>OY735211.1:14213721-14241221 GCA_963457665.1 Thysanoteuthis rhombus
CTTTTGAACAAAGGAAAAATTTTTAAAAAAACTTTAAAGCGTCTCAGAAGTTGGCACAGCTGTTTATTGCTCGTGGAATCAATCAAGTGCATTGCGTCGTTTAAAAATCTTGGAAACATTTCTGGAGTTCACAATGTAATTTACCGAAACAAGCATTTTGAAACCTAGTTTTCTTCTTCGTTTGATATTCATTTTTGGACAGGTCTGTGGGGATGTAAAAAAGGTAATCGTAACTACATTCAAGATGAAATGGATATAGGATCCAACAGAATGATGATAAATTGCGTTATATTATACAGAAACTCTTATTTGAAATCCTTCCTGCAGTAGCCCAATTTTCTTTAATTGTTTATTCTATTTACGATGTCGAAGCCAAATGATCGTGTAATAACGGGAGAACATTTCAAATAAGAGTTTCTGTATGATATAACGCAATTCATGATCATATATACAATGATGTGTATATGTTCCTTCTTACTATCTATCTTTTTTTGTTTGTTTCTCTATCGGGAATAATATATTAAACTAATTTATGCAAATTGATTCAGACAATTAGGAAATATTTCCTCTGAGAAATAAACTAATAGCAATGATATCGATAATTTTTACATTTTGAATTTGGCCCGGATATGATATCAGTGTTGAATAATGACAAGTTGT
This sequence comes from Thysanoteuthis rhombus, assembly GCA_963457665.1. Lineage (NCBI taxonomy): Eukaryota > Metazoa > Mollusca > Cephalopoda > Oegopsida > Thysanoteuthidae > Thysanoteuthis > Thysanoteuthis major. The sequence goes on from OY735211.1 coordinate 14,214,382, forward strand.
TATGATAATGAAATCAATTCTGAAATTGAATTTTGAAACGAGGCTTAAGCACAGTATTAACGGGAGATAGGGAATTGGTAAGAGGAGTTCGTATCAGTTCGTAAAAAAATCTTTTGCATGAGCTAAAAGGTTTTTCCCCTTAGCAAATTCAAATTCTGATCGATTTTCCCATCGAAATATGTCTTGAGAGTCAAAAAGCACGGATAAAATTAAAACATCTGGTTATTGATTATGTGATGTTCTTCGATTTTATGAATGCTCAATATATATATATATATATATATATATATATCAACTGATACTAAGAAAAATATTTTTCTGATGGCAGAAAATGAAGACTAGTGATTGACCTGTGGCTTTTACCTGATTCATTGAGGTGTTATGATTGTGCAAGGTGTGATTGCCATGATCGGTTTAATTGGGACTGATTATGTCCAGTTCACACTAGTTCCCCTGGGAAAGGCCAAAATTGATCTCTCCCCGCCCAAGTTAGGGTTGAGGTAGCAGTACAGATTGGCCTCTCCAGCTTTCGGAAGGAAACCGGTCTAGAAAAAGGAAAACTCTGATTCCAGACCTAGGAGTGGAGCCCCCTTGAGGCAGTTTGGCGGCCAATTTGACGTCTTTCCGACAGCTTCTACAGCACAAGTTGATGTCAGACGTATCACCCTCTGCTTTTCTTTGAACTAGACTTCAGGAGCAAGCCCGAGGGAGTGACTGTTGATTGGGCGTCTCAGGATCTCTATAGGCATGTGTCAGGGGTTGCGGTATTTTATTGTCCGTAGAGACTGAACGGAGGCCATTCTTTCATAATTGTGTTATGAATTGATGTAATCAAACGTTGTTATAAAAAGACAAAAATGTGAAAATTGGTCTTTATGATGGATCACACAGTCCTTGTGACAATTCCTTGTGAAGAAAATCTAAACACGATTTGTGAAGATATTAAATAATCAACAATGTCTATAGACGCTTATTTGACACATACATGGTTGTATTGGATCTCCGTTGCCAACCCCACAAATGGTTGACCAATTGGCTGCAGCTGCTTCTTTCTTTGGGTGGCTGTGCCGATCCGCGTGTATATGTGTGTGTCCGATCACATCTTTGAGGCTACAACCTTGGAAATTAGCATGAGCACATCACTATCTAATGCTACACCAATCCCCCATTCTTGGGTTTCAATGGTCATTTCGCGACCAACACTGCCCAAATGTTCTGCTGGTATTTTTTAGACAATTTCTTATTAAATATCTATTTTATAGATCGTTTTTTTAGATTTCTTCTGGTACTCACAGGGGTTACGATGATTCATTTATTCGAGGTACGTTTATTCTGTCACAAGTGAATCTCTGTTTATAACAGTGTTCCTTTTAGAAATTTGCCGATCGATCTATCTATTTATAGCTTGTGAATTCAGCCCACGCATGCGTAATGGTCTCTTACAAGGACTTTTGGTTGATCGACCTAGAGCTTAATAAACCCTTGATAATGACAATTAGTTTACTTACCTGTCAAATAAATTACTGACTCTAACCACTTTGGAAGAGCTGGAGAGTTATCTTTAAATGAGTATCTTCATCCCGGAGCGACTGACAGAATGTCTCGCTGGAAATGTCTTTGTCCTGAGGTTTTGTATTCTGGTAGTGAATCAGGTTGTGAATCAAGAAGACTCGCAGACTATGATGAAGGATGTGTAAGCAATGAAGTAAATGAAGAAGGCAAAAATATCGGCCTACACATGATCTTCAGCAAAACAAAAATCATGTGCAACAGTCACATCGAAAATAAGAACAAAACGGTCGAAATCGAAAATACTGAACTGGAGAAAGTAGACCACTACATCTACCTAGGACTACGAATCTCCATGCAATCCTCAAAAGAAGAAAAAATCGAGTAAAGAATAACTCTAAGATGGGAAGCCTTCGGTGGAGCAAGCTCAACCTTCGGAAACAAGAAGATTCCCTTAATCCTAAAAGGAAGGGGTATACATCTAATGCATCCTACTGATAGTCACCTAACTACGGATCTGAACCAGGAGACTAGCCTGCAGACAGAGAAACATGCTACGTACACATAAAAGAATTATGCCCAACCTCACATGGAGCGATCAGAAGACAGTAGAGTATATCAGGGATAAAGCAAGAGTCTGAGACATCGTAGATACTGTTAGAAAACTAAAATAGCAATGGGCTGGTCATGTAGACATGCTGCCAGACAATTGATGGACATCATGACTCACAACATGGATCCCCAGAGATCACATGCGTAACCGAGGCCGGCATAACACAAGATAGAGAGACGAACTAGACAGATTCAAAAAGTATTGGCTCTAGCACTCCCACAATAGAGAAGTTTGTCGAATCTTTAGGAAAGTTTATGTCCAACGACGGACGATAAAAGAATAATGATGATGATGATGACAATGAAGCAATGATTTTTAGTAGCAGCTGTCGAGATAACATTTTTATACTGACAGTGAACCAAGACTATTAGTATATGTTGATGGAGGTAATACAAACAATTGTTGTTGAGGAGTGGCCAACGAGATTTATCACCAGGAATTTCTTTGTCTTGGGTTTCTTACTACTACAGCGAATCAGAAAGTGAGTAAAGGTAATTTGCAGACGGCAAGGAAGACAATGGAAACGATAATTGTCCTTAAAAAAAGAAGCTGACTATACAACCCGACGGTATGATGCCAAACCTTGACATTGACTGAATATATAAGAACCTCAAGGGACTCTTCTCGCTAAAAATTTTAACAAAAGTCAAGCCTTCAGGCAGAAGGGTTGGTTAAATATAACGTAAATCTAGTAGCTGGTCAATAGTATACGAGCGAAAGAAAACTTTTATGGAAGTCCCTAAGTAGCAATTATCTTTGGTCGGCTTGGTCACACACTGATAACAATCAATGTGGGCGTTAGGATTAAGAGAACACGACATAAACCTTTGAAATGAAAACATACTGTATTTAAATAGGCAGAAGGAAAACAATCATTTATCAGGATTAACTTTGCTTTATTGATCTATTTGATTTTATCATAGCAACAGCGGTCGATATTTGTGTCGTTAAAGGGGGAGGGGTATCTACGAATAAAAACGGCAAAAGATACCCACGTTGATACATAATTAATTTACCGTACATTGATCACTCCGTACCATGGGATTGCCAGTGTAACGCGAACTCTGGTGTCTGTGATGAAATCAATCACTCAATCAATCAGCATTCGCAGGTCGTCTGACGCCTACAGCAATCAACGCTCTGCAATTTTGATCGGTCAGCAGTCAACAACCTGAAGTCACTCCAGTTTTTGTTTACCCGTCAGAGGTCTTCTAGGATGGTTTGTGGTCAGTTGGTTTCCGGCCGGACTCGCTTCCGTTGTTCATTTGGAATGGCGAACCTATTTCATTTCTTCTACCGTTCGAAGATTTCAATTGAAATGGGACATATACTACCTTGTTTCCTAACTTCGTCTCTGGTTACAAAGTCTTTCTACATTACCCCTATTTGTTACCTTAAGCACTTCATTTCCTGTGCACCTAGTTCTTGCTCCTGGTCATATTTCAGGTGCCATGTTTCACTGCCTTACAACAAAAGACTTTGGAAGTGTAAAACTAGATCTTGTTTCTCAGGGAAAACTTGCTTTTTCTGATTTTTTTCAAGACTTATGAAGGCTTTTGATGCCCTTTCAATTCTACTATTAAAAGAGGGTGGGTGAATTTCATCTTTGCATGCATAACGGCTACCGACTTTCCATGTTTCAAACTTTGCACAATATGCAAACTCCTTCACTCACGCACCATGACAACGTTTGACTGGTAAATCCCGAAAACAGAATTTGGATAGGATTCTTAGAGTAGCTGTGGTATCACGTGATACACGTGGGTGTCAAACAAGGATTGAGCCGATGGTAAAAGCAGTTTTATCCACAACACATGAGTTTAAAATCAATATGCATTGTATGCAATATTTAATAATGTGATCATTTTTTTTTTAGTTTTTATATTTATTATTGTATTCATCGACCAGTGAAAAGTTATTGATTTTATGAATAGAGATGCCGTGTGTAATGACACACCTTAATTGGGGATCGGCATGATTTTTTCGCTTTACACACGCATAAATCTAGTATGCAATCTTGAGACTGGACAATTTTTTCTGGGTGATAAATTAAAGAAGAAAAAACAAGTGCACGTATTTTTTTTTTGTAATTTGAGATGTGTCATTAACATTACAAGGATCACATGAACTTTTAAAATCATCTTTTTTTAAAAATTTTTCTATCAACACAACCTTTCCAACAATCCATTGTACGGCCTGAACCAGGTGCAGAATCCAAATGAAAATAGATCACTTTTTCTCAATAGTGCAAATCATAATCTGATAGCAAACCAAATTGACGGAATAATCTGTATGATTACTTCCCTTGCGCATTGCATCATCAAGTGACTCACTTCCGGTCAGAAACCTCTGTTCGAATCCTACGGTCTCTTGCAGGACAACAGTGCGACATTTTGACAATGTTGTACGATGGCGGGATTCTCGCCGGTCTTACTTTGAGGAGTCATTTCCAATACCCCAAATGTCGACAGTGTTGTTTTCCGTTATGTGCACATTTTATTCTTCGACTGACAGCTGTTCCATGCAATCCTTTTGAGAACCCGCTGTGATTCAGATCCGGTCTTCGGGAACATGGTGACAAATATGCAAAAGAAACTCACCTGATAGTGCTAAGCTGTGGAGAGATGCAACTGCTTCATATTCAAAACACGAATTCAACTGATAAAGAAGTAATCCCTGTTTTATTTTGGTTATCTCGTCACGATGGTGAAACTTTTCAAAGACCGGTCGATATTGTTGATTTTTGCTGTTGGATGCAGATTCACACTTCACATGAAAATAAACGATAAAATTCAATTGTCGATTTTTGTTTTTCAACTGTTGAGTTGACCCGACTTGCTGGACCAGGTCAGGTCGCGAACTCTGCTTTACTATCTCTCGAACTGACTACTCTATCTCTTAGTCTCTCTAAAATCTGTTTCCTTACTCTCTTTAAATGCTTGGCGAATCTTTTTCTATTTCTCTCTAAATGCAATACTCACACGCACGCATACATACATTCACACACTCTCTCTGAACTCTTATCTGCCTGTCAATTCTGATTGAAACAGATATCTGACACAGGCCAGCCGGCAACGTATCATTTTACCAAAGGTCAACCTACTCTGACCTCCCTGAATGACGGAAACACACAAATACACATACAGTCGTTGAGCAAGTGCCAAATGTTTCGATTCAGAAGATTTACTTCAAATTACTGGCCTTGTGTCTTACATGCCACTATTACCTAACACTCTAAGCTCCCTTTCATCAAACGCTGCATACGTTGCATTTGTTGCCAGGTTTAATTCGGACAGTAAAAATTAACTTTTAAATTGCCATGTTGATTTCACTTGTTACTATTGTAAGTATACCTTTGTTTAAAATCTTTCTGCTATTAAATGACGTGTATAGGTTTTCCAAGTTTCAAGATATCGAAAATCTTATGAAAGTTTTTAGTTATCTGATATTAATATATTTAAATATTGATTTATTTGTTCGATGTTTCCTAACTTTTTAAACGGGAATAATTGAATCCTCTAAGAAAATCTAAACGCAAATGGATTTTATCTTTTTAAGTCGCTCATCGTTTCAATAAAGATCCTTTCTCATTTTTCTTTATAGCAAAACCAGTAGTGGTTGTAGTCAAAGTAGTGGTAGCAGACTGCTTTGCCGTGGTGAAATGTTTAACAAGCCACATTAGCTAGACAATTAACGCAGCTTTGAGTTCGATTCTCCTTGAGTCCTTCAGGTTTGGGGCCTGAAAATAACGTGGAATAATCACTGCTGAATCTTCAATATGGTTATTACCATTACTAAGAAAATTCTCTTTGTCATATCTCATTTTAAACTATCATTCAACTCAGTTTGTGGGTTCCTTTCACCTGAATATCACACAAGACAGATCTCTTCTCTCTATACGGTGGTATCAACATTGAGTGATAAAGGTATCCGATGCGTCATTTAACATCCTTGTGCAACTTAAAAACCGACTGGGTTAGGACCAAAGATTAAAAAATGCAAAGATCAAGTGAAAACAAAAACAAGATTGAACTTTGAAATGTCATGAATCAGAAATCTTTGTTCCAAATTCCCTCAATTTCGGAGGATGTTAAAGTGAACTTTTTGAACTGTGTCGGATACTTAGAGCACTCACTGTATGTTATCATCAATTTTACTCCTGTTACAATCCTTCGGTCAGGAATCCGTCTCTTCATAATTGGATAGCATCATTTGCTTCGTTTGGCTGATCAAATCTGTGGCTCAAAATCAAACTGTTCAAGTGATAGGGACTTTATGTAAACAGGCACCAGCCTTAGTGTGTACGAGTGTGTGTATGATGTGAGGATCCATATCTTGTTGAAGCAGAGTAAAATGGCTAATTTGAGACGGGCAGATAGATAAACATAGAGAGTGGGGGATGAACAAACGAGCTCGAATCGTACTGACTGAGGTCAATCAATAATGCAATGCACATAGATCGCTTTTGATTAATGGATATAAGCAAATATATAGACATAAACACACATACGAATGTATATATAGATATATACAATTCGAATATGTTGACTTAAAGGTTGATGGACCTATTATCCATTAATGTGTGTACGAGGCAATAAAATGAGTCATCATCATCAGTCTTTTAATGTCCGTCATTGGACATAAACCTTCCCCAGGATCCGCCACATTTCTCTATCATGAGCGTTGTAGAGCCGATACTTTCCGAATTAGTCTAGTTCATCTCTCCACCTCATTTTTGTCTGCCTCGGTTTCGCGGGATCCATGTTGTGAGTTGTGATGTCCATCGGTTGTCTTTCATTCTGTCAACATGACCAGCCCATTGCTATTTGAGCTTTCTAATGATGTCTCTGAACCCTGCTTTATTTCTGATATATTGTGTTGTCTTGTAATCTCTCCATGTGAGGTTGAGTATGATTCTCTCATGCGTGCGTTGCATGCTTCTCAGTTTGCAGATTTGTCTCTTGGTTAGGTTCCATGTTTCTGCTCTACAAGTGACTATCGGGAGGCTGAATGGGTATGAGCAAAGAAATTCATGACAGGGATAAATATCATTGTAAAACAACAGATTATATTCATGAAAACATACACCTGGAGAAGGGCTTCTGTTGTGATAGAGATTCGAATACCGACAATAGATAGATATATTTACCTTGTCACGTGCAATTTTCCCTAGTTTGACTCATACAATATATGTCAAAGCATAGAAAATAGCGCTTGGAACATGTGTTAGACAAAGGTTTATTCGGAGCAGTAGTTAGCACACATTACTACAGTTGTGAGTATGATCATCATTAGGCACCCTACACGTGTGGTCTCATATCAGGCTACGTTGAGCTTAGTTGATATCTCTGTGATTGTGCACGTACGTTTATACATGGGACATATCATGCATAATGCAAATATATAATGTTTATTTAAGAACTGTCATAGAGAGTCATGCGAGTGTTCGATTACTTAACGCTCATTCGACTTGATTGCATTGATTGGACATGGTAACGTGACCAGCAACCAAAGCAGGACCCGTTGTTGGGAGACACAAAGAGAGGCTCTTATAGTTTTAACGCCAATTTATCAATTAGTTGAGATCCTGGATCAGGTTTCAGTGAGTTCACTATAAAACCAAGTAGAATTAGAAAAGGATGAAATTAATGATGTAAACTGATTATTGATTTGATGCGCTGAAGTGAAGTTCCTCATTCCCATCCTCATCTATTAGCTCACATTAAATCAGGAAATTTTAAATGTTTCAGCCCTGGGTCACCACTCATGCATTTAATCAAGTGATCCACGGCTCGATTTAACTCCCTATTACAACTGATTGCTTATCTGTCCATTTCCTAAGCTGACAATTGATACAGGATCAGTTTTACCTCTTGGGTAATTGGGGGGGGGGGCGCGGTTGAGATAGAAAGGTCTGCCAGTGGGATATGACAGAGCTTAGTACAATCGTAGTTGTCATGAAAGGAGATGGGGAAGGCCTTGTAAGGACTTATAACGGCTGCTGCTGCTGCTGCTCTTGCTGAAACAACATATTCATGACGTACGGGTCAGGCAACGATTAAATGTATGGACAGTGGGAAGGACGAAACGAGTTCAGACTCTGGTCAAGGCTCTTTACGGTAATTTTGCACGTATTGCCTTACAAAAAGCATCAACCCATCTCTCCACTTTTACCAGCTAAGGATAAGAATATCAGGGCAAACTGGGCTCTCTAACATTGGGAAAAAATTGCTCTAGGGGAAGGACAACTTTGAATTCAAGACCAGGAGATGTTGTCCCAAGGTTATTTTCAACGTCATTCCGTCAATTGCTAATAGTAACGTGTTTTCCCTTGCTTTTCCCTTCAATCAGTACAGGGAGAGGGGAGGCCGTCTGTCACTTTGAGCTTTAACAGTTTCACTCGAATCCAATAATATACCCGTTGTTACCATTGGTGGAAAATATGTTTACTAACATCACATTTGGATAGTGCACCTGGAAGAGGTTGTAGAATTGATCGTTCAAAACGTCGTGATAACAGTGCAATCAAGAAGATGTTCAATCGTCCCAAAATCTCTTTGAATGTTTCGATAAATGTTTGATGGGATTGCGCTGGTGTGGCCTACTTAGAGCTGCTACAAGTTTACTCTACTCTCATGACATTATCTCATTTGATAAAAGGTCACTAAAAGTCATCAGACAAATGACTTTTATCTTCAATGCGAACAAGATTATAGCTAAGATACTTGAAATATGAAGCTGCTTTGTTGAGTGATATATGAGTTGCGTCACAACAGGGCAAATGGTTGTGGTTGTGTTGATTAGATCTTTCTAACCACCGTCAATATACAATGATTCCTAGTGAAATGCAGGGCTTTAAATTCAGCAGCCTGTCTTCATGCAACCGTGCCTAGGTCTTCGACCAGAAGAGACTGAAAGCAAGATTTTTTGGGTGCAGACACAAGACCGACGAATGCTATCGAAAAATAACTTAATCAAAAATGGTACGATAGCCTGAAAGACTCTATGTCAACAGCTTGTATTGCCTACTGGTAATAGTCACTTTCTCACGACTCACAACATGGATCCCCAGAGACCACTTACAAAATACCGACCACTTACAAAAGGCCGACAAAATACAAGATGGAGAGATGAACTAGACGAATTCAGAAAATACTGGTTCCGCGATGCCCATGATAGAGAAATGTGGCAGATCATGGGAAAGGTCAAAGTCCAACGACGGACGTTGAAAGACTGATGATGAATAGTCGCTTTCACAGGAGATCAGTCTTCATAAGGGTGACATAGAACCTCTTCCATGGTGCATCTCAATCTCACCGACCCTTAGATAAACCTCTGGTAGAAGAGTCTCCGCTCCCCGAAACGTTTCCTGCCCAGGGTAGGTGTACCACATGGATCATGGCCTCAACGCTTGAGATTTTTCAAGTATTGAGGACTTCAGCCAATGTTGAGTGGGGTGGATGGATCTGCTAAACCCAAGTTTCTATTGAAATGTCTCCTCCTACTTAAAACCTCCCTTTGTTGCCGTTATAGCAGGACATACATGTCTCTTATTTGCCTCATCAGACATCATGGGGTACCAACAATATCCTGAATGACTGGCAATTTGGCAGTGCAAAGAACGTTATGTATCTGCGAAATTTCAACAATTATCAAATGACGATTTTTTAACAATAGGAAGCTCATTGAAAATGTATATCATGGCTGAAAACATGTGTCTAGACAATACAAGGTCTTATTTTTTAGAGTTTTTCGATTGACACCAGTGTATTTTTTCATAGATATTGACTATCTGGAACGGTTGGAAAGATCCGTATGTTTTGGAAAAACAGCATTTGAAACCATTCATTTTACCTGAACTTGATCATTGTCTATTGACGTCGGTTCACAAGCACCAGCGAATTTTCCTTTCGTATATTTGCCCTGTTGTGACACAATTGATATACCATTTCACGAAGCAAATTCATATTTAAAGTATCTTTGCTATACTCTCCTTATCCACATTGAACATAAAAGGCATTTGTTTAATGACCTCTAGTGACTTTTTATCTAAAAAGAGCAGATTAAACAGGTAGAACTGTAAATAGAATAATTTGAACTAGCAGCAGCTCTAAGTAGGCCACACCAACGCAATACCATCAAACACTTATCAAAACATTCAAAGAAATTTCGGGACGATTGAACTCCTTCTTGTTTATGCTGTTAACAGGATGTTATGGTTGATCCATTCTCCGACCTACTGCAGGTGTTTTGTCCTAATGTGATGGTAGTATATATATTTCCTTTCAATGGTAACAACACAACACTTGTGACAGTGGTTTTGGGTGAAACAGAAAAAGATCAGAGGGGCTGCACGCATCAATATGTTGGCTGAGTGCATGTCAAACAAGTGCAGAGCTCAACTACATGCAGCTTTCGCTAATCAATCGGGAACACATTACGGAAATCTGAGCCTAACAAAGAGAGGAAAAGACACCACTCGAACCTAAAGTTAAAGCGTTGCTAGCATTAGAGAAAAAGAGTTTATCACCATCCCATTTGGATAGTGCAACTGAAGAGAGGCATTGAATTGGTCGGCTGAAACGTCGTTTTATCAACGCAGCCAGTAAGAAATAGTTCTATCATCAGAAAAAAACTCTGTGAATATTAATATTCTTTGTCAAAAATAGAGGCACTTATCGAAACGTTCTTTGGGTGCTAGTTCAATGAATTATTAAGCGCATTTAATTCTGGAGATTTTTATGAATATCCTAAGGAAATTCAAGATTTATTTGTCTTGAGATTGCTATAGTGAGCGTCATGCAATGCAGTACGTATCATACCGGATATTTTGTGTGGACGAACAAACAGACGTGATCAAATACATAAACCTCTTTCCAACATCGTGGACAGAGATAAACGAAAATATAAATTGCTTTCAGGATACGTTCCTCGGATCTTTTATGATAAATTATCAAGCATAACTTTTTGTTAAACTCCAATTCAAGTTGGAGGTGACTTTGATTTTCCCTGTAACAACAAGAATGATCTAATCCTCGCCTAATTTAGGGGAGTAAACTCTCCACTATTCGTTTATCATAATCAGCAGCAGCAGCAGCAGCAGTAAAGCAGCCTTTTAGCATCCGACGTAAGAATTTAACCCCCCTCCCTCAATTAGCCAAACTTCTCAATCATTGACGTCACGGAGCCAATACTTTCTGAACTTGTCTAATCTGTCATACCATCGCAAATTTTTCTTGCTACATGATCTCTAGGAATACATATTGTGAGTCGTGATGTCCAGTGGCTGTCTGACGTTCTTGCAACTTGACCAGCCCATTGACATTTTAGTTCTCTAATAGGTTCTATAGTATTCCTGGCGCTATTTCTTCTCTGTGCTGTTTGTGATCTCTACATTTGAGTATGATTATTTCATGTGCACGTTGCATGGTTTCCAGTTTGAGGGTCAATCTTTAGAGTAGGTTCATTACTTCAGCTTAGTAGGTGACTATCAAGAGGATGCATTGGTTGTATACTCTTCTTTCTATGTTAAATTGGATTTTCTTGTTCTTGAAGGATGGGCTGGCTCTACCGAAAGTTTGCCAACCTAAAGTGATTCTTCGCTTGATTTCTTCTTCTTTTGAAGGAAATGTCAATTTTTAAGAGTATCCGAATATACTTATCGGGAGGAACAAGTGTAGATTAATAAGGTCATCATGATTATATGTAATTTCCAAAATCTGATAACAATAGATTGAAGGATATATTTTTGCGATACATGCTAATTTGTGATTGTACAATTTTAAACAAGTAAGTCATATCCTCAGAAACATAGTTATTAACTCGATCCTTCCAGAGATAGATTTGTTTAAAGACAATGCAATGCTCTGTGAGTTTAGAAAAGGCAATAAAGCAGAGGATACTACCTTAGATGGTAGGCAGTTAATGGGATACATTTTTCACAAGGGATGAATACCCAGGTAAATAGAGATACAATGAATATAATATATCACCTTTATGATTGTGTAATTGTTAGTTTCAATATAAACACCTTGATTGTTGATAGCAGGTAGGTTTAATACGTAAATTTTAATGCAACATTTTCATGTTATTATTAGCATCAATCAACTGATATCTTGTATTTTGGATTAAAAATGAATTACGCTTAAAATATATCTAGACAGTTTATCAGCTCAGAACTTTTCAAAAGGTTTTTTTTCCTACAGATCATTCAAACACTTCAAATGGAACACCATTTCAAAATTAATATAAAATGCTTATCTGATCTTTCTTAATACCACTAGTTCACCTGTACTCTTACAAATTAGGGCATATATCAACGGCAGTGCCTGGTCTGACTGTACAAATCCTGCAAATATTTTTAGATTATACTTTAAATTTTCTTTAATTTTTATTTTTATTTTTTTGAGAGAAAGAGATTTTTTAGAGGTTTCTCATACCGTACGCCCCAGGGCCTCGGTGCCTTCTGCAGCTACGTGAAGAGAAATAACACACTCTTTTCTGATTTTTTAGTCAATCATCCACAACAAGGCATGTGGCCTAAAACGTTATTAACAGGACGATTCGTATTTATTGACGAACCAGGCCCTATCTTTATTTTACCTTTGAACGGTTCGGTATATTTGACTGCACACCTGAAGAAGGCCATAAAATGGATCGGCCATAAAGTTGAATTTTCAATCACAGTAACGACAGAATTGTGTTCAATACACTGAATGACGCTTGGACTAATAATAAACGTTGCAAGCCTGGCTGCTGCTGGGCCAAACTCCACTCCTGTTTCAATTAAGACGGAAGATGATTACTGTAACCTATGTATTGTAGGTATAATAAATAAATTCGTAGATATATAAGACTTGTCAGTTTGGCTCAGTCGGTGAGACCGTCGCCTAAGAATCACTTGGTCGTGATTTTCGAATCAGTGTAGGGGAACGTTAATTTTACATATCTTTTTGGTTTAATGTGACGTGGTTGAGGATATAACAATCAGAATTGAAGATGTAGAATAGAAGAAAGTAAACAATACCTAACGAGGATAAGAATTTATTATTCCGATGTCAACTGTATACATATTTTGAGTTGAAGGATCTAAAACTTGAATGGCAATGGGCTGGTTATGTTTCAAGTATTTCTGACAACCGCTGGAAATCCTGCCTCACAGCGTGGATCCCAGATCCATGCGAAGCCGGGGCTGACATAATATAAGATGGCGTGATAGATAAGTTCAGAAAGTACTTACTCTGTGACGCCTACGATAGAAAGGCTTGGTGGATCTTGGAGGAGAGGGGTCTTTGTCCAACAACAGTAGCTAAAATGCTGCTGCTGATGAAATTGATTATCATCATCATCATCATGATAGGAGCAGTCTCACTTCGTTCTGGTGGATATTTAGATTACAAAATTCGCTTTGAAAAAATCTTCCATCCAAGTAACAGTAAGAAGTGTTTGGTTTATCATGCAAAAGAACAGAAACGGCCTTCTCCTCACTGCCCATCCAACCACATCACTAAACCCGACTCTCCTTAAAGCAAAGAAACACTGAAAGTGCATAAACAGTCATCAAAAGGCTTTTGACAGAATTTGGTCGAAGGTTTGCAGACAGCTCAAATCTTCAAGTCGGTTGTGTCACTTTTGATCTCAACGGATCTGCAAGGGTTCTGATTACTGGTTTCTTTAGAGTTGGGAATTCAAGTTAATCTGATATCTGAAATTCTCTGACCCTGTTTTTTGCTCTCTTGGTTGTCTCTGGTATAAACCCAAGGCTACAAAGTCGGCTTCTTAACAACTTGGCTGCCCTTATACAACTAGAGAATCGAATTTCTAGATGAATGAAGTATGAGGTGTGTCCACAAAGAAACCGAACCTTTGAAAATGCGTGAAAATGAGGCGTTTTAGCGTGCTTGTGACTGAAATGTTGCATAGTAGTGACTATGACATTCTATGTATTGGACATTGCATTAGGCTACATCGGTTAGTTTTTTAGCTACACGTGCGTATAGAACCCTAGGCATTTTTGTTCTTTTAAAGATTTTGAAGAACAATGTGCTTGTGTGAAATTCTATTTCAAATTTGGGGATTCTTTTGAAGACTTTTCTAATATGGTCGCGGTGATGGCTATTCTGAATCTCACTCGATGCCACGAGTGGTACTAACAGGGGAGAAGAAAACATCCATCAAAGGCGCTCCCTAATCTTGAAAACTTTTCATGTCAACGGACGACAATCACATTGGAAAGGTGCATGCTGTGGGAGTCGTAACCTGACAATCCGTGAAGTTTCCAAAAACGTACAACTCTGTTGAAGTTAATGACACGTGGTTTCAAGAGAAAAAAAACTGATGATTCATCATGTTGCTGCAAAATCTATGTCACGTCTGTTAAGAGATGAACAGAGCTTTTGGTGAAGCACCAGACAACACCCGTTCTCCAGGCAACCTTCTCTCAGAATTTGACCCATACTGGCTTATTTATTCCTTTGAAATCCTCCCTGAGAAGTCGTCAATTTCAGAAGACAAAAGATAAACAGATTCTGGGACTGAATAATGAAATAAAAGGTTGAAACAGTGTATCGAGAATGGAGACAAAGAATTTTGAAAGTAACAATTCTTATAAGGTCGTAGGCTAAGCAATAAATTTGTTTTTGAAAAAAGTGTGTTTTTTTGGTTGGGACAACCCAAGGTTATTATTCAAAACAGGACTTTATCTACAAATAAAAACGTTTTATAATTCAATTAATTAATTCTCAATTTTCATACAGTATATATGAATAATAAATTTATCAGTCTCAATATACACACACACACACACACATATATACATATATATATATATATATATATATATATATATATATATATATATATATATATATATATATATATATATATATACTAGCAGGGAACAATGCCCAAATCTTTTGCAAGTTTTTTAAGTTAATTTTTTTAAATAAATCTATTTTTTTAGATAATTTTCGATAATGTTTTCAAATACTTATATCTGATACACACGTGGGCTACGGGAATTCATTAATGCGAGGTACGGTTATTCTTTACTCAGTGGCCAGAATCTCATTGCTATCCACTTTTCATATCATATTCTCATATATCACAATCAACGCCCTTTCTATCAACACATGATCTTAGATCTTTGAATTACATCTCAAGACAAGAAACAGATTCAGCATAATTGTGTGTCATTTAATTCCTTGTAGATTATAAAAGGTTGTTCCTAAATAGACTATGAAAGGCCCTACTCAAATAGCAATTCGTGTCTCGATCGATCTTTTGGAAGGAGATGGCCACATTTTCCGTCAATAAACTTTATAGCTTGTCTTTTTTTCATTATATCATGGAATATTAATTCTCCCGGCTTTTCCCCAAAAGTTACTCAATTAAAACGACATTATAATTTTTATTGCAGGAAATTGGGTTTTATCTGTTATATACCTCATACCATTATATATCTTATGGTAGCAATTATCCAGTCCGATAATTTCTTTTACAATCTGATTGGAAGGAAAATCAAGCAATACGACCATTAAGCACTAGTTTGGTAGTAATATTGGTCTTGGTGCAAACCTTGCAATACTTTTAATCACTATTGAAGTACTTACATTAAATAGATAAGCTCAAGTTATAAATAGGCTCAAGTCATTATAAAATGAATTACAAAAAAAAATTCAAAGTAGAATTTTATCGATTCTCCCACCGTAATGACGACGATACAAAGCTAGGTATTAACTAAGTTTAGCATAGTATCACGCAAGGCCACCAATGCAGAGTGGGACTCCAATATACAATTATATTCAGACACACAGGTATATCAGTATTTATTAAGATTAGATTAGTCGGACGCAAGACGAGAAATGGAGAACAACAACTGAGAATGCAGCACTAATGGTCTACTAGACTATACCTCTTCCGGAGCTATTCAAAAAAAATACAGTAGGCAAAAAAAAAAATTATGGTACGCAAATTAAAAACCACAACAATTAAACTACTTCGAGAAAATTAGAAACTAAGGCGAGCAATTAAAAAAAACATCGAGAAATTTAAAAAATGCTGCGAACAAATTAACATTTGCAGCAGTTGAAGCAGTAAATGTAATCATTTGATTATTCAAGTTCATTGATTCAGTTTTCTTGGCATTGTTTTAAATTTTCTCGCTTTATTTTTTAATTGATTACTTAATTTTCTTTAATTTGCTCACTGAGTTTGTTTCTTTTTTATTCATGACCTTAGTTATCAATTTTCTCGCAGTAGGTTACGAATTTCCTGTAATAGTCTTTAATTTGCATGCCGTAGTTTTTTATTTTTTCATTTCCTTACTTTATTTTTCAACTTGCTTGGGAAAAATTGTAGTTTGCTAACCATTACCACGTCGCAAGGAGCTTGACAAGTATTTACTACGCTTAGATTAGTCTGGAAACAAGGCCCGCGTATAAGGTATAAAGACAGGATCGAACTCACAATAGAAATGGTCTGATACAGCAGTTTCGAAACTGTGGTCCACGGACCATTGGGGGTCCGTCAAATTATGTTCGGGGTAGTCTCCGAAAATGTCATTGCAAATCTTGGGAAAGAGAGAAAGCGTCATCCATCATAATTGTACATTTACTTAAACCATATGTTGGAATTCGAATAAATACCATCAGTAACAGCAGCAGTAGCAGCAGCCTTTTAGCGTCCGTTACCAGATATCTCCCTCATGGGGATCGTGGAGCCAATACTAGTCTAGTTTGTCACGCCATCATATATTTTGCCGGCCCCAGTTAATCTCTGCACATCCACATTGTCCATCAGTTGTCGGGCATTCTTCCAACATGGCCATTTGAGTTTTTTTATTGATTTCTATGATATCCCTGACTCCTGTTTTCCTCTGTGCTGTCTTGTGATCTCTCCATGACCTCCAGATCATGATTATTTTATGTACATGTTGCATGGTTCTCGGTCAATATTTTGGTTAGGTTCCATGTTCCAGCTCCATTTGCGATTTTCGGGAGTATGCATTGGTTATAGACCCTTCTCTTGGAGACTAATGGGATGTTTTGTTCTTACGGGTTGAGCTTGTCATCCCTGAGTGATTCTTCGCTTGATTTATTCTTCTTTCGAGGAATGGAGATTTTGTCTTCAGCATGTCTCTTGTACATGGTGTTTGTCCAACGGAAATTCACGTGTAGACCAATTTTTTTCTCTCTCTTTATTCAGTTCTTTTAACATTATTTGGAAATCTAAAATTGCTTTTCATTGTAGTTCATTGATTATTTTGAACAATTTCCACGATGATTTGAACTTCCTACTCAAAGATACCAGAAAATACTTCAATGTCATCATAGGAAACTTCAACACTCAGGTAGGACAAGGAAAAGAACATTGTTGGATAAAAAGTTCAGAACGAGAGGAGTAAAGGCCTCGCAAACTTTGCAACTGCGTAGGGGTTCTGAATCATCAATACCTTATTCAAGAAAAAAAAACAATAAAAAGACAGACTTTGAAGAGCACCAACCATGAAACCAAGAATGAAATAGACTACTTCTTAGTAGACAAAAGTGACACCATCAAAGACATTCAAGTCCTGAATCAAGTCAATAGAGGAAGCAACTACAGAATGGTAAGATTCAAAATTCAAATTAACACTAAAAAAAAAAAACACAGGGAGATGTTCCACACCAAACAACAACCACTAAATGTTCCAAAAGAGCTCAGGCGATCCTTCAAGTTTGAACTGAAAAACAGATATGAACTTTGTACCGAATCAAAAGTGAACAACATCAACGAATTCAACAACAACCTCTTGGAAAAACGCAGTAATCTCAAGCCACTGACCACAACAAGAGAGAAAATTGAAGTAACCGAACTAAATGAAAACATCTAAAAGGAATGAAGAGAAGACAACTACACGACAGCAATCATCAAAACAATTCTCGAAAAAGGTCAGGGGCTTCAAAACTATTCACAAAACACTTAATGCAAGAAGGAAACAAATAACTACTGCCCTCGTACAAAAGGGGAACTAACAACAGACAGGAGCCAGATTGTCGAACTTGCACAAGAATTCTACCAAAAACTCTTCCAAACAAGGAATACAAAACAACGAACAGGATGTGCAAGACGCTAGTAATCACTTTGATGGCGTCCAGGAAATTATGCCATGGATAATGAAACAATCCAGCAAACAAACCAAAAAAAAGGAAAGGCTCCTGGATCAGATAAGATCACAATCGACCTAATCAAAAAAGCTGATAAATCCATCACTTGCTAACTAGCTATTCTATTCTACTTATAACTAAAAGGAAGTAATATCCCAGAATATTGGCACAATGCAATCATAATACTGTTCGATGAAAAAAAAGAAAACTCGAGAGATCTCAACATCCACAGACTGATAAGGTTACTCAACTGCATGTACAACCTTTTTACCGAAGTTTTCACCAACTGAATCACCAAAACGCTTGGCGAAAACCAACCACAGGAACAAGCTGGTTTCAGAAAAAAGCTATTCAACTATTCACCATCTCCATTCGATTAATCAACTGTAAATGAAAGCAGTAGAATATAAAATGCCACTTGCGGTAGTATTCATAAATTTAAAGAAAACCATCAAATCATTGCCCAAGGTCTACTTCAAAAACTAAATGTTGAAAATAGGGGGGCTGTCAGAATACTTCCTTTATAGAAAGGGTCATTGAG
The DNA here is from genome assembly GCA_963457665.1 of Thysanoteuthis rhombus. NCBI lineage: Eukaryota > Metazoa > Mollusca > Cephalopoda > Oegopsida > Thysanoteuthidae > Thysanoteuthis > Thysanoteuthis major. The sequence goes on from OY735211.1 coordinate 14,233,190, forward strand.
TTTTCAAATTTTTTAAACCACTGGTCTAAAAGACTAGCACATTAACCATTTAGATGAGGTGGGGGTTGCTTCTAACATTAGTTAGAATTGCGTCCAAAGTAAGGAAACCTTTTAAAATCTCTTCCAATACACCATAATGGTTCTATGAAATAAAGAATGCCTTGAAATCAGAGTAATATTATTCTGAAGTTTATCATCGAAAGTTTACCGACACAAACTCACGCCCCAAAACATAAAAACATCGTTTACACATTGGATTGATAATGCAACTTGATTGAAGGAAAAAAAAAGACAAATCTTAAAGCGTCACGATTTGAGAGAAAAGAGAAACAAGACAGTTTTATTTTCCATCGCTTTTAATTTTTTAAAATGTAATGAAGTACAATAAGGAGAAAGAGGAAAACGAAGACAATTTAACTTGACTTGGAACATTGGTGGGATTTCAATGAAGTGAGCTTCAAATGTCATTAAGAAAGTGATACAGCCGTAATTAATGTCTGGCTGGAAAATAATTGCATATTGTAAAAAATAATTTCTGTTCGTTAATGAGGAGAGCTGTTTGTAAGATATTCATTTCGAAATTTATTTTTATGGTGACCTGAATTTTTATCGTTTTCACTTGCAAATACTTCATGCCGAGTTGTGCATGGATTTATTGAACCTGCTCATCTACTGTTAATATTGTGTTATTCCCCTTGATATTATTCTTTCTTTCCTCTCTCTCTATCTTTATATGTGTGTGTGAGTGTGTGTGTGCCCACGTGTCTATTATTTTGGTATCGAATGTGACGATATTAAAGTATTATGACATTTAATAAAAAATCATCTTACAGGTTTCATCTATGTGGCTTCATCAGGAATAAAGTTAAAAGACGAAAGTTTCAAAAAATGGCATTCAGCCTACGTTCTGCACAATTCCGTTGTGGACTAGGCGGATGTAAAATAAATTTTGCTCAATTCCATCCATCTATCTATCTATCAATCTATCTATCTATCTATCTATCTATCTATATATATATATATATATATATATATATATATATATATATATATATATATATATATTCACGATCATCGTAAATAATCCATTTTATCACAAGTAACGACATGTTTAAGAACTGGGTTGTTATTGTTGCGAGTTAACAGTGATAAATACGTATCAAGGAGAAGCATTTATTGATTTTCTGTCAATTCATGAGGAATTTATGAGTCCAATTTCCTCCTTTCATATCTCAGTCAAATGACAAGAAACAGGTTATAAGAGAAGCCCCCAAGGCTTACTGTGAGATCAAATTGTTATTATAGGTTTCTATGGTCGTCTTCCACAATTTCTTTTCAACTGATCACTGTTGATCACGTTTTTGGATCTTAAACGAGGATAGAATGCCATTTTAATGGTTTCTGTGATGTCTCAGATTCCTGTTTTCTCTCTGAAATACTGTTGGAGACATCATAGAATCCACAAGAAAACTCAAATGGCAATAGGCTGGTTATGTTGCTAGAATGGCAGACGACAACTGATGGACTTCACGACCCACAACATGGATCCTAAGAGATCACACACGCAATCGCAGTCGGCAGAATATGTGATAGCGTGACAAAAAAAAACACGTTCAGAAGATATTGGCTCAGCGATGATTATGATATAGTGGTGTGTCGAATCCTGGGCAAGGTCTATGTGTCCAACAACGGACGATAAAAAGCTGCTGCTGATGATGATAATGAAGCAGTCTCAAGACTTTTCCCTTTTCCGTACTGTCAACTTTTCTACAACATTCTGTCGGATCTACATCCTTTTCCTCTATCTCTCACTCTCTTTCACACGCACACAGACGCGTTTGCACGCACGCACACCCACACAAGCATCACACACACACACATACACACACACACACATACACACACACACACACACACACACACACACATATATATATATATATATATATATATATATATATATACTGGGTGATTGTGAAAAAATTTTGTCTGTCCGCCAATGAAATAATGAGATTCTCAGCACCGACCACCTGATATTCTAGGTGCAATATGAGGTTGTCAGCTTTTTTTTTTCTTCTTACTTCTTTGCAATGCAATGGTATTGATCGTGTATTTCCGAACAAGGTAACTCGGAGTAGTTAGGGGATAGATTCTATCAGTTGATATCGTGATGCCGGCGTAGAGTTCCTTTGTAGAAGCGTAGGGTATTGACACGCGTAAAGATTATCGTTCGTCCTGTACTCCCACGCTGTTGCGAATTTCACAATAGTTCTATTGAGAAGATATCCACATGCATTGAAAAGCAGTATAACCAATACTGTCATTAAAACTGTCAGCATGGGTTTTAATTCAGTTTTGAAGAGAGTCTGTCTGTAAAGCTATCTATGTGCGTGTCTTGCGTACATGCTACACCAATTGAGATAGGGGATTGAAAATTTAAACATTCACCACCTTTTAAGTCTATAGGTTTTTAATGGGGGTTCGATTTACAATATGTGTTCATGCTAAATTTGCCCCTTAGCTCATGCCCAGTAACATTCACGCTCATCTTTTGAAAATCAGACTTTTTTTTAGTGATCAGTGTCCAACAAAGAGCGAGGGAAGTAATTCATTCATCGATCACCCTTTTTTTCAGTTTTCATTTTTCGCCCCCAACCTGGTCATGCAACGGCTTCTATTTAGTGACTAACCAGACCCATTTTCTTTCTTTCTAATGGGTAAAGAGATACCCATCTAGAATGAAGATATCTTGCCAACCTATGGTCTAAAAAATCCTTCCGTGTAAGTATTTTGGGTGGCAACCTGGTCTTTACTGATTAGTTTGTCGAACATGCTGCATTATCTTCATCGCAATGATACGATCAAATCCATCCCAGTAGTTAATCTACGATATAAGATTGCTGACCATTGCACTATGACGACAAGCCTATGATTTCTGGTGAAATTCTGGATAATCAAATTAGATATCTGTACCTCTCATAAATGAGTCACCGTTGCTCGTGCATGTATCAGAACTAATTATCTAGAAAAAATATAGAATTATCTAAAATATATCTCATCTCTCATCTAGAATTATCAGTTAGTGTAAGGGACTTTGAAGAAATAGATAGATAGATAGATAGATATCTGTACTTCACATGAATGAATCATAGTAGCCTGTGCGTGTACCAGATCTAATCAACTACGAAAAAAATTTAAACTCATCTAAAAGATTATTGAAAAGAAAAAAGATCTTTTCACCAGAATTATATTTGAGAAATAGGTCTTTCATCTAAGATTATCTAAAATAGATTACCATAAAGACCAAAAAAGACACTTCTTTGAAAAAAACAAAAAACGCAATTTTATTATTTATTTATTTTAATAGATGAAGTATTATGAATCATTATTATTTATTTTTGCTGATATTTTCCCTCGTCTTCTTTGCGGTTGGTTTATATCGCCACCTAACTTCGGCACATAAAGGAAATGGAGACATAACAATGGAGAGGAACCGTATTGTCGAACGTGCCCAGGAATTTTACCGAATCTCAATTCCACCAAACAAAGGACACATAAAAGTGGACAGGACACTGTCGAGAGTAATCGATTCGAGGATCCCCCAGAAGTCACCCCGCAGGAAGTGAAGCGAGCCATTCTATTCAACTTACTCCTCAAACAAAGTAAAGTCCCAGAAGATTGGAACATCACGATCATAATTCTGTTATATAAAAAAAAAAATACGAAAGACCTCAATAACTACAGGCCAACTACTCAACTGCATCTACAATCACCAACCGAATCACCAAAATGATAGATGAGAACCAACCACAGGAACAAGTTGGCTTCAGAAAAAAAAAGCAACTCAGCCATCGACCATCTCTATTCAGTCAGAGAGAAAGCAGCAGAATATAAAATACCACTCGTTGTAGCATTTGTTGACTTTAAAAAATCCTTTGACTCGTTGGATATCCCCATAGGCATTGATGCTATCGTGCAAGGCTTACAACCCGTATTTGTCAGAGTATGACAACATACCAACACTTCCTTCATCAGGCTAGACAAAGACTCTGAGCCTTTCCAAATAAAAAAAGGAGTGAGACAAGGGGATACCTGCCCACTCAAACTATTTACAGCCTGCCTTAAAATGATCCTCCAAAACCTAGACTTTGAACACAGGGGAATCAGAATAGACGGCAAATACTTAGATAACCTCCAATTTTCTGACGAGATCGTCCTTCTTGCTAAAAACCTTCATGATCTTCGAATAATGCTGGTTGAACTAAATTTTTAAAAAGTAAAAAAGTTGGCCTCCCCATGAATTTCAGGAGAATGATTATCATGTATAGCACTCATATTGAGGAGCTGAAGAAAGTAAACCACTGCATCTATCGAGGACAACAGATCTCTATGAAATCCTCTGACGAAGAGGAAATCAAGCAAAGAATAACACTCGGTTGGCAAGCTTTCGTTAGAGCCAGCTCAGCTGTCAAGAACAAGAAAATCTCACGTCCTGAAAAGAAGGATCTACAAGAAATTCATCCTTTCGTTAGGCATCTATGGAGCTGAAACATGGTATCTTGGAGAAGGTCTGTGTCCAACAGCGGATGCTAAAAGGATGATGATGATGATGATGATGATGATGATTTAAGGCTGGATACTACTTCAGCAGTGAGTAAAGAAATGAAGGGCGCGGATCGGAATAAACATGGTGATGAGGTGACTGGGAGTGATCTAGAGGACTTGTTTTGGACGGATGCTTGCAACCAAGTTCCTGTGGTTTACTCCAATCCATGCAGTTGATTTGTTTACCCACTCCTGAAGAGTACGCAGCCTGAGTTTGATCCCGATTAAACGCAATAACAATTGAGATTAAAGTTGATTATAGCAAAAATAGATGATCATGTATAATACATCATCTACTAAAATAAATGTAATAAAATTGGATTGAACTGAACTAGCGATTAATAACAAATATGGCGCAGAGAAGATCGTGGATGGATAATGGGTTTGAGGGTCCATTCAGTTCCAATAGTGTAGTGGAAAGAGCGTTCGCATGTTAAGCAAGCCGCTCTTCGTTACAGAGGGTCATGGGGTCGATTTTCACCAGGAATTTTTACTTTATTCCGATGTGCGATGTTAATATAACAACACATTGCTGAAGAGTATCCAGCCTGGGTTTAATGGCGATAAAAAGCAACAACAGTTAAGATGAGATAGGTAGTAGAATAAATAATCATGGAACAAACAACCGATTTAGATTGTGCCTAGTGGCGCAAACTCTCGAAGTTGTGGCCCCAAAAATGTGACCAGGGGCGCCCTGAGACACACATACACATAAAAGAGGCAGGAGAGAAGAATCTGTAGCCCACTTGGTTGGTTGATCGAGCAATCTGTGTGGCTAGAGAGATTAGATAAGTCCATGAGGCTAAGCGTGGGCTTCTGTTCAACGATATTTTGCAGTTTAGTGTTGCACAACTTTCTCCACACTCCAATTCCACCGATTTGGTAGAGTTTGGTTCTCTAATATTGTGGCCTTGTACCACGATGAACTAAGATTAGTAAATACCCATCCAGGCATGACTCTTTGAAGCCTATTCATACACGTATCCATTTTAATTCCCTGCGTTCCCGGAGAGCCCATATTTACGACACTTTCCTGTAAACCTCTTCGGGCCTTTCTCAACCAGGGTTCCGTGGAATCCTGGGTTACCACAAACGGTTGTTAGGGACTTCATGAAAGTTATATACCTGCGTTGATTTTATGAAAGATAAGCTAAGCTTATCAGCATTTTTTATAGGTAACTTACTTCCATTATCTATTTTTTTTTTTTTAATCTTGAAGCCCTGTGGATGAGATGGGACTGTAAAAAGAATTATTTCACAAAGAATAAACAAAATAAAAATGTATAAATATATCTTCCCGTACTCTGTAGAATACTACTTGTAGATTACAGGTCTGGTTAGTCCCTTGAGAGAAACTGTCATATGACCAACGTTTTTTTGTTGGCATGCCATGTAAGGGATGATCAGTTAAAAAATTGGAAAAAGAGTGAAAAAAAGTTAGGTTACGCCTCTGCTTTTAGGTGTGATCACTAAAAAAAGTTTGAATATTCAAAAAGCAAGCGTGAGTACTGCCGGACGAAAAGTAAGTGAACAATCTGGGATTAAATTACATTAGAAATTGAACCCCATCAAAGAAAAACCTCAACTATTCAGGGGTATTTAAAAGAGAAACAGAAAAAAAATTCTAGACGTATACAGTAAATGTTAAATATTTCCAGCCCTTTAGCTCCTTTGGTGTGACCTGTACAAATGATAAGTATATGCATAGCCAGCCAGCCAGACCTACTTAAAAAACTTAAGAAACCAATGTTGACGATTTTGGTGACAGTTTTTGGTTGATGGTTTCTTAAAAACATTACTTTTTCGACGCACCAATGTGTGGTCAGCTATGCATAATATGTTTTATGTAGAGGTTTCTTATAATATGAAAGTAATTTCGAGGTGTCTTAAAACGTTTGTGTTAGGTTTCTCTATTCATCTAATTAATATTCCGTTATATCTTCAGTGACAGCTTTGAGCGTCTTAATTAGAAGAATTTGACCCATTGACACCAAATCTGTAAAAAAGTAATCTTGTCTTGATTCCTTAAATATCTCATTATAGTGCAAACTCCTTCAGCGTATTTACTGCGCATGACAGGAATTTAATTAGGGTCAACCACTCGAGATGAATAACTTTTTCCTTCGGTAATTTTGAATAATTACCGGGTGACAATGACCTCAGCTATGACTATTGTATTTAACTTGTTCCTTGAAATAATGATAGCGTTAAGGAGTTTGAAGAGAGGGATGGTTTAGTAGAGTCTTTACACACCTCAAACCAAAACAGACACAATAAGTGTCAACATAGATTTCTTCAGTCTCCAAGTTGGTCCGGCTGGCTTTATAGGTATGTAGGTATCACGCGTACAGGCTACGCTAATGTAGCTTAGGGGATGGAATTTTAAACATTTACTCCTTATTATGTCTAGAGAGAAACTTTTTTTAAAAATTCTTCCAAAGAAGTTTTTCTTTATCAGTGGGGCAGGGGTTCAATTTTCAATGTAGGTTTGAATTAATCCCTTTGCTTTACTTCTCGAAAATTGAAACTTTTCTCGGTGATCATTGCCCATCACAACACGAGAAGAGCAACTTATCTATTGATCTCTCCCTCTTTCCAATTTTTCAATTGTTCACCCCGACCAAGGCATGTTGCCAAAAGACGTTGGTCAGATGACAGTTGCTATTGAGTGACAAACCAAACCTGTTTTTTTATTTTTATTGATATTTACCAAGCTTTGCATAGTAAGGCATAAGGCTAGTTTGGTGGAGCATGGAGTGGAAATTGAACTGATTATCGTTATTTTGGTCCTTGAGACTAAGTTTCTTAACATATCCTCGTGCCTTTTGATATCTTCTTCACTTGAACTACCCAGGGGATTGAGTCTGTGAGACTAATAGAATAGTCATTGTGCTAAGGTGACATGCGCTCTACCTATATCAGTGTTGCTTAGTTTTGCACAAATAATTAAGCTCCCGGTGAGAAACGAGCTCACTACATTACAATGTTCTAGATTTGCGAAGTAACAATCAGGCTATGATACACATTCCATTCGCTCCAATTAGCGTAGTACGACACAAAATCAGTGATATTAGGTGCTCAATTAAAATCGACTCCTCACCGTAAACCAACAGTTTATGGTGAGGAGTCCATGTTCTGATACTGTTGAATCGATATTAGCCAGCAGTAAAATTGCATTTCTGCAGAAATTTGAAAGGAAAGGTGTGTCACGATAGAAACCGCCACGTGACCAACGTTTTTTGGCAGCGCGCTATCTTGGGGTGATGAATAAAAATATTGAAAAAAGGGAGATCAATGAGTTAATTACGTCTCTTAGCATAAGCTTGCATAGTAAATTGAACCCCAACCAAGGAGGATTTTAGAAGGAAAAAAAAGCTTTTTCTAGACATAAGAAGTATATGTTCGAATGTTAAGTCCTCTAATTCCA
>OY735211.1:14243721-14258721 GCA_963457665.1 Thysanoteuthis rhombus
ACACTTGAAACATTCATTTTTAATACATTCCTTTAATATGGCATAGATTCACACACACGCACACACACACATACACACACACACAAGCATATATATAATCATATGATCGTATGGCATTATAGATCGTCTGATTATCATGTTGGATTCTTCATGATATACCTCGAGGCAAATAGCGTTACTTAGCGGCAGGCATTTCATCTACAAGTAATATATGTTGTATGTAAATTACATGGTAACAGCAGGAGGAAGCAATAACTGATCTGACTTATTGACCGAGGTGGATTCATGCTATTCCCAAATGCATTAGCGAAAAAAGAAGACAAAATATCTCATATATATATACATTGGAAGGTGAAAAGTGACGGTAAATGTTTGCTTTTTCAATGTCATTTTATATATATATATATATATATATATATATATATATATATATATATATATATATATATATATATATATATATATATTACTACTATATAATGTATGTTTAATTATCTTGAATATATAAGTGAGAATTATGTGTCCGTCACGCTTTAGAAAGTACCTAAAGATGCTAATAAATATTGATCGTTATCGGGTATTTTTTCAAATTACAGCCCATACCAATGGTGTTTCGCTTTATTACAAGGACATTTCGTTGTATTTCAGTATCGCAGAGCTACTATTGAGTCTGCAACTACTGAGCTGCAACAACTGAGCGAGGATATTTGAGCGCGGGAACAATTGAGCGTTGAGGCAATTGAGCGTTGGGACAATTGAGCGCAGGAACAATTGAGCGTTGGGATAATTGAGAAACAGACGATTGAAAGTAGGACAATTAACAGATCTACATTACTCCCTCTGTCAATTCTTTTCAATCACAAAAAATATTGATTTAAAGGAAAAAACCCTCAACCACACCTCGTATCACAACCAGTTATGACCTGCTAAATCTAAAAGTAATCTCGTTGTTTCTTCCACTATATAATGAGAGCACGAAAGATTACTTTCGAAAAAAAAGGTTTGTTTTTTTATATTGTCAAATAATAGATGTAAATCATATATATATGTATATATATATATATATATATATATATATATATATATATATATATATATATATATATATATATATATGTTGTGTGTGTGTGTGTGCGTGTGTGTGTGTGTGTATACCGTGGAAAAAATAATGTGAGTTAACGCTTCATCAATATGTCCTGAAGTTTTTTAGTTGAAGATAAAAATTTAAGTATCTTTATTGATAGAAAATTGGCAAGACTGTATTCGATGGACCTCATTTATCATTATTTTTTTATAACTGTTATATATTTTGTTTTGAATACACTTGTAATATCAAGTTTCAGAGTAACAATATTTCATTTAAAAAAGTAGGATTCAAAATCAGAATCAATCTTTCAAGCCCCAAAAAACGTTTGAAACTTTTACTCTGGGATAGGGGGAAAATAGACCTTCCCCAGGATTCGCCACACTTCTTTATGACGGGCGTTGCGGAGCCTGTACTTTCTGAATTTGTCTCGCTCGTCTCTCCATCTAATATTCTGCCGGCCTCGGTTGCGCATGTGATCTCAGGGGATCCATGTCGTGAGTCGTGATGTCCATCGGTTGTCTGCCATTCATGCAACATGGCTAGCCCACAGCCATTTGAGCTTTCTAATGGATTCTATGATGTCCCTGACTCTTGTCTTTCCCGGGTGTTCTGTGGTCTCTCCATGTGAGGTCTACCATAATTTTCTCATGTGCATATTGCATAGTTCTCTTGGTTTGGTTCCATGTATCAGCTCCATTAGTGACTATTGGGAGGATGCATTGTTTACACACCCGTTCTTTTTAGGATTAATGGGATCTTCTTATTTTTGAAGGTTGAACTTGCTCTGACAAAGGCTTGCCATCCTAGTATTTTTTAGGGTCTCATGGAAATTCGTTGCCCTAAGTAGATGAAGTGATCTACTTTCTCCATTTCTGTGTCCTCGATTTTGATCTTTGTGTTTTTATCTCCGATGTGGATGTTGCACATGATCTTCGTCTTGCTGAAGTTCAAGTGTTGGCCGACTTTCTTGCTCTCTTCATTTAGTTCATCCCCATGGTTTGCCACTGAAATACATGATAGTAAGTACAACTTTCAGAACAAATCCCCATGGCACGTACTTAGCACTTGGGTTCTTGGATTATTGGTGAACCGGGCAGACTGGATATGGGCTACTTTAGCGACACCTGTTCCTATACAAATACCAAAAATAATTTTAAAAAGTATTTTTCTTTTTTACATTTTTTTCATCTCCAATTATCATTGTACGATTGAAAAAGCTGGTTGTAATATAGATTCATCAATTGTCTATCCCCACGCTCAGTGATCCTTGCTCAATTGTCCAAGCTCAATAGTCACACGTTGAAAAGTTCAAAATTTGCAATGTAACTTATAATGCCAATGTTGAACCTTACTTTCCATCTGATATTGATACCTTTTTTTTTTCATTTCATATGTTTATATATACCTCTTGTGGGGTCAGAAGTGATGGGAACGCCCATCTCTCCCAAAGTTAAAATGAGGTGGCTTCTTTACCTACCAAGAGGATTCAAAAGGGAAGATGGAATTTTCCAACTTTAGGAGGTGAAAAGAGTAGGGAAACTTATTCTCTCTTCAAAGGGTCAAAAGTGATCGGAAATCTCTTCCTCCAGTTGTAATTGGAGATTCTGCTGCCTTAAGGGTTCAAAGAAGAAAGAGGATTTCCCTCTCACTTCATAGGGTCAGGTTAAAAGGGAAACTTTTTTCACATTCAAAAATAATGGTAGAGGCGTAACTGAGGGGGTGTTGGCAGGCTATTTTAAAACGTCCCTGTGGCCTTATGTATACACAGGAGTTCACCTACCGCATCTTTAGTCGACTGATATTATGCAATAAATACTCTCACCAATTTTTGGAGGGGACCCAAAAGGAACCAACCCTCCTATGTTCCCAAATCACTAGCTACCTCCCTAAGTGTAAGGAAACTATTTTACGTATCTGAAAGCTTGAGTCCTTTTTTGCTCCTTGAATATTTTACCCGGTGTAGATAGGTACTTTAACTAGTATATATATATATGCAAATGAGAGGTGTAAGTCTGGTACATTATGAAAAATTACCAAGCATGGGCACGGCACAGCCAAATTTAGCATGCATTCACAATAAACATTGAGAAAGGTTTTAAAATGTAAAGATTTGAGAAAATGGTTTTACGGATTTTAGATGAGCTTTTATTTCCAATAGAAATATAATAACGAAGTTGAACCTTATGTTCCATCCATGTACACATCTTCCTACTTCCTATTTGTACGGATCCCACGAGAATACAGTGTGACACACGAGAGGTTTTATGTTGAGACACCACACACGTGAACGTGTGGGTGGGATGATTCAAAAACTCTCTCTAGTTCGTGGAGCTATTGCTGCAAGGACATAAAAGTGCTGATCTTGAAGTCTCTGGACAATCCTGAGCCCCTTTGACTTGACTACATAGAGTAGTAGTAGGACTCATGAGGCAAAGTCCCAATTGGTCTTGGCATCACATCTGTGTCCGTTTAGTCTTCAATAAATATTCAAACGACACGATGAATTTCTTACTTTACATTTATTCTTAAGGGGATCTAAATGAAAGAAAATTTCCACCTTTCAAGTGCCAAACATGAAGGGAACCTTTTCAACCTTCAAGGGGTCAAAAGTGAAGTAGGACTGCCCCTCTTTTCGAAGGTCAAGAGCAATGGGAGACTTCCCTCCTTTGAGGGATCAAAGGTTAAAGATAACATTTCCTTCGTCTTTAAGGGGATCAAAAGTCAAGGGGCGTAGCTGGGGGAGAGCGGATGCTAATTAAAACGCCCCAGGCTAAATGTAGGGAGCAACTAAAACCATAAATCAACTGCATTTATACGTATTATTCTATTATGCAATAACCATCATCAAAAGTTGGTAAGCCCCTTCGAGGGATGAAACCTTCCAGGCTACTAATTATCTAGCTACGCCACTAAGTGAAACCGGATTTTCGTTCTATGTTTGAAAGATTTAGTACTTTTTTTTTTATCCTTAAATATTTCACTCTCCGTTGATGCATACTCAGCGTGTATATATATATATATATATATATATATATATATATATATATATATATATATATATATATATATATCCCAAAAGTTCATCAGTCATGGACTTTACAAGACATTCAGATATTTTTTTCTTGGATATGGTGCCAAGATCTTCACAGAAGACCTATGAATTGTGGCAAGTTACATGATGGAGGATCTGCAGAACGAACTTTTTGATCCAAGGTGGCCAAACGATTATATATATATATATACATATATATATATATATATATATATATATATATATATATATATATATATATATATATGTGTGTGTGTGTGTGTGTGTGTGTGTGTGTATATATATATATATATATATATATATATATATATATATATATATATTGGCAGCAACTTTATAGATATCTAGAGCTGTTGCTGTGAAAACCGAGATTATTAAACCATCTTGTGTCACTCAAGAGGATTTCGATATTTGCTTCAAACTTACATCTACATAATCTGGCTCTCCATGGGGTTTCAAGTGCGACTCTAGATCCATCAAGGTTCACAAACCAGGGATTATTCGATCTATGAAATTAGCTCAGGGCATTTAGCAGAGACGGAGAGAGAGAGGGGGAAAGATAGACAGAAAGACAGAGAGACAAAAAGAGAGACAGAGAGAGTTTGCCAACGGCCTGACGTTTTTCAGCTTTCAACAGCATTAGCGAATTATGATCTTGCGGTCATCTGACCTGACCCCTCAACGCTTGAAGCCCTACACTCTTTCGCTGACGTGTTGATATGCAAGGTATAGAATTCATCAGATCTTCCACAAATTCAACAACCAGTACTTTATAGTCTGCATTTATAGGATTGGTGATTTGTCTACAATGCAAATGGCTATACCTTGTTGGCTACATCCATAGCGGTTGGACAAAATTGACTTTCAGATAAAAGCCAGCCTAGCCCAGCAAATGATAAAAGAATATTTTCAATGCTTAAATATCACTGGATTACGCATATTCAGCATATGTACACGAGGGAAGAATATTGGCACAGCACAATCTTCCAGGTATCAATGTCGTGCTGATCAGCATTCGAAATCCTGTCTTTTACCTGGAATCAGACAGACACTACTGACATTCGTAGGAAAATCTCTGGCCCACTAACTAGTACTCTCAGTGTCTCAGATCATGTAAATAAATGAATAAATATCATGCAGGAATCGAACCTCAATCCACCAGAAAGATGCTTATGTGTAGCACTTCTCTTTCCAACTGAGCTAACGACACCATTGGCAAGGTTTTCAAGGCAAAAGTTTATTCCTCTACATGATCTGTGTCGCTTGATCTGCGTGTGGGTAACTTTGGTGCCGAGCAAAATATAGTTCCTATATAAATGTTTTTATAATTATCACATTCAGTCGAATATGAATTTTTCTTATATAAGATCTGAAGCGAAGGGTTCGATCCTATCTCTTGATACAGGATGGGATAATGGATACTCTATAGCCACTCTGAAGAGTAATAATACAACGAAACAGCTGTCTGTGGGTGACACAATTATTTAATTACAATTTTTATATATATCCACAGGCAGCTGTTTCGATGTATTACATCTCTTCAGTGTGGCTATGGACTTTCCCTTATCCAATCCAGTACTGCAAGGCAGAATTGAAACCTTCACTTCAGACCCTGAGGCCGATATCCTACCTGTGGACTACAGAACTGGACGGTCATAAAGGCTGAATTTAAGCGATGTTTTTATTTACACAGAAATTCCTCATCCACCAGAGTGCTCAATTCCTATATATATATATATATATATATATATATATATATATATATATATATATATATATAATGGAATGGTGAGATGGAAGAGCTTAACTGAGCATTATCATTTGTATTTTGCCATAGTAGGGCGGACATGCTCGTCTGCTTTGAAATTTAGAATTCAAACTTTTATTTCTTCTTCTTGAGCATTATCTTTCAACAGAAGAGTGGGACCGCCTGCTTTGTTAATCAGGATATGAAGTTTAGATTTGGACACTGATCAGTAGACGTAGGGGTATGAGTGAGAAAGGTAGGGTACAAGACTCCCCATCGGAAAAAAATACATCGTAAATTTTCGGACAAATGAAACCCTCCACCCTCCCACCACCTACGCTTAAGGGTTTCCGTACGACGATGTCAGAAGAAACTACGTAATTGCATCAGTAATAGGGCTGAGTGTAGTTTTGCATCCGGGAAGATTCGCATGAGTATGCTTTCACCAATTTTCCTAAAAAAATCTCTTAGTCGAAAATGCACAAAATATATGCCGTTAGTAAAAGTTTGTTAATTGTCTGCAAACTAGAATATCAAAGGTGGGTAACAAACAACGTTGACTTGGGCGGCTGCTGCTACTAACGTATTAAGGAACAAATGAAAGCAGAAACCTTGAGCATTTAAAATTGCATTTTATCAAATTTATTTTTGAAGGATATAATCTAAATTTAGAATAAGTTTTAGGTTTAGGGTTAACCAATTGATTTTTGTTTTTAGTTGCCAGAGTATATTGATTAACCGTAGCCATCAAAGATGGGTTAAGGTTCTATCCTCTATATTTTATACGCACATATGTTTTTATGTGTGTGTGTCTGTGTGTGTGTGTGTGTGTGTGTGTGTGTGTGTGTGTATGTTCCAGTGTTCTTGACCATACAGTTTTATCAAGAGACTTGGTAATCGGCATCTGTACTCCACTTGACCCCTTCAGAAAACCGTTTTAAAAAACTTCTAATCCGACAGGTTTATCTACAACATCTATATTCTCTGGAATCTAGAGTTTTCTAGATGTTTTTTACTTTTTTTTGTCTTTTTTGTCATTGATGTCATAAGTAGAATTCATTCTGACCATATTCATTCTTCGATGGAAATTGTTTTTACTCGACTTCAAATTTTGAAGCTACGGTTGTTCGATTATTGACCGTGATTGCGAGTTCTTTTTAATTTAATAATGATTTTTTTAATCACTTTATGTTGTTACTTGCAAGACCAAACTTGAAACTAATGCTAACCTAATCTTGTTCCAACACTAAAACTAAATTAAATCCTTTATGTTTAAATCTAATAAAATGCAGGTTTAAATGGCTAAGTTTCTTGCTTTCATGTATTACTTACATTAGGTGTCATCCGTTACCTCCCTTTGAAATTTTCGTTTTCTAACCATTAATAAACCCTTGCCAGTACCCTCTTCTATAGCTTTTTCTATGAGAAGAGATGTGGGTGGCCTGACTGCTAGCAATACGGAGAGTGGAGTCGTTGAACTGAATCAAACCCCAGCCGAGATTGTGTATGTTCACTTCACTCTAATTTACTTCGGGAAGGCATGAATCAGTTTCTTCTCTCGCGAGGTATTGGAGAGTTTACGTGACAAACTGCATTCACTAGCTACAAGTGAGACAAGTGATTAAAAACCAAGGATTGGCGCCTTGTAAAGGCGGCTACAGGCCTACTTCGACTTTTGACAAGATTTGGACCTCCAGCAATCAACCTGATGCCAGATGTATCACTCAGCTATTTCTTTGGACTATAACAGCGAGGCCAAGAAGACTGTTCACCCCAGGATCTCTGCACTTCGCCCTGGAGACGTCACCCTTTAGTCATCTTTTTTTTACTTCTTTTCTTCTTCCTCTTCTTTGAGAGTCTTCTGTTTCAATTATCAACAGCGTTGTTGCTAAGAGTGATGCCTTCATCTTTGTATTCGTCATAATTGATTCCAATGTTATTAATATTGTAATGTATTCTTTAATTAATTACTGCCATCAGACAATAATTATTTTAATTAATTAACATGACATTTAATTTTTTGCAAGGTGATTCTCCCGTCGAAGATTTTTAATTGAGCGAAAGTATTCTGGCCTTCATCATTATTATGTGATTCTGTATTTTTTTTTGTTAAATCTTGTCATTCACGCAAAGAGAAAAACATAATATCGCTTAATTAAGACAATGAAGGAAATTAATCCATCCGATCAAAATTAAAACTAACCAAACTATATAAAGGACTTGCATGTTTTCTAACGATTAGCAATTAGGAAAATGGGACCAAAAGTTCAAACAAAGGTTGAGACATTTTGCTTTCTCTTGGTTCTTGAGCCCTTTGGAAAAGCAATTATCCAATTTTTCTTCCCGAAGTTATATGTAGATAAAAGGGCAGACTGAGATCTTCTACCTTGGTTGGTAAAAAATCAATGACGACAGTAAATTCAGACCGGGAAAGTCTAATCTCTTGTTCAGCGTCTTGGGAGGCTGAGAACAGAGTATGGAATGTACAGTTAACGGAGCTCTGCTGAAACTCCGATTGGCCTAGTAAGCTTTAAGTTGATTATAATAAATTTATCAAGTAAAGAGAATAGAAAAAAATAGGCGATTAAGATATTACGAGACAACTCTCCATAGAATTAAAATAGAAAAGTCCCAGTTTCTGTGGCGTGCGTGAGCTTAGTGATCCTGACAAGCCTTGAGTCAGATCGACAACTTATTCCTTTGGCAGGATACAAGTCCACCGAACGGATACCCACACCTTAATAATGCAGCTTAAAGTGTACTCAGTTAGCTGTTGGGTGCACATATTTCCTGATGGCGGTGTAACAATATCCCTGGGGATGAAGTAACATGCTTTCCTCATTTTCTAAGCTTACCTAAACCTGACAGAAGGTCACAAGATACGTACAAGATATTTGCATCAAATCATCACTTATATGCATTTTATGTTATGATGATCATTATCACGTTCGTCTTCCATGGTCGAAGATGACTATGGCTTCAGGGTTTCGCTGCAGCAAGTGACGTGCAGCACAGGGCCTGAAGTCATGACTTGCGCATGACTTGGATTATAATGAGGGAGACTTGCACACCGTCAGCCCTACTCTCTCTCGTCCCTGTCAGTCTGCCAACGCAGGCCGAGCCTGAAGAGGAGCCCAATCCCAAGTTTGGAATCAGACACGCTCGTCTCCTGAGCTAGTTGCTAGAGAGCCCAATCTACCATAGCAACTGGAAGAACAGATGGATTCATGCCTTTCCCGAGGGGATTATTTCGAAGTGAACGCAAACTGTCTCAGTTTGAACTCAGCTTGCTGATCATATTCTCTCTGACGTTAATCGTTAGGCCAACCTTCACTGTATTTTATATGAATGTAAAAGCGTTTTGGAGGTGTGTGTGTCTGTGGGTGCATGCAGAGTTGAACATCTATCTATCTGTCAGTCAATTCATTGAACAACCGTGGCCATCATGGGGAGTGAGGGATTCTATTCTTTTTTTTTATATTTTAAATGTACTTGAGTTTGTTTGTTCCAACGCTCCTGGCTATACCGTTTTGTCTGAGGACTTGTAAATTGGCAGCATTACTCCCCCAGACAACTTCCCGAAATATTTGTGTTTTTTTTTTTGTTTTTTTTTTTGTTTTTTTTTTGTTTTTTAGAAAAAAGCTTCTTTTTTCACCTTTCTGGAGCCTTGTTTTGGTCGGGTTTTTTTTTAGTTTTTCTTTCTGTTAAACTTCTAGAAAGTTGACTTCTTTGTTGCAATTCGTCAGAAATGGAAGCAAGAGAGAGAGAGAGAGAGAGAGAGAGAGAGAGATTCCATGTCATGTTGTGTCAACTCGAATTTTACTTTTTTCTTTTAATCATCTTTACTTTTTTTTCTCTCTTTATTCTCTACTCTTCTCAGCCCTAACCGTCAATAGTGAAAATTTGAAAGTTAGTGTAAACAGTACCATCAATAAATGGGAAAATATTTATCTAATTCAGCTTAGTAGCTGGGATAGTTGCATTCACAGTGGAGTTTGACTCTGAAGCAATCAGGCTTGTTTACTCTATTTTAGATGTTTTCCAGTGGTAAACGCCAATTATGTTACAAATAGAATTTATTCTAGCCATATCTCTTATTTGGTGACAACTTCTTTTTTCCTATTGACTGTAATAGCGAGTTTATCTATGTATATCAGTCATGGTAGTCCTTATTCGAGCCCAATCAAAAACCATTATTCTGGATACCGGTTTTCCAGAGAGATAACCCTCCTTTATGATCGGAAGATTGTTACAGCACTACAAGACAAACTTCATGCACTCCAACCAGTTTGTACATTCGTGTTCTCGTAAAACCTTCAATAAATACGATTGCAAGCTTTTGGTAGAGCAAGCGCAACCTTTAAAAACAAGGAAATACCATATTGAAGAGAAGGGTCTACAACCAATGCATCTTTTTGATAGTCACCTATGAAGCTGAAACATGGGACCTAACTACAAGACTGACCCTCAAACTGAGAACCATGTAGCGTGCATATGAGAGAATCATGCTTGGCCTTAGATGGAGAGATCACAAAAAAGCGCAGTATATTAAAGAAAAAACAGGAGTCAGGGATATCATAGAATCCATTAAAAAACTTAAATGGCAATGGGATGGTCATGTTGCAAGAATGGCAGACAACTTCAGAATATCCCGACTCACAACGTGGATCCCCAGAGGTAATATGCTAAACCATAACAGACAAAATATAAGATGGTGTGACAAACTAGACAAGTTCAGAGAGTATTAGTTCTGCAACACCCATTATAGAGAGATCTGGTGAATTGTAGGGAAGGTCTTCGTCCAACGACAGATGCTAAAAGGCTGATGAAATCTGTCCATCGGTCCATCTCTGCGTACATAACCCAGATGGATAGATCAATATCGGAAATGCAGAGCTAAAGTTCAGGGAATCTTAAACGTGGGATGGATTTGTTTAGAAAAGACTCATCATCATCATCATCATCAGTCTTTTAACGTCCGTCGTTGGACATAGACCTTCCCTAGGATTCGCCACAATTCTCTATCATGGGCGTCGCAGAACCAGTATTTCCTGAATCTGTCCAGTTCATCTCTTCATCTTGTGTTCTGTTGGCCTCGGTTTCTCGTGTGATCTCTGGGGATCCATCGGTTGTGTTTCATTCTTGGAAAATGGCCTGCCCATTGCCATTTGAGTTTTTTTAATAGTTTCTATGGTATCATAGATTCCCGTTTCTTATATACTGTGTTATCTTGTGATCTCTCTATAATTCCCTCATGCGCAAGTTGCATACTTCTCAGTTTGTAGGCCTGTCTCTTGATTAGGTTCCATCGTGACTATCAGGAGAATGCATTGGTTTTATACTCTTCGTTTTAGGATTGGTGGGATCATCTGGGTTTTGAAAGTTGAGCTTGCTCTACCAGAGGCTTACCATCCCAGAGTGATTTCTCAGTTGATTTCCTCCTCTTTTGAGGGTCTCATGGAGATTTGTTGTCCTAGGTAGATGTAGTGGTCTACGTTGTCAGGTTTTGCATCTTCTATCTTGACAGTTAGGTACTTATTCTGAACATGATCATTACACATGATTTTTTTTTTCTGAAGTTCATGTGTTGGCCAAATATTTTGCTTTCTTCGCTTAGTTCATCCAGCATTAGTTGGAGGTTATGTAGGTTCTCTGTGAAAAGGACGATGTCGTCCCCAGCCTTCAAGCTAGAATTGAAAGATAGATTTGATATCCTTACCGATGAAAACGACACCAACGTCAACGAACTCCACAACAAAATAACAACCTCTCCATTAGAAGCAGCCAATATGTTTGAACCCAGAAACACAGCGACCATTAGTAAAATCTCAGATGAAACCAGGACACTGATTGAAAAGCGCAGAAACCTCAAACCACCAACGACCACTAGGGAAAAAATAGAAGAAATTGAACGCAACAAAACAGTCAAGAAGAAACTAAGAGAAGACAAAAGAAGGTATACGGCAGCCATCATCGAGACCAATCTCGAGAAACGTCGAGGATTTAAAGCAATAAACAAAGCCCTCAGTACAGGAAAGTAACAGATTACTAGCCTTCTCGAAGCAAACGGGGACATAACAACAGATAGGGACAGAATAGGATCTGTACTCTTCAAAACACGGACAATACAACAACAACGACCAGAATACTCAAGATACTGACAATCAGTTCGAGGACTTCCCTGGAGTTACACCATGGGAAGTAAAGCAAGCATCAAACAAACAAAAAAATGAAAAACCCCTGGAACAGATAACATCACCATCGATCTACTCAAAAAAGCTGGTTAGAGAGTCAACAGAAAGCTAGCTATTCTATTCAACTTGTGTCTAAAACAGAGTAAAGTCCCGAAAAGCTAGAACACTGCTATCATAATGCTTCTACATAAAAAAGGTTACCCTAAAGACCTCAACAACTACAGACCTTTAAGCCTATTCAACTGCATATTCAAACTTTTCAAAAAAAATCATCACCAACCGGCTTACTAAAACACTAGACGAAAATCAACCACGTGATCAGGCTGGATTTAGAACATGGACCATCTTCATTTAATAAATCAGCTGAAAGAGAAGGTTGCAGAATACAAAATGCCACTCGCAGTAGCAGTTATAGATTCCAAGAAGGCATCCGACTCAATAGAAATTCCCATGGTCATGAAGGCGATCACCCTACAAGGTGTAGACCCTGTATACGTTTAAGTACTGCAACACAAATACAGATACAGCAACTCCTTCATTAGGCTACATAAGGACTCTGAACTGAACATGAGTAGTTTGATCAATCTTTTCAAATTCACCCATTTTTCGGGTAGCTCCTCATATATGTGTTCATGTTTTATATACTTATATTCATTGGCAGATCACTAGAAACTGTCAACAAAATCTGTCAACAAAGATTTCTTCAGTTTTTAAGATGGTTTGTCTGTCAGGCTGGCTGGCTGGCTGGCTATATATGTATCACACGTGCAGTCCGAACCCATTCAGCTAGGGGGCAAACAATTTAAACATTTACTCCCTATGTCTGGAGAAAAAAAAACAGGATTTTGTTGATTTTTTGGAAATTTTCCATGAATAAGTTTTTAGTCGGCGTTCAATTTGCAATGTAAGTTTATTCTAAATTAACCCCTCAGGTAGTGTCCAGCAGAACCCATTTTTTGGAAATTCAGACTTTTTATAGATTAATACCCAACAAAAGGTGAGAAAAGTAATTTATTCATTGATAACCCCATTTTCAATTTTCTGAATTGATCACCCCAAACATAGCATTCTACCAAAAGATGTAGGTCACGTTAGTGTTTCTATTGAGTGACTAGCCAGACGTGTCTATATATTTCATTTGAACTGAAGCATTGACTTTTTTCATTTGAGACATTTCTTTTACGTTTTGAAATAGGAGTCGTGACTGTAAATATAAATCTATCAACTGTACCTGAAACTTGTCATGAAAGTGTATTGTCTGATAGAGATTCACAAGAAAAAATACTCTGCTTGTTCCGACAACAATCTGAAATACGTGAATTCCCTTCTGTTTATTTTCTTGTAAAATCTCTTCTCGTATTGTCTTATATGTCTTTCAATCATTGTTTGATGAATTACTCGATAGTTGATCTTTTAATTTGATTAGTTTCTTCTTTTTTTTTCAAACTATATCAACAATACACCTACAAAATAATACAAACTAAGGAGAGACCGAATAAACAGCCAGCGATTTAGATCTAATTAGATGAATTCTAGAATGCAGTAAAAGACCGAGTCTCTCCGAAGACATAAATTCAGTAGAAAGACAGTTTCCCCAAAGATTTTTACAGAGTAACTTTCCTGAAATGAGTAAATCATTGATGTTTACTGAATTTTTTGGTTTCTTTATGTTACTCTGATAATGCTGTTTTAGTATTATTTTTTTTTCTTTTATGCCTTTGACAATTGTGAACCAAATCGGATAAATTTCCGATTTCTGGTTTCTTTCAATTCTATTTCGAATGTAGATATCGTATTTTACAGCATAAAGAATGTGTTTCCTTTCTAATGAATATGATAACATAACTCGTTATTCCTACCATACGAGGTATGTGCGAAAAGTATCCAGTCATTTCATGTTAACGAAATTATAGCCAACTCACAACAACGGCATCTTATTGCCCAACCTTCAAAAAACTCCCTTCTGGGGCCCCTGTCCACTTATCCAAACGTCCTTTACACTTTTTCAAAACAGTCTGCAGAGTTCGTTTTCGGAATCACCATCATCTGCCGCGTTGAGTTTACCTTGATCTCGTCCACGATGTGAAATCTCTTCGGGACTAGCCAGATATTGATGCACTACAACATGGACATGGGGACAGGGTGCTTAAAGACCTGAGTGATGCGATATTTTGCCAAAAGCTCTCCTCACAAGACACAAAGAATGATTTGTCTGGTCATCGTGAATATGACAGTGAATACAGTAAACAAGTTCAGTCAATGGCAATTCACTGCCAACTGAGTAATCCAATGGGAGAGTGTTAGGTACCCCCTTGGTTGCTGTTACATCAAGGCCACGCAACTGGTTCTCGGTGTATTCGAAATGGTAGGAATTTTCCATACAGACCCATTATATAACAATAAGACTCTTTTTTAAGCCAACATTCAAAGTTTACAACCGTAATTGTGAAATTATGGCTGGATTATAAGATTCAATCTAAATCAAATTTGACATCAAACTGACTTGCCTACTCATTTTTTAGGTTATCCAACGTTTTTCAGGTCTCGCCAGATGTTCCCTACATCTCTTGAGATCATCCAAACTGGAAATAAATGATTATTTTGTAATCTTCCTTTTAAGAAGCCATCAGATGTCTTAGGTTCGTTGAACTTCTGGATTTCAGATTTTAGAAAATGTATCCGAAAATTGTCTATAACTTTAAGAAGAGTCATCAACAGATCAACTAATCTCTTCGTCGCATCTTTCCATGCGGATTCACATATTACACCCGAAGAAGGCCATAGAATGGATCGGTCTAAACTTTACGTCAACATGCAAGATGTGAAGAAGAGATTAGATTGTCCAAAGAAAAGTTGGTATGTATCCAATTATTGTTAACGAGATGATTGCCAACCTGTATCAATGGCACCGTAGTCCCCT
>OY735211.1:14263721-14317648 GCA_963457665.1 Thysanoteuthis rhombus
CAACTAGCGTATCCAACCCATCCCCACCTTTGGACTCTTCACGTTTAAATAGATTTTGATAGATACCTTACGATATCTATAAATTCAAGTGATTTATAGGTGCATGGATTGATTCTGAATTACAGGTATCTCTGTATATCCGTCTCGTGGTCTATATTCGCATCTGCACACACCTGGATACTTACAAGTCATGCTTCAATATACTTACATAGGATATAAGGGTTTTGTTTTTTTTTAAATACAAGTTCTTATACACATAATTTCTCTTCCTCCCTTTCTCTCTCTCTCTCTCTCTCTCTCTCTCTCTCTCTCTCTCTCTCTCTCTCTCTCTCTCTCTCTCTCTCTCTCTCAAATCTCAGCTTTCTCTCCTTCGTGCTGACTCCTCCTTATCTCCTTCTATTCATTTAGATGCCACCTTCTTCTCCTCCTCCTCCTCCACCTCCTGAACTAGTTCTTGTCGTTGTTCTTCCTCCCTCTTCTTCTTCTTCTTCTTCTTCTTCTTCTTCTTCTTCTTCTTCTTCTTCTTCTTCTTCTTCTTCTTCTTCTTCTTCGTTTTCACTTCACTGCACTTTTTCATATTCTTTAAATTACTCATTCTTTCTCTCTCATTCTAGTCGTTCCTTATAACTCCGTTAAGATGCCAATTGCTTTGTTGTAAATATATATATATATATATATATATATATATATATATATATATATATATATATATGTGTGTGTGTGTGTGTGTGTGTGTGTGTGTGTGCGTGAGTGTGTCCTTGTGTATGCGAGCATCTGCACGTATGTACGTTGTTTGTGTGTGTGTGTTTGTGTCTCTGTGTATGCTTGCTCGTGATTTCTAAATGTTCAGCGTTTGGGGGAATATTTTGATCTCATGTTTATCAAGTTCCCCCCCCCCCACACACACACACACCTGTAAAAATGATATAAAGGCTTCGTTTTTCTTCGTTTTTGCCTTTTCCTGCTAATCACTCTCGTTTTCATTATCTATAATTTATCTATAACTTATTGATTCCTGGTTTTTACTTAGGATCGAAGAGTCACCACCAACCACAAGAAAACTCATCAAGTAGTTTTGTTTTTATTCTCTTTTCTTACTTTTATTTTTTCTTTCTCGATTTTCTCTCTCTTTTGGAATATTTTATTCTCTCTCTCTCTCTTCTCTCTCTTCTCTCTCTCTCTCTCTCTCTTCTCTCTCTGTTTTCAGTGCTTTCTCTTTTCCTATCTTGTTGTCCCTTTCTTTAAATATCTTTCTTTATCACAAATGTTTTGCTAATATATATTTTCATCTCGATTGTTGTTGCTCTTGATTGCAACTAAACTCTGACCGGTTTCCCTTCCGCAGTAAGTAAGTAAGTAAGTAAGTAAGTAAGTAAGTAAGTAAATTAACAACGTCGATCGAAATTAAGAACAAGTTTCATGTAATGAATTCAATGGAATAAAATAATTGGATTTCCTTTCTTGTATTGCCGGGCTTTCTTCATTTCACCTATTGTTCCTAACGAAGCATTTTCTTCATCCTTCCTCATGTACAACTGACTCTCTTCTTCTTCTTCTTCTTCTTCTTCTTCTTCTTCTTCTTCTTCTTCTTCTTCTTCTTCTTCTTCTTCTTCTTCTCATTCATTCTTCTATTGTTCGTTTAATATGCGCTTCCAGTCTGTTATGCTCAATGTCTCTCTTTCTCTCTCCTACGTGGAGAATTCCGTGGCCGCTGTTCGCAGTTAATCACTGCATTAAAAAAGGACGTTGTATTTTGGAGCAACCTGTTGCTTCGCTTTTACTGTGTAGTCCGACTGTTCTTCATACGTGACACACGGGTTGCACACTGATCCAACTTGAAAGACGGGTTCAACAGTGTTTAATATACAGTTTATATTAATGTATTAAAAAATGTAAAAATAGACACACACGCTCATATGTGAGTGTGTATAAATATATATCCAGGTGTACATTCCTAAATATACATTATTCTAGCCATACAAAACAGAGATAGAACCCCCCATATATATAAATATATAGATATAGATATAGATATATAGATGTATGTATAAAACAGAGATAGAACCTCCATATATATATATATATATATATATATATATATGTATGTATGTATGTGTGCGTGTGTGTGTGTGTGCGTTCGCACTTGCACATATATAGGTGTATTGGCTCGAGGTAACTGTAAAATGCCTGAGTAGTTATGTAGTCCCTCTGGTTGGTGTTCGAGCCATGGTTGCCAATTCACATGATTTTTGTTTCGTCATTTCTTAATTTGTGAGTCAAGTTGACAATATTCAGATTTTTTTTGTCACGTTTTAAAGCCCAGTGTTGCCAATTGAGATGTTTTGTTTTTAATTTTCGTATCACAAGGCAGGTTTCTGAATTAGAATTAGTGAAAAACCACACGTAAATTGACAACCCTGGTTCAAGCCAAGTGAAAAACTTGGGTTTTAATTACCAATTTCGTAAAGCTGCTAAGCCATTCCTACTTGAAGGATTGTCTTGCGCCACTCCTTCTTCCCTTTATCATCCATATTAATCAAACTTATATTTATCAATACATGTATTTTGCGTGTATATGTAAGCATATATATTTGTTCTCACACATATCTATACTTATATATGTACATATACATATACATAAAAGTTCACAAATACAGATGAGTACATGCACACATATATGAGTTTGAGTGGGTATAAGTGTGTGTGTATATATATATATATGTATATATATATATATATATATATATATATATATATATATATATGTGTGTGTGTGTGTGTGTGTGTGTATTTATTTTCTTCTCATATATATATATCATATATGTATATCAAATATTCATATATCATTATCATTTTGATGTATATATATAAACATGAACTATGATACATATATATTTATATTCATGAATATATATATATATATATATATATATTCACTGATATATATACGTATATATTTATATTTACATAGACACACACACACACGCACACATATATGTATGTATATAAATACATCATCATGATTTCTCCTCGTGATGACTGCGATTGCATTAACCTCTTCACTGTCTCAACAGCAAACCTTTCAATCTCATCCCTTCCATCTTGCGTGTGGTCTTTTCTTGCTGCATTTACTGCCCCATGGGCTCCAATTAGTTAGCCTTTCGCTCCATATACATTTGTATGTGCAAGTGTTTGTTTGATATATATATATATATATATATATATATATATATATATATATATGTGTGTGTGTGTGTGTGTGTGTGTGTGTGTGTGTGTGTGTGTGTATACTTCACAGATAGAAAGATAACGTATTCTATAAACAAAATAAATAAAAACAATGCTTCGACATAGATCTTCGTATCAATTAGTAAAAATGACTTTGAATCGATTCAGATAGATAGATAGATAGACAGCTAGATAGATAGATAGATAGATAGAAAGATAGATAGATAGATAGATAGACAAAGACACAGAGAGGCGGAGAGAGAGAAAAACAGAGCGTAAAGTCTGCGATAATATTTTTTATCGCTTGAAGAGAATCGTAGATATTTCAAAAAAATCATATGATCTCGACTGAAAAGGTATTCGAAATATGTTTTCTTTTTCTTCCGAATGAGATGCAACAGTTCGCGAATTGCGAACAGAGAAAAAGAGCAAAACACGAAGAAGTAAATGAAAGAACAAAAGAATGAAGAAGAAATAGAAAGAAGAAAAGAATGAAGAAGGAATAGAAAGACAAAATAGACGAAAGTATTATGGCAAAACAAAAGAATATAAACAAAGCAGAAATGAAAAATGAGAATACAGATTCAATGAGGAAAGAGATAGGGGGAAGGGAGGGGGAAGAGAAAACAACGGGAAGGGGGAAAGAACGTAAAAGAGGGAAAAGGAAAGAAAAGGAAGAGAAATAAAAGAAAACAGGATAGATAGAGAGAGAGGGGGGAGAGAGAAGGAAAGAAAAGAAACAGGAAAGAAAGAGAGATAATGAAGGGATGGCAAAAGATAGGCAGAGGTGAACAAAGAAACGGAATGAACAAGAAGCCAAGAAAGAGAAAAACTGGGAAAATACTTAGAAAAGAAGGATTGAAATTCAATTATTTAAGTGAAAAAGAAAAAAAAAAAGAAGATAGAAAGAAAGAAAAATTAGAGTGCGAAAACAAACAAGAAAAAGGAAAAAAAAGAAGAAAAGAAGAAAATGGAGAGGGAGTAAAGAGATAAGAAAGAAGGAAGGAAAGAAAAGAAAAAGGAAGGAGGAGAGAAAGAGAAAATAAAAAAGAAGGAAGGAGAGAAAAAAGAAAAAAGAATGAAAGACAGAAAGAAAGAAAAAAGAAGAAAGATAGAAAGGGAAATTAAAAAAATAGAAAGAATGAAGAAAGATGGAAAGGGAAGAAAGAAAGAAAGAAAGAAAGAAAGAAAGAAAGAAAGAAAGAGAAAAAAGAAAGAAGGAAGGGAAGAAAGAAAGAAGAAAAAAGCAAAAAAGGAGAAAAGGAAAAAGGAAAGATGAAATAAAGAATGAAAGAAAGAATGAAAGAAAGAATGAAAGAAAGAAAGATAATGGAGCATGAATAAATGGACAATTGAAGAATAAAATAAAATAAAATAGTTTTAAAAGAAGCAAATAAATAAATGAAATTGAAGAATGATAAGCAAAAAAAAAAGGTTCAAATAACGGATGGCTGAATAAAAAGAATTAAGGCATTGGTCCGTTTCGTGCCTATTATAGTTACATATAATTAGCACCAACG
Source organism: Thysanoteuthis rhombus (assembly GCA_963457665.1). Lineage (NCBI taxonomy): Eukaryota > Metazoa > Mollusca > Cephalopoda > Oegopsida > Thysanoteuthidae > Thysanoteuthis > Thysanoteuthis major. The sequence goes on from OY735211.1 coordinate 14,268,470, forward strand.
CCAGAGATCAATGTGAAAACTTTGGTAAAAGCTAATGAAGGCCCTCTCTACGAGGAAGATTGGAGCAACACAATCTTCACGCTTTCATTTGGACTTTTACCACGCTAAATAAACATCAGTTTGGATCGAGAAGGGAAGGACATTTTTTGAGCAACTAAAAGAAATATAATGTTTTCAAGACATAAACTGTTGAAAGAATGACAATGAATACGGATAATTTTTTAAATGCTCAACATCTGTGGCCTCATGCCAGACCAAGGCCGGATTGAGGCTACATGGAGTCTCAACTTTAATTCAAACCGCTTCCGTTCATCAAAATGATTGCTTGTGTTATATAACAAGAAATTCCATTAAATTGAATTGTAATTATATCTAATTTCTTCCACACACATATTATTACATAGTACATTAAAGAACTTTTCTCATGGCTATTTTCCTGTCAGCTAAATATTGAGGGTCCCTGACTCCAGTCCACTCAGCATTCCCTAAATCTGGCATTGTGCCAGACCGATCTATCTGTATACTAGAATGCAACATAGGAAAGATTTATTTTTTATGTTATCTGAATAAGAGAGAAAAAAAGAATGAATGACTATGTTCCGAAACAATCAGTATTTATTGTCATAATGGATGTTTTCCCATTTGTTTTTGTTTTTTGTTTTGTTTTTCTTTTTTTCGCTGTCTTTAGTGTGGAACGATCGATTTGGGGGTAGCAGGGGTGGCAGGTATCTAAAGGAGTGATGATCAGAAAGAGAGTAGAATCAGTGACGTCATCATACCTTCTCGTTTTTCGACCACCATCCTATTGGCTGATATCTCATGTGACGTTTCGATTACTTCTGTTTCACCTGATATATATATATATATATATATATATATATATATATATATATATATATATATATATATATATATATATATTTTAGAAAGTTATTTATATATATATGAGAAATACATACATACATACATACATACATACATACATATGCTTGATTTCCACAGATACTGTAAACGATAGAATGCAATTATATCTATACATGTGTGTGTGTGTGTGTGTGTGTGTGTGTTTATACACACATTGTCTCTTTGTGTTTATTTCTGATCCTCTCTTAAACACATTCAAACACGTGTTTTCACACCAAACTGCTCACGCATGTTATTGGATCACAGGAGGTACGAAGCAAACATAAAATGTTCAGCATAGTCCCCAGCACAAGACCAAATTGAAGAATGCACGGATGATAAGATTCTGTTGTGCCAATCTTCCAAGTAGGAAGAGATATCCCATCTTGAAAATCAGCATTCGGAATCCCGATTTTCACCTGGCCTTGAATACCGACCACTGACATAGATGGGATATGTGCCACTATTTCAGCCATGCTGCATTCCTGGTTTACTGTGTGCTCGTCCTGTAAGGTCGTAAATCTTTCCTGAGAAGACCGGAAATGAAACTTCCTGGCAGGCTTGAAGACAAATAATGACAATCACGCGGTGAAAATAGATATGGATTAATATGATCGAAAAAGATAATCCCCAGGCTTAGCTTTGACACAAGGCCAAATGACGTGAAAGATTTCGAAATGAAAGAGATTATTTTGTGTAATTTTTTAGAGTGGAAAGGCCCTGTCAAACTTGGGATTCAGTCTTCAAATTCCAAGCGTTTTACCTGCGTCCGAATACACACCTGTGGTAGTAGTAGGTAGAATGCAACTATCTCAGCCACTAGACTGGTCGATGATTGATACACAAACACACACACACACACACACACACACACATATATATATATATATATATATATATATATATATATATATATATATATACATCAGATGACCCCCAAAAGAAGCTAAGGATTTGGTTGACTACGGTCGTTGAAATATCACTTGAATGATTCCCAAATTTGTTCATAGAAACTCACTGATAGTTAGCTGGACGATAAATACCTTATTAAGCAATGGAATCGCCGAGATATCATCAACGGACCATTTAAGTTATATTTTAACGGCTCTAGTCAATCAAATCCTTTTTTGTGGATCACCCGGTATATATATATATATATATATATATATATATATATATATATATATATATATATATATATATATATATATATATATATATATATGTTTGTTTGTTGACAGAAATTGATAAATGTTGGAAAATGTATACACTTCAGATAAGCGGTTAGATAGATGGATGCAGACTTGGATTAAGAGAGATTTGAGTCTTTCCTTTCCGTCATGCTGTTAGCTAATGGGAAAACTTCCGGGCATTTATCTCCCCCGAGGCACCATACCTTCATTCTTATAAAATCTGATATACTCGAGGCAATATTTATTCAAACATAATCATGTTGGGATTCAAAAATCTGTTTTGTTAACCATACATTTGTATGCAGGCTTGTCAATATTTAAACTGAAAAAACCCAAACAATCTCAAATCTATCTATCTATCTATCTATCAATCTATCTATCTATCTATCTATCTATCTATCTATCTATCTATCTATCTATCTGGCTGACATACTGCCTCGCTATAGAACTAAATTGTTAGTAAGCTGGATTTATAGTCCATTACTTCCGTAGTGAACTCGATCCTCTCTATCTCAGATATGTTCCCATGTCGGGTACTTTGTTTAGTAAATACTGATTATGTGAAAATGTATGTTGCCTACCAATCTACCAGTCTATCCACTTGACTCTCCTGGGAGTCTCAGTAATCATCATTACTGTAATGAGTCGGCCCTAACTGGTACCCTTACACCTGATGTCTTATGTCAGACTTGGCATTTTTTTTTTCCTTTCTCCTCTTGTATCGTTTTTTTTTTTTTTTTTACACTTTGGTTTATTCCTCTCTTTCGTTTCTCTCTTTCTCATTCTTGATTGTCTTCACCCCCCTTCTCTCTCTCTCTCTCTCTCTCTCTCTCTCTCTGATTTTCCTCTGTGTATTTCTATTTCACGGTTCATCTCTCTTTGTCTCTGTCTCTGTCTCTGTCTCTGTCTCTCTCTCTGGTTTTGTCCTCGTCTATTTCTATTTCACATTTCATCAAAAACGCCTCTCCTCCCGCTAATGATCCCGAGGGAGGGGTGTAGCCATCTCCTCTCGCTTGATATCAACATTGAGCTTTTTTTCAGGGATACGGGTATACCTTGATTAGTGCGATGAATTCGTTCCAAAAATTTTTCATATTGTTGAAAACTGCACTGTTCAAGGTCTCATTATAATTTGATATCTTTTTTCAATTTTTTTTCCCACGGGTTATATTTAGTTTCATTAATTTGTATAAAATACTTTAATCATCCTACATCAAAACCTGTACTTATTAGAACAGCACTATCCAAGGTATTCCTGATTTTTTTTCCTTCTAATAATAAATATTCCTTCAACCTTTCTACTCCTATACCTCCTCTCTTTAACGCCTTACTCTCTTTCTTTCTCCTATCTATAACTTTTCCCTCTCTTTCTTCCCTTGTCACCTTTTTTTGTCTCTCTTTATTTCTTCAATTTTTATTTTCCCTCTTTCTTTCTTTTTCTTCGCTCTTTTCTGTCCACATGGCAGATACTTGTGGGGGAGGTGGATTAATTTACTACTAATGAATATAATAGGTCCTTGTTTGTCCAGTGATGAGAGACAAATCTTCCTCACCCACGATAATAGAGGTCATCTTTCAGATATACCCCTCACTATTTCTCTCTCACTCATCGTATCATCGTAGCCCCACAAATGGCCCGCCCGACCAATCAGCCATGTGTGCAACAGATTCTTCCCTCTTTCCTCGTCTGTGTGTGTGTGTGTGTGTGTGTGTGTGTGTGTGTGTGTGTTAGTACGCGCTCGTCCAAGCGCTCCTGGTCACATCTTGGGGGCTACCACCTCGAAAATTTGCATGAGTGCACCCCTAATTACTATCTAAGAACATTTTGTTTATCTGCTTAAAGTTTGTTTTTTTTAGGGGGGGGGGGTTGTGTGGTGGGGGGGGGTGCTCCAAAAAAAAGTGCTTTTTTAGTTCTTCATTCTCATTTTGGATTAAAAATACCTAAATTTTGTGCTGGCGTTTTGTTTTGTTTTTTGGTTTTTTTTTTTTTGGTTTTTTCAGATAATTTTTGATAAAATTTTATTTTAAAGAAACAGTTTTAGGTATTTTTTAGATAATTAATTTCAAGCGCACGTGCGGGCTTCGGTGGAAAATTTAAACAGAGTACAGATAATTTCTTCTTTTTCTCTCCCTTTATTCTCTCTTTCTGTCTTTCTTTCTCTTTTTCTTTCTCTCTCTCTCTCTCTCTCTCTCTCTCTCTCTCTTCCTCTCTTTAGATTCGTTCATCTCAATTCCATCTTTATGCATTTCAGCCTTTCTTCTCTGACTTTGAATTCCAAGCCTCTTCTTTCCTTGAACAGTTGTTTTCCGCTTTATTCTTAGCTCTCACCCTTCGGTTACATAGGATCCTATTTTCTACTCGCAATCGTGTTAAAAATTGATAAAACTCAGTTGTTTTCTCCGATACTGTTGAGGTTTTTGGTCTCAACACTCTCACCTGCGTCTCTTTCCGAAGTACAGGGGTGGTCAAAAGTTATGCATGGCCGGGGAAAACAAACGTTTAGAATAGAGGGTTAAAGGTCTTACTTCCTAGGCTGAATATCATTTGAGGCCATGAATGTATGTACTCCCGAAACAGGGCTGCTGTGATAAAACTGATAATTAACCCCAAAATAAAGGATAGATTTACAAATACAAATAAAAATATAAGTAAATTACAAGCAGCGAGATCCTGAAATTAATTAAGAAAATAATTATAGGAAAACAAGTTGAAATAACAGAAATCAGATTAAAGATGACTAGCATGGTTCATAGTCGTGGATATTCTGGTACTATATAAATTTTGATTGATAAAATTTCCTCTCCGGCGATGAAAAATGGACAGTTCACATGACCACACTCACACGCATACATACACACACACACGCGCATATTTATATATATGTGTGTATATATGATTATAAATTGTGTTATATTATACAGAAATTCTCATTTTAAATAATCATCCGTTATCACACAGTGAATGTACCATTTGGCCTAGAAAACGTAAATAAAATAAACAATTAAAGAAAATAAATTTCAGCTGCCCCGTTTCCTCCAGTTCTTCATCCTAATAACGTTTTCTAAGCCAAATTATACATTCACTGTGTAATAACAGATGATCCTTTAAAATAAGATTTTCTATTTCATAACGCAACTCATAATCATTTTGTTGGATCATATATCTATTTCTTGATAACAATATATATATATATATATATATATATATATATATATATATATATATATATATATATATATATATATATATAGTAGTGGCCAAAAATGATGTAAAGCCTAGGAAAGGAAATACAATATATAGTCATTTAGTAGAGGCGTCAATATTCGTTGACTGTACATTACTTTTCATTCTAGTGTATTTGAACCATGTGATTGACAGAGGACACCTGACAGAGACACACATCTTTACAAATGTTAATACCTTTTTCTTCTTTCCTCTCTCTCTCTCTCTCTCTCTCTCTCTCTCTCTCTCTCGTCCCGTCTCTGTTCCTTTCTCTCTCATTATCTTCTTCTCTATATCTATTTTCAGCTATATCGTTGTCCCCCTCTCTATCTGTATTTTTCTCTCATTTCATACCCCCATTTTTTAGGAGATCTCTCGTGAACTTTGTTTCTGTTGGTTGTATTCTCGCGGTAAATTCTTTTCTCTTCCTCTTACCATATTATTGGGGTGGGGGATGGGGGCTTTTTCTTTTTTTTCATTCCTCCAATTAGTTTTTCTTTTTTCTTTCCAAAAGATGTGACACAAAACTACCAATTGATCGATAGATAGATGGATAGACAGACGGACGATAAGTAGATATGAAAACTAAACAAATTTCAACTTTAACCACACACACACACACACACACACATATATATATATATATATATATATATATATATATATATATATATATATATATATATATATTGTGTTATATTGTATTGAAACTCATATTAGGAATGATATTCCGTCATTAACACAGAGAACGTGTCACTTGGCCAAGACAACGTTAATAGAATAAACAGTTAAATAAACAGGGGATGCTGCAGGAATCGAACCTGTCATCATTTTTTTGATAACACACACACATACACACACATATTTTTTTTTTTTTCTTAAATAACACCAGTTCATCTTTTTTATCTAATTCTTGTCTATTTGTCTTTATGATCTTTTGGATAGAAACCTGCAGTTATACCTGAAATGATATGCAACAGCTTATACTTGATGGTTCCTTTGTTTCACGTAACGGAAACCAATTCGACTATTCGCCTTATTATGGATTCTCTTTTAACTTTTTGCAATAAATATCCTTCAAACGGATTTTATAAGTTCACGAATATATATAGCTTGCCTTGACCAGGAGGGATAAAATATATGTTTAAGGTTTAAATGCCCATTCACGGTCCTGTGTTTGCGACAACCGCGTGTATAGCAGTAACAACAAATAACGTTTCTACATTATGAGCAGTTGCTGTTATTTCAAGGTATGATGATTGTAGTTTCATACATTAAAAAGAATTAATAGAAAATCCTAAAAAATATTGATGTGTATATGTGTGTGTATGTGTGTGTTTGTGTGGGTACGTAATAGTTTGTTTCACTGTGCGTAACTGCTTGGGTGTGCTTTTAAGCTGTCGATTATATTCTGTTATAGGAGAATATATTTTCCGAACACTTTGGTGTAGCGAGGCAGCAACTGAAGACTCACCTGTTGCGCGCCACAAGATATATAGAGAGAAACAAGTGAGAACGATCGTGCATAGACGAGACAAAAAAAGCTAGATTTTATTTTGTTTTTCTGGATAAGTAGAAAATAACAATGAACGATTTCGTGTCTATTTCTCTACAGTCAGTGCACCTTTTAGAAAATCTGCATTCTGACTTTTACTGGGGCGCGAACGCCGACTAATGACTTCAGTGGAAAATATGCACCTCTTCAAGTCACGCGACTGCCACGACTAGTGTACCTATGTAAACGAATGAAAGTATGTGTACGTATGCATTGATCCTTCTGTTAGATCAGTCTTTGCGTGCAGTACACCCAAGTAATCAGTTTGGTGCGTGGTCATTATTAGTAACGTGTTCGGGCTTTGCTAAAGTCATTTTACACCTTATGTAAGCGATGGTCAGTCTATTAGCCGGAACCTTTCCCTATAACACTCACCGTATATATATATATATGTACATGAAATATAGAGGTAAATGATTGACAAGGCCTTTTTAATGTTAGATTCATTTTTACTTTTCAATCAGTATTTTGTTTCTTGTTTGTTTTTTTTTTGTTTTGTTTTTTTTGTATTTTGGAATAGGATGTTTTCAGTTGTGTTTAGGGGTCTTTCAGATTGCCGATCGCCAGCCAAAAAAAAAACAAAACAAAAAAAAAACAAACACAGCCGACTAAAATAACTTTATTGACTGAAATTATATGAATAAATACCTTGACTGAAATTAAGGCTCTTTCATTCTTTGTCTCTACTTCTTCTTCCTCAATTTCTTCTTCTATTTCTTCTTCTTCTTCTTCTTCTTCTTCTTCTTCTTCTTCTTCTGTGACTTTGTTTTTTCTTCTCTTTTCTCTGCCCTCTCCTTTTCCTTCTTCTTTTTTTGTCGACTCCCCCGTTTTTTGTTGTTTTTTTTTTCGTTTTCTTTTTCTGCAGCTGCCATCCTCCTTCAAAATCCTCTTCTTTCAACAAACCCACCATTTACTTATATAATCTTTTTTGTTCTTGTTCTTTATAGACATCATCAACAGCATCAGCGTCATCATTATCTAATAAGTCACCTTCTTCTCATTAGTCTAACACAACGGACGGTGCACATGATCCTTAAATTATTTCACAGTTTGTTTTGTTTCATTTTAGAGAGAGGTTAGAGTGATCGCACTAACTTGACATGAACTTCTTGCAAGAAGAACAAAACATCTTTATCAGACAAGCTACATCACCCACCTGTTACAAGTATGCACGTCAGCGTCCAACAACAATGGCTTATATATATATATATATATATATATATATATATATATATATATATATTTATATTTATATTTATATTTATATTTATATTTATATTTATATTGATAAATATATATACATGTGTATATATTGATATATACATATATATATATATATATATATATATATATATATATATATATATATATATATATATATATATATATATATATATATATATATATATATATATATATATATATATATATATATATATATGTATGTGTTCGGGTGTAAATTTTTTGTCCAAGTATTTTATCCCACATTCTTCATTAGCGTACCCACTTACCTTGTTTGTTAATCAGTCTATATTTTTTTTAAATCAATTAATAGGCGTATCTTGGTCTATTTCCTAAATAGGATTAGCTAGTTTGCCTAGGAAATCGGCATTCGAAATCCTGACTTTTCAACAGAGTTTGACCGCCTACGAGTGACATAAGTGAGAAATACTCATCTATGTCAACTGCACAGCAGTCACATTCGATGCCTATACGTACATGAATCCGATATCGGATATTGGTATAACTCAACTGGTGGGAAATAAGGGAATAAAAGATTGTGTTTCGCCAATCTGCTTTGTATAGGGCGTTATCTACTTTAAAAATTGACATTCGAAATCCTAGCTTTTACCGAGGCTCGAACGCCACCCACTTGCCTCGGTAGAGAAATGTAGCCACCTAACCCACAAAGTACGTTCCATTTGACTCTGTCTGTCTTTTAGTCTCTCTCTATATCTATCTATATGTAGATGTGATTTTTTTATAACTGTATCTTAATCTCCTGAATTTTCTTACTAGATTTCTTTCTAAAATTTGCATGGAATCTATCTATCAATTTATTCGTGTTTCCTGTACATATGTGTGTGTATGTGTGTGTATGTGTGTGTACGTGTGTGTGTGTCCATGACTGATAAGTTTGATCAGCAATAGGTACCTATTACTGTTGCTAGACTAATAGTCATCGTATGAATATAGATATATCTATTTGTAAGCAGGTATATCCATAAGTTCGCAACCAAATAATTTTTTAAAAAAGAGTATTTATTTTACACATTATCTTTCAACATAATCTCCTTCCTTTCCAATGCACTTGATTCAGGGATGAATATCAATCACATAGATCCAATGTAACACAATGAAAGTTTCAGATGAAACTCACGCTAACATCTACTGCGGACCTATTCATCAACCCTCATCGATAAATATGTATGTAAACATTAAGATACTTAATGTGGCTATTTATGAATATATACATATACATAAGAGTATACGTGAGTGTACGTGTGCGCTTGAGTGAGTGTCTTTGTTCTATTGTGTGTGTATTTGCACGTCTTTTGTACAGTCGATTTAGTTCTGTGATAACAGAACATATTCTCGACCATATTCGAGTTGCAATAGGAGACTCACCTGTTGCACGCAACAAGATATAGAAACGCAAATGGAGGTTTAGTAGAACATTGAAAAAAGAGGACGGATCTCTTTCGTTTTATGGTATGAGTAAAAAGATAACGAGTATAGAAAGAAAGAAACGAAGAATGGAAAAGGAAGAGAATAAATAAATAAATAACGAGAGAGAAAGAGAGAGAGAGAAAAGAAAAAAGAAAAAATGAACAAAGAGAGAATAAGAGAGAAAAAGACCAAGAAAGAAGCACGAAACAAATAATTGATGAATGAATGAAAAAAAAAAAAGAAAGAAATTGTGGACAATTTGGAATGAAAAAAGAGAGGTGTAAAAAAATGCCGAAAAAAAAGGGAGAAGAAAATGATAGGATGAAAAAAAAAATGAGTGAATGAAAGAAAGAATGAATTTTCAAGAAATGTTTGAATGATAAGAACGAAAGTAAAGACAGAAGAATAAATCGAGTGAATGAAGACGAATGAAAATTTCGAGAAGAGACTAAAAAAAAGAAAAGAAAAACAGGCGTCGAATTACTTCCACGGGAAAGAAAGGAAATTTTATTAAAAAATAGAAAAATTGTTTTTGCTAAAATCAAGATTGTATCGTATGAAAAATGAAAATCGGAGTCGAATTTAGACATTTCGGAAAATAATCATTGTCTTGTGACCGAAATATTAGTTATGCTAATGCTCCAAGAGATTCTCCAACTGGGTGCCGCGGCACGATAACGTGCTGCAACTATCTCCCAAGTGTAATGCGTGATTTTTTTTTCTCTTTTTTCTTTCACGCAAACATTTATCTGGATCATTGAACATATCCAGTGCGGGTATTACATCTCTCCCGCTTCCACCACAGAACAGTCGTGGTTTTATTACTAGATTTTGTGAGTTCTTGACCTTTTAAACGACAAATGAAAGGAAAAAGGAGTTCTGAGCACGTATATCAGTATCCTGATGTAAAAGTTTTGTCCATTGACGACTTAAATCTTTTTTGTCGTTTTTAACTTCATTTTTGCTGTTGGTGTCACGAGTAAGTCGAAGATATGGTTTTCTTGGTGTGCCGTCGTACAATAAAGTTTGAGAACCACTAGCTTTCACGATCTCAACTGACTAAAAAAGGAAAGAAAAAAAGAATTTCCGGTTGTATTTGGTTTGAAATCAATTTGCTCGTCTTAAAGTGTCAATTGTGTTAGTAGTTAGTCATTACCCTTGGATAAATTCGCGGGTATATTTCAATTTCTATGAGATCATTTTTTCTCAGAAAAGAAACCACTGGAAGCTGTAATCATTTTGTAGATATATGTATCCGTGTTTCCACGGAGTTTGAGCTGTTTCTTTGCATTCTTACTTTGAAACTTATCAGTCATTTGCTTCTGTTGAGAGTGAAATTTGAATTTTGCGTTTTGTCAATTCAATTTGGGATTTTATTAAAATGTGAACTTGTTTAAGTAAAAGAGACAATCGTTCCAAATGGTGTTTTTTTCTATCAACAATATCGTTACCTGTAAGTGGAAAAGTCCATTGTTACCGACTGAGAAACAAACGAAAAAGTCACACTGTTCATTGTATAGATAGGTTATTAGTAGTAGTACTGTCGTTTTGTTTTTTGTTTTTTCTGCTATTAAACTTAGTTTGATTGGGCACAAGGCAAATAATCTCTTCAACAGAGAAAGTATGAAAAGGTAAATCTACTAAAGTGATCTGTTTGGGAAATGCATATCAAGGAATGAGAAGGGTCAGCCGAAGGAGATAGATAGCTAAGGAAAGACACTTGTTGATAGAAAAATACAAAAAGAAATCGGGGGGAAAATACCGAAAAAAATTTAAAAATAAATAAAAACAGGTCTGTTTAGTTACTCAATAAAAATCGTCACGTGATCAACGTGTTTTGCCATCATGTGTTTGGGGTAATCAATTATAAAAATGGAAAAAAAAGGGTGATCAATGAATAAGTAACTTCTCTCACCTATTGTTGGATCACTAAAAAAGTTGAATTAGAAAAATTAAAAACATGTGGGCACAAACCAGTGACCAACTTAGCAAAAACTTACGTTGTAAATTGGACTCCTCACCTTAAACCTTTTTAGAGTTAGAATTTTCAAAAGACAAAAAGAACGTTTTTCTAGACATAATGAGGAGTACGTGTTGAACATTTTCAGCTCTCTACCTCGATTGGTTCGATTTGTAGGCATGATATACATATATATATATATATATATATATATATATATATATATATATATATATATATATATATATATATATATATATATATATATATATAGCCAGCCAGCAGGACTAACTTGGAAACTGAGGAAACCTATGTTGACAGTTTTGGTTGATTGTTTTTATTTTTTTTTAAAAGCAGGAGAGATGGATCGCTCCATGTTTAGAGAGAGAGGGAGAGAGAGAGAGAATGAAGAAAAAAGGGCGCACGTTGGTGAAGAAGAAAGTGGGAAAGAGAGAGAAAGAGAGATGAAGAGTGTTATTTTCTTTCTCTTTTTTCCCTTTTTTTTCGATTTTCAAGTTTTATTCCTCTCAATCAACCAACACTGTCAACAGGTTTCTTTTTCCAATTTATTTTAATTGATCATCCCAACACAGCATGCTTCGTAAAGACATCTGTCATGTGACGGTCTCTATCGAGTGACAAACCAGACGAGTTCATTTTATCAATTACTTACATCCCTAATCCTGAAAACCTTTTTCTTTTTGTCAAAATTTCTCATCAACGTCGTCTTCCTCATCATCATAATCACCTTCGTCTCTGTCTCTGTCTCTGTCTGTCTCTCTCTGTCTGTCTGTCTGTCTCTCTCTCTCTCTCTCTCTCTCTATGTCTCTCTGTCTCTGTCTCTGTCTCTCTATCTCTATCTCTGTTTCTGTCTCTCTCTCTCTGTCTGTCTGTCCGTCTGTCTCTCTCTCTGTTTCTTCTTCGTTTTCCCTTTGTTCTATCCTCTTTGTTTTATCTCTCTGTTCCCTTCTCACTCTCCCCATCCTGTCTTTCCTTCTCATTTTCCATTCAATCAACCTCTCTGAATTACACACAATCTTTTCCTTTTTTTCTCTCGGAAATTCCCAATATCTTTCGCCCATCCCCATTGTCTTTCTCTCCTTCTCTTATACTTTTTTTCCTGTCTTGATACTTTTATCCTTTGTTTATCTATCTATCTTCCTCTCTCCCTCTTTCCCTCTATACATACGTGTATGTGCGTGTGCGTCCTTGTACCAAAATTATATAAAAGGGTTGATCAATAAGTCTGCAGCCTGATATAGTTTTAGCTGAATTTTGATCTGTGTAATTCTCAATTATTCTGATTGATACTTCACCACTGACACTGACAAGGAAGAAGATTATGTTGAAAAATAAATTTGCTTTTTTTCAGATTTTTCATGTACACACACACATCAATCAATCTATCTATCTATCTATCTATCTATCTTTCTCTCTCTCTCTCTCTCTCTATATATATATATATATATATATATATGGTATGAGCATACAAATATTGCGAAGGCCTGCATTGTTGACACAAAGGTATATACACACAGTACAACATGATACACACATTATAACACAAAACAAACCATATATCTATAAGCTACACATACGATGTCACACGCAGGCATACTTACACCAACACAAACACGCACAATGTATTGATTATATAAACGTGTACGTTGTCTGTCACTGGCTCGAAAGTACCCTTACTCAAATACACAGCCTCGTAATTTTTTTTCCTTCGATATCTTCCAACTATTTCTTTTTCTCTTTCACCCACACGTGTTGGTTAGATGCATCCACAAGAAGAAAAAAAGAAAAAAAAAATGATATACGAAAAGGTTTATTCGATCACAAACACACTAACGCACTCTTTCCCCAACCATTATCGATTAATTCAAGCACCTCTACAAACGCTAACAGAGACACATGCGCGCGTCAAATCCGAACGAGGCGTTATCTCCGCCCGCTTCAACTCCCTTTTTTTTTTATTTCCACCCCCTTTTCTTCTTTTTCTCCTTCTTTTTCTTCTTCATCTTCACCATCATCAATAACACCACCACTACCACCATCATCATCATTATCATCATCATCATTCAGAATCTTTATCAGACTGGTCGTTCTCCTCCCTTTACCGCCACCGTTCTGAATGGTAAGCCCTCCATTTCTGAATATTTATCAGCAGCCGCCCCCGTAGCTCTTGCAACTGCAGGTATAAAGTAGTCTGTTACTGTAGCACACCTCCCAAAGACGTTGTGGAATTCCTGGCCGACTGCACCGGACCCGAAACTCGTCATTTAAAACGAGATACGAAGCTGATCGCTCGGAGTTCGACCCTCTATTACAAAGGTAAGACACCAACGGCTGCCGATTACAATCACAACAACAACAACAATTACCACCACTACTACTACTACTACAACTACTACAACTACCACTACCACCACCACTACTACTACTACCGTTATCGTGACTACTACAGTCTCTTCATTCAGCCCCTTGTTAATAATTAAAAAAATAAATAAAACAAATAAAAATTTCAGTAACCAGGGATAGAATTATACAGTCATTATAACTGCTATCACAGAACTGAAAGCTACTATTATCATATACAACTATAATCATCATTGCAGAGTCTAAACTTACAATTGAAACTGGCTGTAATATTGTTGAAGAACCTTTACGATACACAGGTGTATCAACAGCGTATTAATCCCACATCAATTGTCAACATCACTCCAACGTCACCCCGAACATTCCATTAGAGGTAATTATTAAACTCTCATATTTCTTGCTACATTAATAAGTAAATGCGAATTCTACTAATGATGATTATGTGAAAAGTCGTCCGGTACTTCTACTGTGGTTACACAATTGTTCTTGTGGTCGCTTTTATGTCAATGTAGTAGTTGTAGTATGGTAGAACACAAAGGCAGTAATAATAGTATCGATAGGTACATTGATCATACATAGGGAAAAGGGACTGTAACGGAGATAGCCCACGGGACAGAAACAGGTAGATTAGCCCCTCAGATACAATACAAGAGTAGTCGAATATGAGAATTATCGATTTTACACACCTTTGTGGTTGTGCTTAGTGTAGTCAAGGATTTCTCTTACATCTTCTTTACCTTATTCCTCTCTAAAACCCCCCTCTCTCTCTCTGTCTCTCTCTCTGTCTCTCTCTCTGTCTCTCTCTCTGTCTCTCTCTCTCTCTCTCTCTGTCTCTCTCTCTCTCTCTCTCTATCGATCTATAAATCTATCGATGTATTCAACTCAATTTTTATTGTTGGTTTGTATTGCTAGTCTAAATGTTCATCTTGAAATATTTTTGTGATATTTGATTATACATCTGACATGATTTCATTACTGTCGTTAAAAAAAATCAATTCGGAAATTTTATCATTTTTCTCGGCCTCTTTGCAGTTCAATACTTTTCATTTCCGCTTTTTTGTGGGGTGGGGGATGTGCATCTAGACCTTGGTGCAAAGACGGGAAAAAAGAAAATAGATTATTAGAAAATAGGACAAAAACAATGTAATTTAAGAAAAGAAAAAAAAAAAAAGAAATCGATTAATTTGAAAAAACAAACAACTAACGTCATGCTAAGTTAGGGGTGATTAATTAAAACATTGAAAGAAGTGGTAATCAATGAATAAGTTATTTCTCTCGCCTTTTATTGGACCACTGAAAAAACTCTGATTAAAAAAAAAAAAACAAGCCTGTACTCGGCCAGGCACTAACAAGGGATCAATTTAGCATAAACTAACATTGTAAATTGAATCTCCCCCCCAAAAACCTATTCTTGAGAGCAATTCTGAAAAACAAGAATAATAAACGTTATTTTTTTTCTAGACATGATAATAAGAAGTAAATGATAACATTTTCAGCCAACTAGCTCCATTGCTGCGGCTTGTATGCGTTGTGCATACACACACACACACACACACACACACACATATATATATATATATATATATATACATATATATATATATATATATATATATATATATATATATATATATATATATATATATATATATATATATATATATATATATATCCAGCTAGCCAGACCTGGTTGAAAAAACAAAGAAATCTATGTTAACAGTTTTGATTGGCGGTTTCTAGTTTGACAGAATTAAGGGAAATTGAAATGCGAGAAGACATGATAAGAACGAAAAAAAAGATGAACGAAATTTGATTCGAAATCTAATACAGACAATCAGTCTATATCGATACGACATAGTGAAAAATTAAATTTTTCAAAAAGTTTCTAACATGACCACCCACATAGCAACCAAACCCACTAACGACCCAATCAGTTGGTCATCTGAAAGGCATTAGTTGAAATAGTTGTTGTTGCTGTTGTAATCTATACCATATACTATTCATCATATTTCTGTTTTCATTTCTATTCTTGCTTCAAGATATGACTCTATATATATATATATATATATATATATATATATATATATATATATATATATATGTATATATATATATGTATATATACATATATATATATATATATGTATATATATATATATGTATATATATATGTATATATATGAATATATATATGTATATATATATATATATATGTATATAAAGTTTTGTGATATACCTCAATAATTTTGATAATACACAATTTATATAAACATATTTATTCATGCAGATATGCACACTTGCTATGAAATTGATACGCATTATATTTCTATATGATTGTATTGATAAAAAATCTTTGTTTAATATATACATACATATGTATATATATATATATATATATATATATATATATATATATATATATATATATATATATATATATGACCATTAAAGAACTCACATACTTATGTACAATGTTTATATCTGTACGCATACATGTGTGTGTGTGTGTGTGTATATATATATATATATATATATATATATATATATATATATATATATATTAAATTGTACGATTTCGGAATGAAGATCTAACATCAATAAGATTTGAACTCGGATCTCACTTCACAGAATCTTGGTTATATCTAGAGACAAATACGTACTATTTTTCTGATATAATTTATTTCTGCAGATACTACGCACGCGCACAAACGCACACAAGCACACACACACACATACATGTGCTTATACATGCGAAATATATATTTTGAATACTTATATCCGGAATAGATAATCAAAATAAAATTGCATATTCTTAAATCTTTGAAGTATCTCCACACAGACGGAAAAGTTACACATGCGCGCACATACAAATACTCGGACACGAGTGTTGCTTTTTGCTGCCTACACAACTACTAACACTGCATCTACAGAGGATTTCTACCTGTTGCATCAACCTTCACAACGCTTGCAAACACAGTCACTTAGATACTCTTCAGCATAAATCTCTCCGCAGAGGCAACTAATTAAACATCCAATCGTATGAGAATCCCAATCTAAAAAATACGTTTAGATTCATAAATCAATTCAGGTACAAAGGAAATGTCTGTCTGAACAATTTATCAACGTATGCAAAAATATTTTTTAAATAAATTTTTTGTGTACCTTTCCTTTATAAGTGTATCTGGAGGATATATATATATATATATACATATATATACATACATATATATATATATATATATGTGTGTGTGTGTGTGTGTGCGTGTTTGTGTGTGTGCGTGTGAGTGTGTATATTTCTGAGAACAATGGAAAAACTTTGTCTATTCAACTTTTTCGTCGATTTTTTCTTGTTTGTGTTCTGAAATATTGATTTATTTTTAAATTCCAGACCTTTCTTTCATTATTGGCCATTTTCGAAAATAAGTTTGCTAAATTTTCATAAATATGGTATATATACTTACATATATTTATATATATATATATATATATATATATATATATATATATATATATATATGTATGTATGTATATATATATATATGTATATTTATATATGTATATTTATATATATGTGTGCGTATATATATATATATATTTGTGTGTGTATATATATATATTTGTATATGTATATGCATGTTTGTGTGTATATATATATATTAGTATACATATATGTATATATATATATATATATATATATATTTGTGTGTGTATATATATGATGAAATAATGGATTCGATACACAAACACGTTCATGTTCATCCATTGTTTCACCATATTTAATGCTCTACTTTCACTTGACTTAATGTTGAATGAATCGAGCACTTCATGAAATAAACCCACCACACATCGGATAATAGATAACTGATTTGTAGTTTGGTATATATATATGTACATGAAAAAGAGATTTTGTGGAAAAATTCATCGAAGTTGGTACAACACGATCGCCAAAATGTATCTAATCCAGAATACCCTGCGAAATGTCATAATTCCCAATTTATACTTAGTTTCAACTTTTTCTACTTAAAAGTCTTTATTTGAACAAATTTGACATTCATGGCGGTCAGAATTTGTCACACACACCCACACACACACACATACATTTACACACACACACACACACACACACACACACACACATATATATATATATATATATATATATATATATATATATATATATATATATACACGCGTGGGATGGAGCATACATTCTTCAGCAAAATATCCTTCCCTGTCAATGCACCTACTCCCCTACTTCTCTATTTATCATATAGATCGAAAATTATACGGTCAAAATCTCAGATCACACTTCTGCTAAAAAAAATCCCTGAAAGGCAACTTACTCATTAATCCAACCTCGTATGTGAGTATCTATCCATTTGTGTATATGTATGTATGTACGTATATGTGTATGCATGTACGTACATACATCTGTATGTATGTATTTTGCTGTTTTCAATAATGTACATTTGCGTCATCCGAACACTCTTTCACAATATGTTAAGATATGCGAACCTTGTTAAGCGCTCTTTCTTAAACGTACAGGAGCGTATTGGAGGAATTTATTTGTCAGTTCATCATTGAGCTTCTTTCATTAATATATATATATATATATATATATATATATATATATATATATATATATATATAATCAACAATATATTTCACTAACCGTACTTTCAGTTTTATTTTACAATCTCTGACATTCTCAACTAAGATGCGTGCAACAGGTTGTAAGATTGCATTTCCCACAGCTGCCCAGTAACACCTATCTGACAGAAGTACTAGAAAGGGATTTCGATTTTCTCCTATTGACGCTTGTAGCTTCAGAATACGCATGTTGGAAACAATAAAAATCGGCGCTGAACAATCTTCCTAGTTATCTGTTTCTACTAGTTTTTATCAATACTTGTATTTCGAAACACCATCTCCTAAAATTCGCGCAACAGGTTGTAAGATTGTATTTCCAGCTACTGTTCAGCATATAATAAAAGGACCTGGGAAAGTATTTCGTTTTTCTCCTATCCAAGTTTGTTAAGATCGTTTTAGAATAGACACGTTGGAACCAGTAAAGATCGGCGCTATACAATCTTCCTAGTTATTAATTGCTGGCAGTACGTTGATATTAATGAGGAGGCTTGTGTTACTTCATACACGGAAATATCAACAGGTTTTCTGATCGATCGACCATTCCTTCCAAATTTGGTTGTGAGTTAGAATTCAAATGAGCTTTCTTGTCTCAAAGGCCTTCACAAGTTATTCACCATTTTAATTATCGATACTTGGTATACTTCTAAAATCTATCGATTTTGATTATCTAGAGTACGTAAAACTCCATATTGAGATAATAAGTGGAGTGTTTAATAAACTCACCACTTAAAATATTGAAAAATCCTGATATTCCTATTCATCTGGCCTTGTGCCAACCCATACCTTCATAAAACAGTCCGTTTCTATGAGGAAAGTCTCTGATAAAAAAAGACGTGACTTCTGCAGGTATATATCTTCATCCTGATAACTAACGACAATGTTTGCCTTGCGTTTTAATCATCAAAATCAACTGAACTCAAACTGTGTTCCGCGGAACCCTTGTGTTCTGCGCGACCTTCCCAGGAGTTCCACAGAACAAAGCAACATTTTCGCATACTTACCAAAAATGCATTTTTATTTTTTTGTCTTGCAGGGTAATTAATTCTTTATGATGTTCTTAACACGTTATGACTCTCAATTAAAATTTAAGTACTTATTTATAACTGTTACGTTAGAATTAAAAACGTCTTAGTTATTCATGTGATGTGGACGCTGTTCAGTCAGTGGTCGTTCAAATGTCTATTTAGCCTTTGTTAGCTTGGTTCTTACTTTCCCATTTGAGTGCGAATTTTCGATTTGGGTTTATAAACATTTGGAAAATTCTATAAACAATTCCATAAAGCCCTAATCCAAAAGTCGCACGTAAGTAATATATATATATGTGGTGTGTGTGAGTGAGTGCGTGTCTGTGTGTGTAGGAGGGATATTATTTTTCCAAAAGGTTACTAAGAAAACGAAATCATTAAAAAGGGTTCCCTGAGTAGTTGAGTAGAGCACAATTCTCTCAGGTCACTTATTTGAGCCGTACTTGAATTCTTGGCAAGATCGAAAGGAAAACGAAAATATAATTTCAGACCAAGCCAAAAGTTGAGTGACATCGGTGGCCGCTTGCTGTATAAATTGTTATGGAAAGTACTATTTTATATTAGTTTTTTTTAAGGGTGCAATCCAACCGTCTTTCAGACAACTTCTATGGAAACTATTTTAAATCTAAAAACTATTTTAACGATACAAATTCTAGAAAAAATTTGCTAGTTACACCAACATTTTAACTTTACTATAAATGTTAATAGCTATTTCCTATAACCTGGATGCAGATTGGTACCCGTTTCATTGCATAAATATATAAACGTTTCGTTACATTAGAAAAAGGCATAGCTGAAACATCACAAGGAGTTGGAATGAGGTAGTGCATGATACAATTATTTCAACTTATCAATACTGATGTCTCTGAGTACAGTGTTGCCATTTGGCTAATATTATTGCGTGAGATTCACGTGCGCGTAATTCGAACCCTTTTATCCTTAGGGTTGCGTCCTTGATGAAACCCTGTGAATGTATCCTGTCTTCACGTAATCTACCTCTTTGTGTCCAGAGGAGACGAAATGAAGATTATTAATACTTGAAAGAAAACTAATTAATTTTTATAAGGGTCGATAGCGGAAACCAAGTGACCTCCTTGCCTTTGATTGATTTTGCAGGTTGTACCATCGTACACCTGGGGCTGTTATATGTCAGAAAGATTGCAGTTTAATCGCAAATATAAATAAAAGGGATAAAACGAGCTAAAAAGAAACACTTTTATAATTGTAGTAGCAGTTATTGAAGTAATAATATGGATGAATATATGAAATGGAATCACAGTATATTCTGCTTTTTCTTCTTTCCTTCTCTTTCTTTCTCTTTTTTTTCTTTCTTTTTTTTTTCTCGTACTTTTTTTTCATTTCGAGAATTGATTTTTGAAAACAGGAAATTTACTGGAATAATGTGACGTAAAATAAAATTCCTTTTTCTCTGCCCCCCTCCCTCTCTCTTTCTCTCTCTCTCTCTCTCTCTCTCTCTCTTTCTCTCTTTCTCTCACTATCGTATATTTCTATCTTTACCAACGCTTCGTCTCTCTCTAATCCCCCCCTTACTAAGATAACAACTTCTTTTCTTTGTTGCAAACGCTGTCTATCACTCCTTAACCACTCCTTTTTCGGGCCAATTACTTCCTTACAAACGCCGTTGACCAATTCAAATCTGATCTTTACATGGAATTTTCCCCGTTCTTGTAATAGTCGACTGTCGTCGCGAGTAAAAATATAAGGATCTACTTGAACGAAAAATCAAGCTCATATAAACTCATATACAACAGAACATATGTATTGATATCAAGAAAGGGAGAACAGATTGAAGAGACTAAGTAAGAGGAGATGGGTGAACGTGAGAGAGAGAGAGAGAGAGTGTGTGTGAGAGTAATAGAGAGGGAGGAAGATTGAGAGAGAGGAGGGTAGAGTATGCCTCTTTGTATGAATAATATATTCATATCTATATCGTGTGCATATACATACACTAAGTCTGTCCGAAAAAGTATCCAGCCGTTTGATTCTGACGAAAAATAACTCATTTATAGTAATGACAACTTTCAAAGTACTTGCATTAGGACCTCACACAATTATTCCAGCGTCCTTTCTACTTTCTGAAACACTTTGAAAAGTCCTCGTTTGGTACTTTCTACTATATCTCGTCCACGGTCTGAAAGCCTTTCACTTTCAGCAGCTAAAATCCATAGGTCACGAGGAGCTCAATGTGGACTGTGACGGGACTGACAGACATGGGTGATGTTTTGCGCCCTCCAACCCCGCTCAAAAAAAAATACCCTGCACAAAAAGTATGAATAATTGACAGGTTTGATGATTGTGAATGTAAAACGTCACATTAGTATACAAGCTTACTACTCCAAAGCATGGCTTCTTTGACGTGCCGCAAAGGCCAGTTTGAAGTTAAATCCTGAGGGAATGTGTGCTGAATATGGTGTGAAATATGATATCTCTTGATATCACCTAATGCATTAGTTAGAAACCTTTTTTCTTTTCAAATGAGTTTGAGCCTATTGTTGTGGCGCACCACTGTGGCCATACCCCAGACTAAGCAACCCTGGTAAATGACCACATTGAAATTTCAGGACACAAAGGACAATGCTTATTTTATGTAAATCGTTCGTACACAAATTCCCCGCATCATTGACTGTGCAAACCAATTACAGGTGATATGTAGAATTACAGCCTTCACGTGAGCCCAAACTAAGAAGCAATTACCATTGATTTACATGGAAATAATTTAATGTTGTTCCACGTCTGCCTGTGTTACGCTAAGCATAACACCCTTACGAGTTCTGTTAGATTCTCTGGCAAATTAGGACACATTTGGTTTTCAGATACACAGTATGAATCGTGACAAATCACAGATGCTCACAGACACGGATTCTTCGTGAATTCAAAGTGGCTTCTGTAAAGCGAGGGATACCTGCTTCATTACCGAGAAAGTTCTTCTCTTTTCTAAATTATTTGGGTGTTGTCGAATATTGAAATAAATATTTGGTCATAAACTGCGATATGCGGTGTTCAATCAGTTGATTTCCAGTGTCACCTGAAATAGTTACCTTTTTTTAGTACAGAAAACCATTTAAACAACGCAGGGGTGTAGCGGGACGGAGGTAAAGTCAGTGGGCAGCAATTAAAAAAAAAGCCGAAACCTTGCCTACGTATACCCAGGGTGTAAATGCAGTCAACGCTTTAATACAACCAGGATGTATGTGTTATTTTCCCCATCTTCAAAAATTGGTATGTTGTTACGTATGCAGACATAAGAGTGAATGTGGCATTTATTGAATAAATCTTTTCCGTGATAGCACCACGTAAACAGTTAAATATAATTGTAATACTTGCTATTAATGTTGCAATTATTCGCAAAACTCATCATCTTATAAAGAGGCAACTGTCAGTTCTTGTCTCGAGGGGTACGTATGATTGATTTTTTTTATTAAGAGGTGTATGCCATTGATCCATTTCTTGTCTCAAGAGGTACATACCATTGACTCAGTTCTTGTATTAAGAGGTATGTGTCATTGATTCAGGTCTTCTATTAAAAGGTATATGTCATTGATTCAGGTCTTCTATTAAAAGGTATATGTCATTGATTCAGTTCTTGCCTTAAGAGGTATCTGTCATTGGTTCCATTCTCGTCTTAAGAAGTACATGTCCTTGGTTCAGCTATTGTTTTCACACAATTCATTTGATGATCACCCTAGGACAAAATCATGTCACAAGAAACACCTGCCACATTATGTAACGACTGCTTCGTAATTTCATTAAAAATGTCCTCTAGGTTCAGCTCAACCTGAAAAACGGGCAAAGGTTTGAAGCACCCAGTGTGGATCGATCTCAATGCACTAGAGTATTGGTGGACGAAATGAGCTTGTTAAACAGTGTACACCCTCGTGTAATTTTT
Source organism: Thysanoteuthis rhombus (assembly GCA_963457665.1). Taxonomy (NCBI): domain Eukaryota; kingdom Metazoa; phylum Mollusca; class Cephalopoda; order Oegopsida; family Thysanoteuthidae; genus Thysanoteuthis; species Thysanoteuthis major. The sequence continues at coordinate 14,291,938 of OY735211.1, forward strand.
GTAGGATCTTGCAATGCCCAACAATATTTGCATTTAGTTTTGAATTATCAATATTTGACTTTGGGACTTGTACAAATTTCGTTTGATTTTTAAAACGTATCAACGATATATCTTTAGCACATAATGTATAAGATGGATTGATAGATGGATGATTAGATGGATATTGTTACTAGGCTTAGTAAGACACAAGGTCAAATAGCGATATTAAGATTTTGTTACACCAATCTTTCAGATGGGTAAGGAGCCTGCGAGACGTACAGCCTAGAAAATCAGCATTCAAATTTGGGCTTTTGTGTAGGCTCGATGATTGACCTCTAATTACATAGCTATCTCAATCAGGAAGCCGGCCAATCTCAACCACGAGAAGATAAATATTCGTATGTACGTACTTTCCAAGATATTTGAAAAGATAAGTAAATATCTGTACGTGTTACGCCAATTTTTCAAACGAGTAAGGACCTTTGAGACTAACAACCTAGAAAATCAGCATTCAAAACTGAGCTTTTACGGAAGCTCGATGATCGACCTCTAACTACGTAGATATTTCCACCATGAGATAAGTAATAGAAAGATATATAGATAGATATGAGTATGTACCTACTTTTTAAGGATTTTTGAAAGGATTGATAAACGTCCGTACCTCACACGAATGAATCACTGTAGCCCGCACATAAACCAGAACTAACTATCCAAAATATCATCAAACATTATTTGAAAAAATGGATCTTCTATCAGATATAACATATTAAAGAAATACCAGACTTGGGCTGTATTGGTCAAAAATGAGCAAATATACCCCGAAAAGCACTTGAAAAAAAAAAACCAGAAGAACTTTAGATTATGCCTAGTGGAATTTGCACGCAAATCTCCGTGGTTGTAGCCCCCCAAATACGATCAGGGGCGCCTCGAGAGACACGCACACCAACAGACACACGGACAATTGAAGGGAGAGAAAAATCTGTAGCCCACTTGACTGGTTGGTCGGGAAGGCCGATGATTCGATTCGGCCGACGGATTTGACAGCATGTACTTTATCAAGAACGAGAAAATTATTCTGAAAAAGAAGAGTATATAACTAATGCATTCTCCCGATAGTCACCCATGGAGCTGAGACATGGATCCTAACCAAGAAACTGACCCTCAAACTGAGAAGTATGAAACGTTCACATGAAAGAATCATGCTGAACGTCACATGGAAAGATCACAAGACAGCACAATGTATTAGGGGGAATGATAGAAACCATTAAGAAACTCAAATGGCGATGGGCTGGCCATGTTGCAAAAATGGCAGACAACCGATGGACATCACGAGGGATCGGACGATAAAAGAATGATGATGATGATGATGATGATGATGATTGAGCAGAAACTGATTATCTTTCTTGTTTCACCTGCTAATATGTTTATGAAAGAAAATCAATTAAAATGGATTGCACTAAATATCCAGACAGAGAACACCTAAATATCAAATTGCTTAAACTTTGGCATCCGTTATTCTTAAAAAGGATATTATGGTAAAGACAGTCAAGCAGTATTAGATTAAGTAGTTCGTTGTCTTTGTATGAAAGACAGACTGAGGAATAAATATAATGCAAACATACGTGTATAGTATATTCCCTTGGTTATTCCGTATATATATATATATATATATATATATATATATATATATATATATATATATATGTGCGTGTGTGTGTGTGTGTGTGCGTGTGTGTGTAGTCTAGGAAGCTTAACAGCTTCAAAGACAAAACATCAAGAAAACTTTTTCAAAATTTTTTTTGCGTCACTTTAGTCTCTTACTACTGAATATCTGTCAATGCAATTTATGTAATTCTATTCAGTGTTTTCTTCCTGTTTTAAGTATACTTTGTTTTTATGGTACAATGTGTAAATTGTCTCTTGCTGGGATCATCAGCTGTTTACCATGTGACTGTGTCGGGGTTTTTAGAAACAAAACATTTTTGTAAATGGTGCCTAGTGGTGTACTCATGCAAAATTTTAAGGTTGTAACCCCAGAAAAGAGATCAAGAGCGCCGTAGACACACCCAGAGACACACCCACATAGACACAAATGAGCAAAGAAAGAAGAAGCTGTGGCCAACCTGGCTGGTTGGCCGAGCAGGCCACTTATTCAATAGGTAGATACATACATACAAACATATTCCATAAGTCATGGTTTCTTTAGCACCCCCTAACTATTAGTGGGATTATTTATTGTATTATACCGATTGAGGTGCAGGAGGTAAACAATTATCTATGAAGCATATACGAGCCCCTACATGGGGTATGTTTTAAAATAGCCCCTAACGACCCCTCTCTCAGTTACAAGTTCCCCTTCACTTATGATCCTTGGCAGTGGGGAGGAGTCTCTCTTTATTTTTGACCCTGCAAGGCAAGAGACTCTCCAATTACTACTGATCCCTCAATGGAGGGAAAGGTCTCCTATCACATTTGACCCTTTGAAAAGAGAAATGTTTCCCTACACTTTTCCCCTCATAAAGGTGTAAAAGATCCATCTTCGCTGGTGAGGCCGATGTCACCTATGTCAGCCAGAATATCGAAGACGACAAAACGGTTCTTATCTCTGGGCAGAACTCTTACCTTGAGCGCCAGTAACGATTGACGAGCAGCAGAGGCCAAGAAGGCTTGAGATGACTGTGGGAAAAGGGAGAAAAAAATCGATCTTTAATCCCTTGTGGAGGTGCTAAATGTGCCACTTGGAAGAATGGTTGAAAGAGGACCTCCTCATCAAATGTCTCTTTCCATGTGATCTTTAAGAAAGAAAGAGCAAACCTGGATTTTAGCCATCGGTCATCTGCCAATTCATCGTCAAGACTACGAAATCATCAATTTATCCGTCTTCCTTCTTTATCTCCTCCCCCAGTCTTTCTATGCATCAACTGAACCCCCCTCACTCTTTCTCTCAGTTATGAATAATTTTCATGAATATATATATATATATATATATATATATATATATATATATATATATAAACGCACATGGACATGCAAAGACACGCAAATACGCAACACACACACGCACACACACATACACTCACACACACATAGAGAGAGATATATAGATATAATGGTGGACGTCTGTCGTCTTTCAAAGACCCCCTAGTCGTTGAAATAGCCTCTGATTGATGGAGAGGTTATAGTAAAAAAAAAATCAAGGACGAGACAACTCGGAAGCATGATGATCTGAGAGCTACCGGACAAGTTCCTTCCCCGAGGCGAACCACTGAGCCTGAGCAGAAGATTAATGGCTGCTTTGAAAGCTCCGAGCTGACCATTCGTGCATCTAGCAAATATACAATAGCCTCAGACACGAGGCTGTCTATTTTATGCACATGATATCTACCGAACAAAGCTTAGCACGACACACAGTGAAATTGAGGTGGAATGCCAGTCGGACGATTAGCGCTGTACAATCTTCCTGGGTGTTTGAGGCATGAACCATGGTATTTGTTCAATCTGGAACACTGAAAACTTACACCCGTGGGAAAACATAGCTATCTTCGCATCGATTGGCCAATTCATGTATATGTATGGTGTTCCATATATGCGTATATAAGTGTATAGATTTTTCTGTTTTGATTTCCATGAAAGAGAATTATTATTTTTGTCTACTTTTTACCTTCATCTAAATTTCATTTGATATTTTTTTATCGAAACTTGTGATCACAACATTTGCGATAAAAAGCAATCAAGAAAATATGATGAAAGTTTTAAAATGTTTAAATAATAACGAGTGTATAGATTTGTATCAGATTGGTGACTATCACTCAGATAATGTTTGTGGCTGTGCTGCCATTGGTTAACCAGTAAGTGGCTAACTGGTCCAATTTGTGAGGCGAACATTCGGGTACAGTGAGGGCACTGAGGTGTTGTGATCTAGGATGATGTGCCCTTTCAGCGTTTTCCGGTGTTTCAGGACCGTTTCAAAAGCCACTCGTGTTATGTAGTGCCATTTAACTCTGGCCTTAGCACATGGATGCAGATTTATGTGACTGTCTTTGATATAGTTCTTATAAATTTTTTGTGACGCCCTGTGTTTCGTGTGCTAGGGTTCCGTAGAGAACTTGGGGCATACGTAATCTGTCCATGTTTTTCACATGACCTTGCCAAGATGCTTGGCTTTTGAGATCATGACCTCCACACTCTTGGGGCTGGCTTTATCCAGAGCCAAGTTGGTGACCATTACGTAAAAATGCTCAATTTATGTTTTGTTTGTTCTGATATATTTTCATAGGTCTTCATATTGATGTATGTAGAAATGAATAAATGTATTCATGTATTTGTAACAACCTAAACTGTTTACTGGGGAAGTTAGTTTCGACTTTCCCACTAGAGCGATTGGTTCGAACTTAGGCAGAAGGTGGGAGTTTGAATACTGTAAGTTGGAAATCTCTTCTTAGAAGATTGGCGCTACACAATCTCCTTTATCCCATTCTCTTAAGTAACATTATGCATTGTGACCGGCAAAAAATAAAATAGTGTAACGAACTAGACAAGTCCGGACAGTATTGACTCCACTAAAAGACTGCTGATTCACCAGAATAGTTTGTTTGCAAACTTTTCCACGGTAGTAGGGTTTATCATCCGGTCAACCAACTCCCAGTCTAGCTGGGGGGGGGGGAGATTAGGAAGGATATAACTGAGCTCCATTTCTGATTCTTTATTGACACACTTCGATTATCTGACACAGCATTCCTTTTGCAATTCCTATTTGGAATCTGTTCATGGGTATATATATATATATATATATATATATATATATATATATATATATATATATATATATATATATATATATATATATATATTATGTTATCATCTTTTCCTGTCTGTTGTGACTGTGTTCTCGCGCATTACTTAAAACAGAAAAAAAACGCCTTGAATAGTTGTTCGACCACGGAATCATTTCCTTCTGGAATGTGGCTTCTTTGCCTTTTTAGATATATCGAGGACTTGTAGCTTCCCTTTTCAAGAACATCTGCTACGTAGAATAAGATCCTTTCTGAATGTTTTCCCGACGAGTACAACCTCGGCGACCAGAGAAATCTTTTCAGTCTTGTTAATCTTTTCAGCTTTCATTTTAAACATGTCATAACATCAATGAACAATTTTATCATTATTTTTCGATTCTTAACTCTGTGGCATAAATAACTCCCTGCTTAACCTTTTGATGTGAAAGGTTGCCAAAAGGCTTTGCCTAGTGGGACTAGAAGTAAACAAATCTATTCTTGAAACGGATGTCCGATCAATTCCTCTAATTGATTCCTACAATTGATCCAGACAAAATATGAAACAGTGCTGAAATATTTTAGAAAGAAAATAATACTAATCAAACACTAAGATGAATAACATAGCTTTCATTGATTGGTTCGCAGATATCCTTTTGGGATGTGGTTGATTCTCTATATACTTACCTTATTTGACTTACTAAATCTATCTAAATCCAATCATACCCCCATATACGCATACAGTAAGTTGTCGGCTTCTGTCAGACCTGCTTACGAACGATCCCAGATATATCCTCATAAGAACCTAAAACTCATAAGCAGGGATTTCAATCTCATTGGCTTAAATTGTCAATTTTCATCATGGTATTGTTGGTTTACCAAACGGAACGCAGTGTATATGTTATGTTTGCTCCAAGTTCCCCGAACGGAGAATGCGAGTAGGGGAACGAATAAGAACCTGACACCCTGCTCGATTCAGCTAATGACTTTTTAAAAATAAACGTAATGGATGACATTTGTTCTTTTCCCTTTAGAGAGGCAGGAAGTCATATGTTCAATATAGGGCTTTTGGCAAATATGTATGTGTCATTGTACCTCATATTGTGCAGTGCGTATATTTCACTTCATCCAATAATTATCTGACTTACACTCAGATCAAGTTTCGTCAATATCACTAGAACACAAACCGAGTGTAAATCTATGCATGGCTGTACACACACACACACACACACACACGAATGGCTTGACATCGCAAGCAGAGATCACGGAGAGTTCTCAACGTCTTTCAGTATACTAGTCTTACCGACAAGCAAATTCGATTTCCACTGGAAACCCTCGTATTTCATCCCTTCATCAGACTTACACGAGTTTAGTGAATATCTTTCAGGATATCGAAAAATCTATGCAGCTGTTTGGCTGAAATAATTCGATACGTGGATGACATTTTGGGGGGTTAGGTTTTGTGTGATGATGGTGTTGTTGATTATCATCATAATCATCATCATCATCATTATTATTATCATTATCATCATCATTATTATTATTATTATCATTATTATTATCAAAGAATGCACACAAAGACAGACAAACGAACACACACACACTCACACACACACACACACACACACACACACATATATATATATATATATATATATATATATATATATATATATATATATAGCACAAAACATAATGATACTTTCAAGCAATCATATTTGGTCATCTTTATTGTTAGAATGGGGTTTTTTTTGTTTATCTTTGCAAATTTTGTATTTCTGGTCATCATGAAAGATGGAGTTTGTTATGCCGAAAGGTCATTACGAAATCATGTCGTCGTTTTGAAAAAAAAAAAGTTTTTTAATAGATTTACATTTCAAATATTGATTCCTTCTCCAGATTTTAAAGATGACGTCATTACGATGACCAGATATGAAATTCTCGATTTTCAAAGCTGACGACTACACTACCGAACAAAATTTGAATCATTTTTCTGGTACTAAATGCAGCAGTTGGTTTGCTAAATATACTTGACCGCCAATCAAATACCAAATTGAGTTTAATAAAGGGATTCCATTCGGTATTCTCCAAAACCAAAACTGGGCAAATTTGCTACTGAGCAAGGCAATCTGATTCTGAGAGAGTTGGTACTGACAGAATATTTGAAAATGATAACAGTCCCTTACTCAAGGCTGATATGATACTACATGATACATGAACAATAGATAAAAATAATCGAATTCTAATGAATTTTCCTGCAAGCTTAGTCTTGTGATGGATTTTCAATTATTTGAATTTTTTGGTACTGAAGCTACTTAATTTGGTCCCCAAACCATAGAAATTTGGTCTTGTTTGGCAAGTGACGTATGATAACCTTGCTTTACAACATGCAGACAGCAACCGTTTAGCATCCAAGAGAGCAATGCGATTAATTCGAGATGTGATATTTACGATACCCAAATTACTACGGTGATTTTCCGGTCAGAGGCAATTGAAATATTGTTTCGTTAACAAGATTGCTTGCAATTCTGGTCGAAGGACAGTATCAAGTCTCCTGCAGCCGATGGTCAACATTGAATTCATAAAAAATTTGCGAGACAAAATATAAGTTAAATTTTTGCTCCATTAGATTTACTCCGGTAATTCATCCGCTGATTAAGAGCAAACACCATTTCTATCTGTGTTTCTTTGTCATCATTGTTCCAATTGCTGAATCGTCCGGCCTTCCTTGTTTTTATGTCCTATTTGGTATTCGTCGAGGCTAATACAAATACAGCAGGTATTTGAGGAAAGCCAGGGAGCACAGTGACTTGAATTTTGCATTTGGAACAAAAAAAAAATATTCCAATAGGTTTTATTCCACAAATTATTCAATCTATTGTCCACATCTTTGTTGTTTATATCATGACGTATCGATCGATATGCTCTTCGGCCTTTCTCGTGTGTATATTACGTTGAACATTGCTCAGTAAATCGTTTTCAACACCTTAATGATAATATGTTAGGCCAGTCGTCTGTTGTTTGGGTTGTGGGAGATTCAGGACACTGTGGCGTAGGAGAGGGTACTCGCTGCCTCTTCAACGACTCGCTCCTTTATAAACGCTATTTTTGCTTTTGCCTTTTTGGGAAAGCTAAAAATGGCGTAAAGCAGAGATTTGAAAAGCGGGGTATACCTTTATATTTCTATTTTCTGAACTTCAAGTTGATATCCTCTACCCAGGATAATTAAATATGGTATATTTGATAGCATCTTGTGATCTTTCCTTGTCTGATAGGCTATTGTTACCTTTCCCGTTTTAGAATAGTAGCCGTTCCAGTTGCAGAATATTGGGTTAGAGTTAGTGTTAGTAATTTTAGGTTGATTACAAGTAATGGAACACATCCTGAAGCCATCAACCATTTTAAAGCGGGAAAGGTAACAATTGCCGACCGATGATCATCGGAGCTAGTACTAGGCTATAGAAAATTCTATTCAGTTCGATTTGATTATGGTTGAGAGATTTCGCATCGTTCGGACCTATAAAACAGAATGAAGACGGAGATAGGTCAAACAAGGGATTAGGTTTCTTCTGTAATCATCTGAAATAAAGAACCAGTCATCTTCATCTCATTTCATCAGACCGCTTCCATGTGCTCGCAAAACCCCATCCTACATGCCGATCAGGGATGAACAGGTTCCTTGTGAGTGTTTGCTGAACGTGGATGTTGCTCTCTGAATGCTTGACAGTCACTTTACATATGCACCCCTTGGTCAAAACTACGTAATTCTGACGTGTACTTAAGTCACATCCCAGTCACGTGACTTGTTTAAGTGTATTACCCCCTTCAGTTACGTGCAAAATGACATCTCCCTTGAACTCGTCATCCACACATTTTACCTTTGCAAAGCCACGTTACTTAATGCACCAGAATAAAAGATATGGTACTATTCTTGGCTAATAACAAGGTTTCAACTAAAATATATTCCGAATATATTCTTTTGCCCATTCCTATAAAAAAAAAAGTGTCAGCAGACACCCATATATCTATTCATAAAACACTGACAGTTTCAATGGATAGTGAAGAATATTCTTGGAAGAAAAAAACACCAACGTTACTGTCAACTCAATTTACAGTGGTTCTCAAACCTCATTGCATGACGGCACACCACGAAATATATTTGATTTACGCAGCACTCTAACTCTTTACTCCATTAAAATATGAATATATATTCGTCTATTTAAGGCTATACTTAGTGTTTAGAACTTTTTGTATATTATATCCATACACAAATCCTTCGGGAATTATGTGTAAATTACATTACAGATTTATGAGCCGGATCTGTATAGCCAACTCAAAAAATATTTTCGTGCTAGTCTAACTGCCAAAAACTGGCTAAATCTTAAAAATTGCTAAAAACGTCCCAAATGGCCAAAAATGGTTACCAAGTTGCTTAAAATGGCAAGTGCTGATTTGGCTCTTTTTCGCACTGCCCTAACAAAAGCACGCTGAATTTAGCACGAAAAGCTCTAGTACCACTGACTGCCAAATATAGACTTCAGAGTTGTATAAAAAGTATGTGCTGTAAGTCGACGTTCTATAAAAAAATAATATGATTTAGATGAAAATGTTTCAGTGGTCAATGAACGAAACTTGTATATCAGCATACTTATATACGAACTTGTAACCACTTTTTGAAATTTCACTAAATCTATTGATGAATCAACTAGATCGGCAACTATGTGGTGGAAGCGGGTAAGATGCAATACCCGTACTGAAAACGTTCAAGACTCGGAAACGCCTGTTTATGTAATTTGAAAAATGTATGTGGCACACTTGAGAGTAAGTTGTGCCATACTATAAAGTGCGGCTCACAGTTTGAGAACCAGTTTTTTATTCGCTCAAGTGCCTGACACTAACAGACAAATCGTAGAAATAAAAAACAAAGAAAAATCCGTACCTCACATGAATGAATCACCGCAGCCCGCACGTGTACCAGAACTATTTAAAAATATCTAAAATCATTCTCAAATATAGATATTTTATGTAGAATTATCTTAAAAAATACCACCACAAGATTTGGATATTGTTGGTCCAAAATGAATATAGAAACCCAAGAAAGCTCTCCTGGGGGAAAAAAAACTAAAGAACCGTTTTAAAACGGTACCTACTGGCGTACGCATGCAAATGTCCAAGGTTGTAGCCCCCAAAATGTGACAAGGGCGCCTGGAGAAACATACACATAGAGACGATTGAAGAGAGAAGAATTCGAAGCACAATTGGTGGGTGGTTGGTCGGGTGGGCCTCTTATGGGGCTACGGTGATTCGATTATGAAGCTTTTTGTACAATAAATGAAAGCTGGGAAACTTTCTTCTTTGAGTCACTTTTTAATCCTAAATAAGCCTACAGTTCCAGTAATAATGAATTTTTAAAAAAAATAATAATTGAAAAAGAAGATAGTGTAGCGTCGCTATAATTCTCTAATTTTAAAAGGGCTGACAAGTCCGGTGATCCTGGTACAAAAATATCGACGAATTTTTTTTTCCAACCCGACGAGAGGAGACGGACACAGCTATCACCCGACGACCTTACCTTACAGTTCGAGGCGATCACCGTGAAAATGTATCAAGCAGAGGGCAAGGCTTTTCTTCGTCCCATGCAGGAGAGGAAAGAGACCCCGTGGCGTTGCTATGATGTCTAATATGTGTTACGCTGGTCTGCAATTGGTCCACACGTATTCGCACTTACCCCACGTGCAACAAGTATACTCCGTGTAGACCGGCTGCAGACCTGTGTAACAACTTTGATGTACTACAAAGCGGATCGATCACAAGAAAAACGTGTGTACATTCACAATCTGTTCTTACTTAAGTGAGAGCAACAAAAAAAAAAAAAGAAAGATATGTTCAGGTTTTATCCCCTTCCCACAAACGACAACGCAATGCAACCACGACTTGACAACAGCAACAGCGGGAGGAAACGGCCAACAAAAATGTAGGGCTTTCATTCTTTATTCATAATATTGATTCAATTTATTTCAAAAGAAAAAAAAAAACGACTTTTTTTCTCTATTTTATGCATGTTTTGCTTATTCAATGGCGTACGTCCATTCGTGCGAACTTTATTTTCATCAATCCTGCACACGTTTGCAAGAAATAGTGAAGATGCAAAAGTTTTGAAAAAAAAAAAAAAGGTTTTGAATTTCACCCACTTTTATCTGTATGTGCATATGTTTGCATCCGAGTGATATTTTTTTTTTCTCAATTTATTCTATGCTGTAAATGTGTTCTGCTTTTATATCATATTTCCTTTTCATTCTATGAATTGATATCAAGGAGGTGTGATTATTCCACAAGATTTGATTTGGGGTTGATTTACGAACATAAAAAAAGGGAATATCAACGTATTTTTCTTTCTCTTTCTCTCTCCCTATCCCCTCACACACACACACACACACACACACATATATATATATATATTCAGAAATGAATATATAATCCAACAGAATAATCATTAATGCATTATATTATTTGAAACTCTATTTGAAAACATCTCCCGTTATTACACGGAGAATGTGTCACTTGGCCTAGACAGTGTAAATAGAATAAACAGTTAGGGAGAATGGGGTTATATTCTCCGTGTAAGAACTGGAGGTTATTTCAAATAGAGTTTATCATATATATATATATATATATATATATATATATATATATATATATATATATATATATATATATATATATATATATATATATATATTCGACTGAATAATGAAGAATGACAATTTGAGAATGAAGTTTTTACTCGGACCAATTTACTTACGGTAGTGAGTTAATTGAATGTGTAATACTTTCTATCGAGCAAGTTTAGGTGTCTCATTCAATAAGAGGAGGCTTGACTTGGCTTGGCTTGGCGTGGTTTGACAGCTCTCCCCAAAAGTGTGTGGGCTCGAATCTCACCAAAGGCTTATTCTTTATTTTCCGATCAATGCCGGTCGCTCAATAAATCGGTCCGAGCAAAAACTTAGTTCCTGAAATGCCATTCTTTATCAAATACGGAAGAAACCCTTATTTTATCATCGAAGATTTTACTTGAAATTCTGGCCAATCTCAGGGTAGGTCTATATCAAACGAAAAATTCATTATCATCTCATTTTAATTTTCGTAATATAAATACGTTTATAACAATGCATTTAAAAGCATAGCAATGAAATCATCTAACTAATTACAATTTTTGTATCCTTAATGTAATGTCATCAACCAGTTATTGTTACCTAAAATACCTTGTCTTGATGTGATCACAATAAGCATCATATATATATATATATATATATATATATATATATATATATATATATATATATATATATATATATATATATATATAATAAAGCCACATACAGATTTATATGTATCGATAAATGCATTCATTTGTTTATTGAAATCCATATATACTTATTTGCGACGTTCAGAAATTATTCGCTAACCTAACAATCAATTACCTCATTTATAACTCATTAAAATTTCACTTGATGTAGGTGGGTGGTGCAACCAGGGATTGCAGGGGCACCGTCTGACTTCCCTGTGACGAAAAAAAAAGCGAAAATGAATAAATGAAACAAAACGCTCCGGCATCTCAAAAGTTAGCTCTGCGATCCTGATGAGACAAATGAGCATAAAATCTTTCAATCATAAATTTCTGTCAATGTTAATTAAATAATTTGAGCATTGAATATATAACATCCATTATATACATATCTGCTAATCGCGAAAAGAATGTAATATCAAAGTATGAGTTGACTTTGTTTCCCCTCGTAATAAGAACCATCCTCACCAAATTCAGGGGAGTAAACTCTTCGCTTTTTGTCTATCCCGTTACATTAAAACCAACTGATATATAAAATTGACATCTCCTTACATATTACATTGAATATTACCCAGAAATTCTTTCTCAATACTTTGAAACTTACAATTCATATATCTAGTTATTAAAGCCTCGCTCCACACGAGAAATTGTATGCCTGGGCTAAAAAAAATTGACTACCAATATTTTTTCCCGACATTCAAAGGTGAATCGTTCCTATAAGTCTTCCGCGTGCCGAAATGGTGTCAAACGAATATGTTATTACCATTAATTTAAATGGGGGACCTTTCCAGGCGTTCTAAGAAAATTTGTGACGGTTGTTAGTTATGCTGAGTTATTGAAGGTTGGGATGATGTGAGTTACAGTAGCTTAATGCTATTTTCACTTTTGGGTATCCTTAATCGTAAAAGCGACAAGTTATATAAACTTTTGATAAACAGAGAATACATGTACCTTAGCGATACTATTATTTAGATAATTTCCCGCATACGCTTTGACTTTAGGACCTGAGAATCGTTTCCATTTAGTCTTGGGTTGCGCTTAAACACTCCTAGAGGCTGTGAATATTTCTGAGGATGCCCACCTGAATATTGAGAGGTGAAATGAAAGAATTCCATCTCAGGACCTCAAACGATATTGATTGATTAGTGATACTTGCAAAGAATTCAGTCATTCCATAACTTTCAGAAAGTTACGTACATTCTTTTGGACCAACTGATGATGAATTGATCCGAGAGGAAATAAATATTTAAATTTATGTAAGTCCAACTAAAATTGAAACAGAAATAGACTGAATGGTCGTATTGACATGTATATATAAATATCTATAAAATACGTATTTATATACAAAGGTTTATACACGCAATTTTTGTATATAAAAATACGCACACTCATATACGATATATATATATATATATATATACATATACATGTATATATATATATATATATATATATATATATATATATATATATATATATATATATACATACATATATATATATATATATATATATATATATATATATATATATATATATATATATATATATATATATATATATAAGCTGGTGGATGGTAGTCGGATATGCTCCGAATTGCAAAATTCTAATCTTGTTCATCACACCTCTTTTATTCAACCGTAACGTCTATTTCATGCTTTACATATTTTTCTTCTTTCTTTTTTATTTTATATTTTTTTCTTTTTTTACACAATTTTCAGGTTTATTTTGGCGGGAATCTTTAAACAAAAGTAAGTACTCGATTCTCGTATGCATTTGGCAGAGCTTTGTAAATAGTGCCTTAAAAATCAGTCACACCTGAAATCATCCTTGCTTTTTGTGTTCGCTCGTAAAAATTATATGCTTTCGTCAAACAAGCCAATTTTGAAGTTCTCATTGAAATTTGTCACCCACTTTGTAAATCATTTATTGAGGATGGGGGAATAATCCCCGTTGATATTGAATGAAACCAATGAAAGGTTCGGTGAGTCACTAAATAGAAACCGCCATGTGACCAATATTCTTTGGTAGCTTGCTGTGTTGGTGATCAATTAAAAATTGGAAAAAAAAGGGTAAGCAATGAATAAATTACTTCTCTCGCCTTCTGTTGGGCAGTGATTACCATACTTTCAAAACAAACATGCGTAAATGTTATCTAGACACAAACTAAGGGACCAATTTAGCATAAAATTACATTGAAAATTGAACCCTCCACAAAAACCTATTTTGGGGGTCTTCAAAACACAAAGAATAGAATTATAGAAATAATAAGGAGTAAATGTTGATAATTTCAGTCATCTAGCTCCATTGGCCTGATACATTCATAAATGCATAGCCAGGTAACTTGGCCAACTTAAAAACTGAAGAAACCTATTTTGACAATTTTTAGTAAACATAGACAAGCACAGAAATTTTTAGTAAACATAGACAAGCACAGAAAAAACAGCAAATGTTTTATCAAGGGAGAAGATCGCAGATAATATTTCAAGTAAAACAATTTGGCTCAAACGGAATGAAAGAAACCGGTGAGCAGAATAGGGTCAGTCATACACTGGGTATTATCTCCCCTGTCATTTTGAAAAGATTTATTATCATTATCATGACACTGGAAATAGTCCAAACGAACCGTGTTTGACCCTGGAAAAAATAATATCAGCACAAACCAGATACTCTCTTAAAATGCCAGGTTATTAAATATGAAATGTGTTTTATTAGATAAAGAGTGCTATAAAGAATAACAGTTAATATTTATGACCCATATAAAGTCATTTTCCCAACAATTACCAAAGGATATTTCTCAAGTTTAGAGCTCATACAATCAGTGAACTTTTGGATTGTGGCATCTCCATTATTGAAACTTTTATTACGAAGTTTAAGTTCGAAAAGCTTCAATAACTGATAATCTTAAAGACAGATATCAGATGTATATGGAGGATGCTACAAGTCTTCATGTTCCAATTCACTATCCTTATATACAATCACTGAGAGTTTGGGTTGGGTATTGTCATATAGCATTCCATTTGGTTCATCTTGAACATTTTAACTTTCTAACCAATTCCTGTTGTGATATGGTTGCCGTTCTAAAGTTTCCAGGAAGTGATTGAAGTGATACTCGTGGGTCGTTGCCAAATACTGTCGATAACTATTCATCATTAAGAACAGGTCTGGTTCTTCCTCAAGGTTTATCATTGATATCAATACTTCCACAGCTAAGCCCACTGTACCAACGCTGAATAGTTTGCACTGTGGTAGTGTTCACTCCAATTGCTTTATTGAGGTTATCAACTGCCTGAGCAGCAAAATGTCCCAATGAAACCCTACTTGAAAATTTGTCCAACTTGAAGGATTAACCATTGCTGTTAAGAGCTTAAAATCTTCCAATAATATCGTATTCACAATGAATTTCAAAACATATGCAATTACATAATTAGGGATCTCATTCGGTTGTTCTACATGAAATGGCTGATTATGAAATGGACAATATGCTTGGTGACACCCTTTTCAAACAGTTGTCCTTGTATCAGTTTCAACATTATCCCTGAAATCCCCATTATTCACAACTGATTGAGAACGTCCTTAAGGGTCATTAATATATCAATTTGAATTCATACAAAAATAATATTCTGATTCCTTTTCGGGACAGCACATCTGTAAGAGTGATGGATTGCCTTATTAAAACTGATGTGATAAATCATAAGTTGGAAATATAAAAGGAAGCTAACGTCGTATGAATAGTTTAATATGTATAACTACATTTCCTGCTTCAGAATTTGTCACATTGACAGTCATGAAGACATATACAAATGAAAAACGGCCATTTCATGTAGTTCAACCTAATAGTTTTAGTATTATTCTATATGATCTAAAAGAAAAAAAAGATTCCAAGTGAAACAACCTCTTACCTTCTATAACTATCATCATGACTCTGGTAATTGTGCAAATGATCTGGGTGCGACTGTGTAAACAAATTAGATGAGCACAAACCAAAGACACTCCCAGAAAACAAGGACTTAGACCACTCAATCCCAGCAAGAAAATTCGGTCTGTTTGAGGAGAACAAGGAGAAGCAAGTTTGACAAATCGTAGATGTTACTGTTGTGTGAATATTCGAATGCATGAAAGGCCATAAATGAACTGTACAAGTGCTAGTACTGATAGTCGTAGTTGTAGCAGTAAAAATTGTGATAGTCGTTGTTGTAATCGTGAAACAGACATATTGTTTTAGATTGTGCCTGTCGAGTTGGTTGCGTATTTTCTACCAGTTGCCGGTGCTCGGAACCAGATGCAAGCCAGGAATTCGAAGGCTGATTCTCAAGGTGGACTCTCGCCGCTAAGAATATAGGTACAATACAATGTTGCTGACCAGCATCCCAATCTATGTTGACCCTATGCCAAACTAAAAAATCCTTAGTGAACATCAGGAGTACTGATGCGATGGAAGTATTTGTAATCTCTGTCATCTAAGAGCTCTGGAACAGCAATAGTAATTACAATATCTGTACACTGCGTAAATGAAGCGCCGTAACTCACCCGTGAACCAGAACTAATTATCTAAAAATCATTTTAAAATATCTGGAAAAAAAAAAAGATCTTATACCTAAAATCAATGTTTTTAGATATTACCTCAAAATTTTTGCAATTTCGTTGATCCAAATTGGGACACCCTAAATGTACTTTTTGGGAAAAACTAAAAACGATTTCATATGGTGCTTAGTGGTGTACTCATGCAGATTTTCAAGGTTTTAGCCCCCCAAAATGCAACCTGGAGCGCCGAAAGACACATACACATTCTGACGCACAAAAAGAGGAGAATCTGTAGCTGATTTGACTTGTTGGTCGGGCTGGCCAGTTGTGAGGCAAGCTCTATAAATGATCATGGTATGATAATCAAAATAGCTTTACTCTGAAAAAATGAATTATAAGAATCCTTATGATATTAATAATAAACGCTGTGTTATGGCTAATTTAGTGCATAAGATGCCTCACGATGAGTAAGAAACAATTATGAATAGTAGAAATTCTCCTTGATTATTATCATAGATACTGTTGAGAAGGGTTTATAGATAAGGCTTCGTTGATTGGATTGAAATAGGGATTCATCTTGACGAAAAAATCTTACCACATGCATGATCGACAGGTCTTAGTTAATCGACTCTTGCATAACCATATTGTATGCAATACGATTGAGATTTGCTGACACTCCCTGCCTCTAGTCAAACTTGATAGATAGCTTTATCAGACGGAAGATGAATATGGCGTGAGTGGTGGGAAAGTGGGGCCTGGGGGGGGGTTAAGGACGAAGCACGGCGCTGATATGATATTTGAGGACGTCGAGAGGATTGGAGATCTGAGGAGACTTATTGTCACTCAGCCTTCAGCGATAACCACTGGGCAACCGGTGTGAAACTGTAAATTGCAGAATTACTGCGACCTATTAGTCCTAGGAGAGGAGGGCTGGAGACTTGAGGAGACTTGCTGTCACTCAAACTCCAACGGTTACCACCAGGCAACTGGTGTGAGATTCCAAATGATAATAATAATGATAATAATGAATCACCACCACAATCAATAATAGAAGAACTAGCGTCAAAATTTGAAGTCATGTAAAAAAAATCCAATAAGAGGAATAGATATGGTCAGAATAATATTCTATTCATGACATCACGAGTATCGTCGATTGGAAAATATCTAAAAATAGATAAAGAAACAACCAGATTCTGCAGAATCTAAATTCCTAAATAAACCTGTCAGAATAAACCCAAGATCTCAACCCACCCAAAAAGTTAAAAAAAATCTTTTTTTCTAAAAATTAAAAAAATATTTTTTTAGAAGGGGTCTAGCGGAGTACTGATGCCGATTTTCAAGTCTGTAGACAAAACGTTATGGCGAGGAGCACTGGAGCACACAAATATACAAACACACATAAATTTTTAAAAAGAATGAAAACATGAAACTATTTGCCATCTTTGATGGCTACGGTTGTTAAAAAAATTAAACTAAAAAACACTTTGAAAAAGTCTTTTTTACAGCTAAATGACTGACTGAGAATATCTTGTTCACTTCTAACGATTGGTTCCTGTTTTTGAAATTCCTATACTTTGAAACATTTAATTCCACCCCTTCACCTTCTCCACTTACTCTATCAGAGAATTCTTCTTACCACTCGACTGAGAAGAAAAATGCCACTGCTATTTCAAAAGATAAATTTCTTTAAATCACTTATTTGAAAAAATGGGGAAAAAATACCAAAATATTCCAGAAGAATTGTGGTTGATGTTTAATTATATTAATCATTTCAGTAATAGTAATGTCAATTAAGTACGACATTTAAGAAGGCTCGATCAATACAATCCACACTCAAGAAAATTCTGTCAATCGAACCTAGTTTCTCATTGGCTACAAGACTCAATGTTACAACCAAAGTAAATAGCATTTCTATTGTTTGATAACGTTTTTGTTCTTCAGCTTATTTTTCTTCGTTGATCCACTGTCGGAAAAGTCTGGAATTCTTGGACAAACGAAGTCTAATAATACTGAATTAACCATTTTCAAATGTGCAACGTTCACAGGAAAGAACCATCCCCAAGATCACAAGATAGCACGACATATCAGAGAGAAAAGAAACACTAGTTAGAAGATATCATAGAATCCATCGGACAACTCAAAAGGCGGTGGGCTGGTCATGTTGCAAGAATCTCAGACAACCACTGGAAATCAAGATTCACAACGTGTATCCCCCGGAGATCACATTCGAATATAAGGGTGTGACGAACTAGACGAGTTCATGAAGTGTTGAGTCCGCGACACCCGTGATAGAGAGTCCTGGTGAATCTTGGGGAAGGTCACAATTCAACGACGGATGTTAAAAAGCTGATGATGATGATGTTCGTGATGGTGTTGGTAGTAACGTACTAGTGGTATCAGTAAAAAAAATAGTACATGCAAAAGTATCTAGTGGGTATTATATAGCTTTAAATTAGGGCCATCAGTTTTTGCATAAAAAAAGGTTTCCAGCAAGAACTGGCATCCTTCTCATAAGAGCCATACTGTCAGCCTTTTGTTTGGTACAGTCGTCTATCAGAATCAACTTGTGGTTCTTCATTTAATAAAACCTATAAACTAAACTGTTTTCTTGATAGTTTTACGGATTCTCTCATTCATACACCAAAGAATTGAAACAAAATCGAAACACAGAGACAAAGCCACCCAAACAAACACAAGAAGCTCTCAAACACAATAACTTGTTTTGGAATATCAGTATATAGCTGAATTATTGGGCAAACACCATTTTACTTTCCATAAAGCCAATATATATTTGGCATTCAATTAACCGAGTTAGGTCTGAGACACAAAAAAAAAAAAAAACGTGGATTATGTCGGATACACATATACAGCTAGGTGCTTCGAGGTATAGAAATGGTTCGAAAATTAGTAACACGGGCTATTGGTAATGTTGTGATTCGATCATCACGGGATGAAATTGGGTGTATTATACTAGACTAAGCTAAACGCACTCGTCCAAGTTCTCTTTCCGCCCACGTGTACGCTATGCAAGCAAGTCAGATCAGGAGAACATTTTTCTAAGAAAAGAAAATAAGTTGTTTATTTTAAAGAAAAATAATTTCCACGGATGTTAGCGAAGGTTAATATGTGTGTGTGCGTGTGTGTGTGTGTGTGTGTTTGTGCGCATGTGCGTATTGTAAGATTCTTGGTAGTAATTTTAATAATAAGTAATTGTTGTTTGGTGATTATAAATTAATATCTTTAGTCCTGTTTGTGGCTGCCATACACCCACTATTAAAGGCAGGAAAGATGCAGGGCTTCGAGGTATGATATAATAGTGATAACTTCATCAATCCAGGGAATGCAGTAGATCATTAACTCACTCGACTGGTCATTCATGGGCACAGATGCAATCCAAACCAGGGAAATCTCGGAGCCTAAGTTTCCTGATAGAAAAGCTGACGGAAAATATCTGGGTCTGAGATCCAAACGATTCAATAACTAGGAATCTAATGTCTTAGAGACAACTATGACTCCTTCAAGGAGCAGTGGCGAATTGGAATCAGCTTCGAGGTTTAGGCTCTGATGATTCCAGTACGAAATCATACTGTAATGGTCATTCCTGCTATCTGACATTACCATGAGGTGGAAGCAATGGGTAAACTCTACAGCAAAATTCTGTAAAGATGTCTGGGTGTCCCTCAAACCTTCAGCTCGGTCAACCTGAACTGCAAGACCTCCAAGCTCCGGCCCAACGGGCGATAATGAAAGAATCCAATGTCTCTAAGGCATAACAGTCAGCTCACCTACAGTCAAGGGGAAGTCAGACACGATAACGAGCTAATAAAATATGATAGAGGAGTATTGGAAATGTGCAAAGATTGCTGGGCTTGTCTGTGAAGAACCGATTGGACTAGAAAAACAACTACGCCATGAAGATGGAGCCAGGCCAGTGCCAAAGGCAGAATATGGCACGTTGTTCAGGGTTCGAGAGGCAGTAAAAGAAGCCTGCTGGATAAGAGCTGTTGAGCCCGCCAGTCAGGGAGAGTGGGCGCAGTGGAAACGAGAACTCCGGTGATCGTTATGCTGGAAGGAACTTTTGGTTATCGACCAGCGTGCCGTAGCTGATCTCTTGCCAACGTCATACAGCCTGCAGAAGGCCAAAGGCAATAAACACTAAGTAGCACTTGAGCGGATGATATGTATGACTCTTGGGGTAAGAACAGCTGCCTGGAACCTGCATCCCATTTTGCATCGAGTTTCTGACTGGGGAACGCAAGCAGACCAGAGGAGATGACTCCTCTTTTGAGAGGAGATGGCGCTAACCTTACTCTGATCATGGTTCATAAAACCATCTTAGTAGCTGAACTCATAGTTGCGTGGGAGGACAAGCCAGCTATTTTTTACCAACTGAAGAAAGCAAAATAGCAGGATTTGATCGACGAGTCTCTTGTCAAAGGATGGCAGGCGGCCTTCTTCTCCATTAGAGTCACGTGAAGCGGCTTCCCAGCAACACAAGGGTTCTATTTCTTACAGAAGATCGGCTTGGAACCCAACCAATTAAAGAAAATCACTGGGGAGATAGCAATGGTTGCGGAGATCAGCAGCTGGAAACCCTTCATTAGGTAAAGGCTAATTTAGTATTTTCTGTCCCACTCAGGTGAGGTGTACCGGTTGAGGGGTGAAATGTTTGTGATCCTGAGAGACCTACTGAACATGCACAAGAGTTCCCATCAATACGAATGCTTTGACCATATTGCCACCAAGGACTGCCACTGAGTAACGTATTTCACCATATCTTGACAAGTTATGGTGCAATACGTTATCCAGTTCCTTTATTTTCTGCTCGTAGCAATGCATCTGATGTTTATATCACTTGGATAGTCACAGTAAATATAAGACGTCGCCTCGCCTCTCCAGTTTTCCAATTAACTGCTTAGCTCTCCTGACATCTAATTAGTTGACTCGAAGCTTGGGAAGATAATTTAAGTCTCGTAGAGCAATCCTTCTTGAAATGGTGAACGATTGACTCAAGAGTTAATATTTTAAAGCCTTAATGAAAACAGGTCTAGTTAGTCACTAAATGGCAGTCACCATACGACCAATATCAACCTGTGTTGGAGGTGAACAATAAAAAAATTGGGAAAAGGGTTAATCAATGGAAGTTACTTCTCTCACATTTCTTCATGAATGATCACTAAAAAAAGTTTTGATTTCTTTATGAAAAAAAGGGTGATTAAGAAAATGTTTTTTGTATACAAAATAAGAAGTGAATGTTCAAATTTCCTCTTGCTCCATCGATGCAGCCTGTGCACGTGATACAAACATAGCAGCTCAGTCAGCTAGATCGGCTTAAAAACTGAGAGAAACCAATGTTGGCAGTTTTGCTGACAGTTCTGGCAGACGGTGGATGAAGTGAATGAAAGGAATAATGCTTGAAGGGTAAATGACTCAGATATTTGTAATTTTTATACTAAAAAGTAATTTCCATTGAAGTGGTAACTAAGCTCTTTTTTTTTATTTTTTACTTTTGATGGCTGTGTATTTGGAAATGTGTTTTTTTCTCTATCAATGATTTTCTAATTTCAAAGTATCCGGACAGTTCCCAAATCTACTATAGTATAAAATTTTGCAAGAGACCAGACACGCAAGTTAGATCATAAATTTATAAATGGTACAGTAAGAAGATTGCCTTGGGCAACTATTGATCTGTAACTTTACTTCGTGTTGCAAATTTTTCTGCCAAACTAGGATTCTATATTCACTGTACTTCAATTTGCCAGCACTTATTGGCATCAAGAAACATCTATTCTAGATCTTGCAACGATCTAAGATTCTTTTTTTGGGCAATATAGAATTAGATTCTGCCATTTTGACTTAATGTAGACGAAAATAGTGAAAAGCAGAACATTTAGTGAGTGAATGAAATTGTATAATAAAGACTCGAGGTTGAATGTTGCTAAAGTAGTTTGAGAAATACTTACTCTCGGTTGTATCTTTTATAACTTGTCCCGAGGAAAAGAATCTATTCTACGAATTGAAATTAACCGATATGATTAGAGAATAACCTAAAGACTTCACTTGAAGTCTGTAGCTTTTAATAGGGCATCACTAATTTTTATTTCATCTATTTATTTACAGGCAGTCCTCGAGTAACAAAAAAATTCCGTTTTGACGGCTGTACTTGAGTTTTGATGTAAATCGGAACTGTACGCTTGTGATAGTTTTAAGTTGTTCGAAATTCCAAGATGAAGCATTGTCAGAAGACAGAAAACACTGGTCATAGAATTGATAATAAAATTCCATTCCTAATACTGAACGCACAAAGAGTGGCACTTTTATCCGTTCCCCCAAAAATGCTACTATACAAACAACCTACTTAGGCAATCCCTAAGGCACATTTGCACTGGGTCGTTGATCATCATCATCATCACCAGTCTTTTATCGTCTGTCGTTGGACATGGGCCTTCCCCAGGATTCGTCACATCTCTCTGTAGTGGGCGTCGCATTGCCAGTATTTTCTGAATTTGTTTAGTTCGTCTCCCCATCTTATATTCTGCCGGTCTCAGTTGCGCATGTGATCTCTGGGGATCCATGTCGTGAGTTGTGATGTCAATCAGTTGCCTGCCATTCTTGTAGCATGGCCTGCCCATTGCCGCCATTTGAGTTTTCTAATGGAGTCTATGATATCTCGGACTCCTATTTTCTCCTTGATAAATTGCGCTGTCTTATGATCTTTCCATGTGAGGTTGAACATGATTCTCTCATGCGTGAATTGCATGCTTCTCAGTTCGCGGGTCTGTCCCTTGGTTAGGTTCCATGTTTCAGCTCCATTGGTGACTATCGGGAGTATGCATTGGTTGTATACTTTTCTTTTTAGGATTATTAGGATTACCTTGTTTTTGAAGGTTTGAGCTTGCTCTGTCGAAGGCTTGCCATACTATGGTGATTTTTCATTTGATTTTTCCTTCTTTTGTGAATTTCATTGAGATTCGGTCCTAGGTAGATATAGTGGTCTACTTTCTCCAGTTTTGCATCTTCGATTTTGACAGTTGGCCATCAAAGATGGTGAAGGGTTCCATCCTCTTTTGAATGTGTGTATGTTTGTATATTTGTTTATTTTTTTGTGCGTTCCAGCGATCCTGGCCATACCGTTTTGTCTAAAGTCTTGAAAATTGACATAAGTACTCTATTAGACCCTTTCTAAATATGTGAGTAGTTGTTACTTTTTAGGGGGCAAAATTTACCTATTCTGGGCCTTACTTTAACGGGTTTGTTTATAACATCTACATTCTTCACAATCTACTTGTCTCTAGATGTTGTTTTTTTTAATCTATTTTAGATATTTTACAGGGGAAATAGTATCTAGACTGGAGAATCTAGATATTTGTAAATGTTTCTTTTTCACACTATTTTAGATGCTCACCAATAGATATAACTTTTTTTTCACGTTTTCTGTATGCTGACTGTGTTGGTTTCCTTTCAACCTCTACAAAATAGTTTTTCTAAAGATTTTAAAAAATGAGAGGAACGATAATGCTCGAATTCGTTGCGGCCTCTGATCGGTGACAGGGATCTCGTCGCAGCCTCTGATGAATAGGAAGACTAAATTAAGTCTGACAAAACAAAGACAAGAGAAACGTTATTTATTCTGACGGACCGGTCACGAGAAGGCAGAAGAGATGGAAGAGAGGCAAAAAGTGTCAGGCTGCATCCGTGAATCATTATCTTACTGTTTGCTCCAACGCTGTTACGTGTTTCAAAAATAAGAAACCTTTTTCTTTTTCTCTCTCTCTCTCTACTAACACAAGGAATGAACCAGAAATTTTTTTCTATCTATCATGTTTGCCTTGTTGTTCCAACGGGAATCTAGGTCGAGTTTCATCTCCGGTTTTCCGACGTATGATTCTGTCCACAGTCTTTTTTTTTCCAGCTGCAGCTGTACCCCTAGAAGTTTCCACATGAAGAGTTTATAGTTGATGTGACTAATTTAGTCTCGTAGTAAATGCAACACTAAGAGGGCTGCATATTTCCCAGCGGTACCAAAGCGATTCGTTAGTGTGGTTAATTTGATTCTCACTGATTTCCCTACTGTTGTGACGTTGCACCAGACTCATTCAACTTTTTATCGATTCTCTTCTATAGAAGTACTTGCGTATACAGAAGGTTCCTCAATTTAGGGGCCTTGGGTCAGAATAAGCTCATCCCTTTGTGTTCTCTCCTTATATTCTTACTAACCCACAGATAACAATGTTTAAACTCATACAGCCATAGGTATATACATACACACACACACACGTATATATATATATATATATATATATATATATATCCACAGGATGGGAAAACTATTTATTTTACACCAAAAATATTCATTTTTATTCAATCTCCCTTGTCAGCGCACTCAACCCCACGGGTGTCCATTAAACACGTAGATCGAACATTACATAGTGAAAGATTCAGATCAAAATAACCTGTATGAAGACAAATAGCAACAACGTGGGTATTCAAGCCGCTTCATCCGCCTATATATATATATATATATATATATATATATATATATATATATATATATATATATATATATATATATACATGTACTCGCCAAACAAAATTGCAACCGAAATTTCTACCTTCCAAATTTTTGGCTCATTAAATATACGATGTCTACCCAGAAAGTATTGAACCATTGATATTAACGAGAAATAGTCTCTCTTCGGACCTTTTCTTTAAACCTCCAAGTTTATGGCCATCAGCTGCCTCATTGGGTTCTCCTTAATCTCACCCACGGTGTCATGTATTCCTTCAAAAGCAAAAACCCATACTACCTATGTCCACCGAACAGTTTCTCGCTAACGACTGAGTAACCTCAGAGAGAATGTTTGTTCATGCATGCACAGTAAGGTCCTCTCTGATTGGCTGCCAAGTTACGTCAAGACCACGCTGCCTGTTCTCGAGATATGCTTATTAAGTGAAGACATCAGAACTCCAGTTCGTTCCAATTTTTACAAATATATCTATCCAGAAAATTTAGACGTTAGTGGAGGGAAATGAAACTATAATCATTGTTTACCGCCGACTGCATTCAAATTTAGGCAAGGTTTCTGGGGGGTTT
>OY735211.1:14317848-14340348 GCA_963457665.1 Thysanoteuthis rhombus
TTCAGCATCCACTGCAGAATTACTGTGTTCATCGGTACTGCGGTGTGGGCAGTCTTGACCCTTTTTTCCTCGAATTATTATCATCATTGATATTCATTTTTATTACCCTGAGTTGCTGTTTGATACTATCATTTACCAAGTCTCTCACCTGAGATCTTAGATAAATGGTGGTTTTTCTAGGGAAGTTATTGAGACATTTTTTTACTTTTTTTCCCTTCTTCCTGTCTTTTCTTTTTGTTTCTTTTCTCTTTATACCATTCGTTTGCCTTGTACCCACTTGGCACAGATATGCACAATTAATCAAAATATCATTTTAAAAAATACACTTAAATATCATTATCATTACAATTATTATCATCATCATCGTCGTCATTATCATAATCATTATTTCTCTCTTATGATGATCATTTCATAATTACAACCTTTATCATCATGATCATCATCATTACTAATATGTAATTATACTCATTTCTGTCGTGATAGCGCTGGGGAAATATTTATTGTATAAATATGAAAAAGAACTACCCTTATTTTTACCAAAGCTCCCTTGTTGTCATGATAGTCTCCAGAGACGTTTCAATCAATGCAATTTACATTTGTTTTTTTGTCGTTGTGTTTGACAGCGAAAGATTCATCCCTTAATGCTCGTTGTACTTGTCCGCAGTCGACGTCGTTATTTGTCATTCTCTTCGGAATGTTTTGTAAACTATTAGACCAACACTCAAGTCCAATCAATAAATTCGCGCACAGAATCAAGCTAAACTCTTTCGTTTAGGAAACTTTCCTCAGTATTTACTGCTATGCTTTTATCACAGTCATTTTCACTTCTTTCTTTACGCAGGGGACCAGCAACAGTTTGTCATGGGGGTACCGTGATTATTCGTGTATAACACGCACCCGTAATTATGGGCTACGAAATTCTGTGGAAAAAAAAAACGCTTCTCGTGTATGATACGATTGACTTCTCAGAATTTGTAGCGTCTGAATTTAACCCTTTTTCAACATTTAACCCCGTTCGTATCAAACAGAAATAAGATTTCATATGATTTATGTTATGTTTAGTAATCGATAGCGAGCTTGTTTTGCTCAAGTTTACTACTGATAATCGAATTCGATTCTCACTAGGTGACTCATAATCGTGGTCTTGGGGAGAGAAACGGAGAAGTAACTTATTCATTGATCATTCCTTTCGCCATTTTTTTTTTCAATTGATCACCACTAACATAGCGTACTGCCAAAAGACTTTGGTCACGTGACGGTTTATATTAAGTTAAGCACTCGTTTTTGTCCACACAATTTTCTTCTTTCATTTTTTTTCTCTTTGTTTTATATCTACAGCGTTTCATCCATGCAGATAAATCGACTTTTTGTTAGTTTTTAAGATCTGCCTTTATTCTCACTAAACTATTTCTCTTTTAAAGCTTGTCACACTCTTAACCTTTCTACCATTGTCAACGTCACGTTATAAAATACAAGAAGAGATTAAAAAAAAACAAACAATTGGAATGATAATTTCATTGGAACAGTAAAGAACATTTTCAGAATGTGAAGAAATCGAAAATGTATATAATTTTTCTTTTTAGAAAATGCAATGTTAAGCTGTGCTTAGTTATGTTATATTTCATTGTTTTAAGCTTTTGGGGCGGAGGTTGTTTTTTTTTTTTCAAGAAGCAACAGTTGGTTTTAAGTAATTCCCTACAACTCCAGCCTACCTGAGTGGAAGGCGGGAACTCCGCCGTGACGTCATCTCATCATCATAATGCAAAGCTGTTCACATGACTTTCCATTTTCGCGTCCACACCAGCACAGAGACACACACTCACAGCTCTAATACACATAGACACTCCAAGTCACTTGCATTGATCAGAGCGCGAGCTTAGATACACGCCTCCCTTAATTGACAAGACTCTGACTTCTTCTCGCCATCTTCCTCCTTTTTTCTAACCCCCCTCTCTCTCTCTCTCTTTCTATCTATCTATCAATCTCTCTATCTATCAATCTATCTATCTATCTATCTATCTATCTATCCATCTATCTATCTCTCTATCTATCTATCTATTTTTTGGAGTGGGCTCAGTATCTAAAACTCTACCTACTCCTGCTACCTTTCACGCAACAGGTACCGGAACAATTTAGACCTTGTGACGTCTGGTACATTTCCTAATATGGTATCTTTGTTAGTTTCCGAATAGAGCGTATGTCACGCCTTCCCTCCTCCTTTTTCAGCAACCACACGCACATTCAACAGGTTTCATTTTACGGACGCTTTCTTTCTTCTTTAGATAGCCTCAGCCTCTCTGTCTCTCTCTCTGTGTCTCTCTCTGTCTCTCTCTCTCTCGCTCTGTCTCAGTCACCTAAACTCACGCATGCGCAGTCACAAGAAAACGCGCATCTATGTTGGCGCGCTTATTTCTGCTTTTCATGGCTTTCTGGAGACGTTTCGCTTTTTTGAAAAATATTCTCTTTGTGAAAACAAAATGGTTTTTTTTTTTCGATTTTTTTAGAATTTTCCTTCTCTTCTTTTTCGTTTTGAGTCATTTTTCCTTTATTCGCTCATCATTCCTTTTTGCCTCTCATCTTTATTTTTATTGGTCAATTAAAATCATATCATGTTTAGAGAATCTATTGCATTTCCTTTCATTTGAAACTACATTAAAAACAGACTTCAAAACGATGCTCCGTACAAATACACGTGTGCGCACACGTAGACACACACATACGCACACACACACACACACACACACACACGTAGACACCCGCATTTACACCCGAAGAAAGGAAGATATGCACACACTGTTTCAATATTCTGCGCGTAGGCGTCCATTTCAACTGTTTGAAAAAGACGCCTCAAACTTAATAACAACCACAATACAAAGAAACGTGTATGACTATATATATATATATATATATATATATATATATATATATATATATATATATATATGATTGTATGAAGTTTGATCTACGATATAGATATTCTCCACAGACTTGAGTACATTTGTAAGGAATGAGATTATGTTGCAAAATGTATCTTTATTGTTTTAAGTGCTTTTTTCATCATTAGCCAGCCAGACACACATTGCAATGTATACAAATAAACTGATTTTTACTATAAGATAGACAAAAGATGTATACAACAGTGTATATATAAGCAATATGAAATATGATACATATAAAATATCTGTGTAAAATATGTAAGAAATGAACTATGTACAGCTCAGGGCTAAAAGTTTGAGTCAAACAAAGAACGTTGTTGATCTCCGGGACTTGATGTGTGTATATTATTTTATATATTTTCCTATTACAGTTATTTGCTAAACTTATCTTAGTCTGACACAAGGCTGTATTAGTGGGGTCCCTTGGAAAGATCAAACTTGCTGCATTAGGAATGATATGCGAAGCTTCTTTGTTATGCTTAGATGTCAGGAGACAAATATTAATATCTTGGTTTTCACCCAGTTTCGAACATTGGCCTCTCGCGCCAAAGAGAAATAAGCAGTTACCTCAGCCACGAAGTTGGCTCGAATATACTTAGAATGTACATCGGACTATGCATGTTCTTACATCAATGTATCATCATCCTCAACCATTATATGTCCACTACTGGACAAAGGCCTTTCCCATCTTCTCCCATGACGACTGCAAATGTGCTAACTTTTGTCATGTGTTATCGGCATTACGGCATGTATGATTTACAAATACAGATTCCCCCTGCCATACGAAGTTGAGCTTTCCTATAATTAAATGAAAAACAAAACTTTCATAATCTGAGACGGCTATTTTTGCCTTTTCCTTTTTTGTAACAGCGAAGAAGAGACGTTAAGCGAATTTTCAACAAGTGGGGGATATCTATGCGCACACACGCATACACACACACACACACATCCGTATAAAATGTTCATATTGGTTTGATTATTTCGCATTGTTTGAGGTGTTAATTTTCTTCAAAAGTCCTTGTAATGCCCCGATTTAGCATAAACTTCCATTGGGAATGGAATCCACTTTTTTGATGGGGGTAAGAAGTGAGTAATGTTTAAACATACAGCCACCTTGCCTCATCGGTGCAGTCTGTACGTGTAACACAAGCGTAGAGAGCCGGTCAGCCAGACTCATTAGAAAACTGAATGAACAATTGACAGTTTTAATAACAATTTTGATCGACAGTATCAAATTTCTTCCCAGATTCCTACATTGTCTGCTCGTCTTGGATAAATAGCTATCTTTCTACTCTTTTTTTTTCTGTCTTATTTTCTCTCGTGCCATAGGGTTACCAATTTAGCCCTTTTTACGCTAAATCCAGCGCTTTTCTTATTTAGGCAGTTCGAAAAAGCGCTTGATCAGCGAAGGTGTGCTTAAACATATCAGCCATTTGGGGACGGAATTTGATAATTTTTGGCAACTTTTTGGTGTGTTTTTGGACATTTGGAGCTTTTATGCGGTATTTCTTTTTAATTTAGAGCTTTTCAGTAGTCAAACTAGCGCGAAAATATTTTTGAGTTGTTGCCAACACTGGTGCCACTTTAGGCCAAGCTCATAAATCTATTAGGCTTCAGTTAATTGCCTTCTCGCTAAGTCTCTCTCTCTCTCTCTCTCTCTCTCTCTCTCTCTCTCTCTCTCTCTCTCTCTCTCTCTCAATCCACACAAAGACGCACGTTCACATGATTATTTATTACACTGTATTTCACCATGTTTAAGCCGCATTTCTCCAGAAAATTTTTAAGTTAAAAAATCCAAGTGCGTATTATCTACAGGAACATAATTGTTATAAATGATTGTATACACGGGTAATACATTATTCATTTGAAAGTGAATATCAATCGTGGGTGGGGTGATTATCTATGGTAGCGGGCTATACATGGGGAAATTAGGAATTTACTTGCCTATCAGACATACAGGTATCTCACGAAATTCGAAAGTTGAGATTGTGTTGAGCATTTGTTTGGCAGCAAACGCGATAGAGGCAGCGCGCCCTCTTCCTCTCTCCAATACAACGGTTTTTTTTATCTCTTACCTCTAAAAAATCAGCTTAACATACTATCAGTACCATTTTGGAGCTTTGGGGATGTTCAAATCTTTTGTCCATTTAGATAATTGGTGATTGCTTTTTTGCTGACTCTGCTTACGAAATGTTTCTCTTGCGGATAGCGGGGAAAACCTAAGAACGGAAATGTTTTACAAGAGTATTCTTTCAAGAAATAAAATAGCATATCAGTTTTTCGGATAGTTATTTACTAGCATCATACACACACACACACACACTATATGTATATATATATGAGAGAGAGAGAGAGAGAGAGATAGAGATCCGAGTATATGCTGGCTCCTGGCAGGGATGAACAATAGCTGTAGTTCTGAGACAGATTTATGCACACACGCACGTGGACACACACACACACATACACACACACACGCACACACACATATATATATATATATACATATATATATATATATATATATACATATATATATATATATGTATATATATATATATATATATATATATATACCATTTATATCCATCTTCTGCTGAGAAGCGATACTCACTCTATATCAATATTAAAGAAAGAAAGAAAGAAAGCTCTCTCTCTCTCTCTCTCTCTCTCCTCAATGAAAGCCAAGAAGAATTAAATGATTTATTACACTGGGACACTTCGAAGTACTTTATTTCTGTCAGAATATGTCATTCTCTACAATAATCAGCGCTTAATATTCCTCGTTCTATCCCCAATGGAACCGTAAACCACTCTCAGCATTTCTAACAACTTCCCAAACGCTGAAATTTATTCTTTGATTTTCTCTTTCACATAATTTTCATCTTTTCCATTCATTCTCCCATGTCGTAGAATTGTTTTTGATGTTTTATTATTGTCTTCTTTCGCTTCTTGTCAAACACGAATTTTTTTTTCTCATTAAAAAGGGTTTCCGAAATTCTGCATAATTCGATAATTTTCGCAAATGTTTTACGGAACAGTTGACACTTTATTTCAGATTTCTATCCTTGCTTTTGTTTTCATCCTTGTTATTATTCATGGAACGTTTTGGTTGATAATATAAGACAACTTCAGTATTCTTCACGTGCATGTTGTACTCGTTCTTTAGAAATCTCCTATCAATTCGTATTTCTAACCGTTACCAACAAGTACAACAGAGTCACCACAACGATGGACAAACGGTTATTAATTCGCGGTGATCGTGGATGTTACCGACGTAGTTCCTACGCTATTAATAAGGAGATGCTTCATCTAATAAATTCAAATAATATTACTACAAATACTACCACTGTATTCAAACAAAGATGGAGACGTATCAGACGTTCGGGGGAAATGAAGGATAGGAGCTATATGGCTATCGAGTTTCCGTAACTTATTGGTGTACGTGGCCTTATCGATAAGGTAGCTGCCCCTGCCTGGAAGGCTTTCCGTGGAAATGAGACGCAATCGTATTCCACTTCTGTAAGTTCACAAAATGAAGCGTGCCTTATGACAAAACCAACCTTTTTGTAAGCAACATCAAATCACCATAAAATTAATTTAGTTTTATCAATTTACCCACAAGAAGCCTCCATGAAATCTCACCTACTTTTTTTGCTGAGCTTGCATCTAAAGCAGCACCGCCGTCACTGTCTGACAATCTAACAAATCAGCGTAACGAACGCCTCGCATCAGGAAGCATCCCCTTGCACTCCTTCAATGGAAGATGAATACTCGTATTTGGTGTCACATGAGTGACATTTTATTGCGTCATCAGAACATTGAATTTTATTTTACTATATGACTTGCATGAATGAAATTTCTATTTTACTACGATACTAGCTTGACGGTGACTAGAGGAAGTGGCTTTAAAAGGTACTCAAGGATCGACCTAGCGTATCTATGGTCTGACTTTCAGGCTTGTTCGAATGAGCCAAGTTAGAGAAACCTCTCCATATGGAAAACTGCTGCAATCTTTCTATCTTAATTTCATCCCATATTTTGTGAGATTGAATTCGCTTCTCTTTTTCTCGGAAACCCTTGCCATCTGGGACAGCAACAAGTATACCAACAAATTACAGAAGCTCGAACATAGCCATAAAGCTTTTATTCTATATTTTCTCCGGATGTCTAAAAGGCTGCCATGCTTGTACAAAGTAGTATTTGTTGTAATATTATTTGGATT
The DNA here is from genome assembly GCA_963457665.1 of Thysanoteuthis rhombus. Classification (NCBI taxonomy): domain Eukaryota; kingdom Metazoa; phylum Mollusca; class Cephalopoda; order Oegopsida; family Thysanoteuthidae; genus Thysanoteuthis; species Thysanoteuthis major. The sequence goes on from OY735211.1 coordinate 14,325,007, forward strand.
TATTTGAAGAAGCCAATTCTTATGAACAGCGTAAGAGCTACGCTGGTAACATCCACAGTCACATCGAATTGGCAACTGATTCGCCCATTGTTACAGTGACAAAAGCAAAAAGTTGAATAGAGGAGAGAAAAAGAGATAAATGGAAAGAATAATGAGATGAGCTAAAGCCTTTAAGCCACAGATGCCTTCAAGCCAAAGATGCGGAAAGAAAGATGAGGGAAAGTGATGTAGAGAAGAAGAAAGCAGAAGAATTAAGAAGAATGCTGTGATAGAAAGAAAGAAGCTATGAGAGAAGAAAAGGAATCAAAGAGAAAGAAAGATACAAAGTTTTATATTGATAAATCAACGTATAAGTATAACTATTTTGCAACATGTAATATAAATATTTGGAGATAATGAACACAAATTCATAAGCAAGGACGAAACATAACGTTTACTTGAAGAGAACAACATTTGAATCAGTTTTTCTCTTTTAATGAGAAATTCTTCTGTGGCTTAATTTTTGAAACAGCATTTGAAATTTTCTTTTAAATTTAGAAACAGAGAGGGGGGGACAAAGGAAACAGATTGAATCGTTGGTTTGGTGGCACGGACCGACCTTGATGACCACGGACGAAACGTAGGAAAAGAGAAAAAGAAAAGAAAAGTATTTTTTTTATTTCATTTTATTCTTTTTTTGTGGAATGTTTTACAAAGTGAAAGTTTTGATAGTTTATTAAGAGAGAGAGAGAGAGAGAGAGAGAGAGAGAGAGAGAGAGAGAGAGAGAGAGCTGAACTACACGTACTTGGTCGGAAGAACATGAGAGATGATTTAACAATTTTTCAGTCAATTGTCTCACGAATACGAATATCCTACAAATATACATTTACTAACTTTCTATAATCAGCGCAGTTAGTAGCGTAAATCGTAAGTTGCATATGCTTGATCTTAAAGTAAACCACTATATCGACCTGGGAAAGCGAGTCTCCATGAAATCCTTAAAAGAAGAAATCAAGCGAAAAATCACTCTAAGATGGCAAGCCTACTGCAGAGCAAGCTCAACATGAAATCCTAAAAAGAAGAGTATACAATCAATGCATCCTCCCGATAGTCACATAAGGAGCGAAATCTAACCAACAGACTGGCCTTCAAACTGAGAACCATGAAACATGCATTTGAAGGAATCGTGCTTAATATTATTTGAAGAGTCCACATGGCAGTACAGTATATTAGGGGAAAACAGGAATCCATGACATCATAGAAACTCTTAAGAACCTCAAATGGCAATGGACTGGTCATGTTGCAAGGATTGCACACAACCGATGGACATCATGAATCACAACATGGATCCTCAAAGATCAAATGCGGAACGGAAGCTGGCAGAATATGAGATGGCGAGACAGACTGGACATGTTCAGAAAATATTGGCTCCGTGACGGCCATGATAGAGAGGTGTGGCGAATCTTGGGGGAGGTCTATGTACCACTACGGACGATAAAAGACCGATGATGATGTTTCGCCAAATGTCTCTCTATCTGTCTGTTATCGTATAACTCAAGGGTGGCTAGTGCTACGGTCACCAAATTTTATTTGGTCACTAATGGGACCACAGAGCCTATTCTGGGCATATAGGATTTAGGAAATTCTCAAAATACTTTTAGTTTTCAGCAAGGGGTTCGATTTACAATGTAAGTATAATGCTAAACGGGGTCCTCACTTTGTCTCTAACAGGACAGCTAAATCGAATCTTCGTCTTTCTGTTCAAACGTATAAAGTAGACATCTAGCTGAAAATCCGACTGTATGGTGAGTTTTCAGCTAATTATACGTAATTTTGAAATATATCATTGTTGAAGTTCGTACTTATAAGCCATCGTCATGAAAAACTGTTTGCTTAGTATGATGCAACAGCCAGCAATAGTAGCGTTCTTGTAAAATCTGCTACATTATAGATTTAAGCATCAAACATTTTTTCATATCACCTTCATATCTCTTTGGAAAATAAAGGAAGCATTTTATCATAATTGTGGATGTTGTTACTGAAAGATTATTGTTACCAGTCGGTCTTAAAAATTTGAAAAACTCTAAAATTAATCAAAAAGTAGTTTAAATTCGTTTGAAAAATTCATATATTTTTTATTATGTGAAGTTGTTTATAACGTAATGAATGTATAACAAAGAATATAAATTTGTACCGATGAATGTAAATAGTTATAATTTTATGCACTTTGTTTAATGTAATCAGCCAGTTATTGTTATCTAAAAGAACCAGCCTCAAAGTGATGACAATTAGTGGCTTCCTCTATATTGTAATTGTGATTTGTAAATCCCATTTTCATCATCGTTTTTTTTAATCTTTTTTTTCACTCATATTTCCTTCTTCCTTCTCCTCTATACTTTTTTCCTTCCTTTCTTTTTTCTATCCTTTCTTTCGTTATTTCCCGCGCTTCATTTCCTCATTTTTCTAATCCCTTTCTTTCCGCCCATCTTTTCTTTTTTTCTCTGTCATTTTCTCTTATTCTCTCATTATTTTTCCGTTTCTTTGCCTCTCGATTCTTTCTTTTTCTCTTTCTTTCTTCCCTCCTTCCGTCCTTTCTTTATTCATTTATTCCTTCCTGTCTTCCTTTCTTCTCTCCCTCCTTTCATTTCTTTCATTTCATTTTATTCTCTCTCTCTTTCTCTCTCTCTCTCTCTCTCTCTCTCTCTCTCTCTCTCTCTCTCTCTCTCTCTCTCTCTCTCTCTCTCTCTCTCTCTCTCATATCCCCGGTCTTGAACTGATCTTTAAATAATTCTACAAGTCACTTGTTCTGTACAAGATTAAGCACCTTCAAAACTTAATGGCGTTTGGTTGTCAATTTAAAATGACTTATAGACCGAACTGCCATTTCCCTGATTGGGTAATTTGTCTTCAGAGGAGAAACGCTGAGCCATAATATTCGGCTTCAAATTATCAACAATGAAATCAATCGGGACTTGTTGACTGTTGACATCCATTTAACCTGTTATTGCACACAGAATTTCACTTTTGAGACCTAAAATCTCGAAAACGGGTCTGAAATAGTCACTCTACAAAAACCGTCACATAACTAAAGTTTTTTGGCAGCATATCATGTTTGGGATGATCAATTAAAAAATGGAAAAAAGTTATAACAATGTCTTTTGGTAGCTTGTCGGGGTGAACAATCAAAAATTGGAAAATGGGATGATCGATTAATCAGTTACCTCTATCCCATTTTGTAGGCCAGTGTTCACAAGAAAGGTTTGAATTTTCAAAAGCAAAGCGTGAACGCTGCTGGGTATAAGATAGAGATCAATTTAGTATTAGATTACATTGCTAATTGAACCTCTACTAAAAGTCAACATAAGGGGAATTTTTTGGTTAAAAACGTTTTTGTAGACATTATACGGAGTTAACGTTAAAAACTTCAATGGTGAGGCCTGTACGCATGATATATATATATATGCATATATGCACGCATTTATAGACAGCCAAACTGACCAGCTTAAAAACCGAGTCCCATGCTGACAGTTCCAAATAGATTGACTTTTTCTTTGGCTGGTTAACAGATCAGATTTTGATTGGGAATTTAACCCTTTGTCGACACACTGTGTAAAAATACTTCATGATTTGTCTATTGTCTGGGACATGTGACTTCATATATATATATATATATATATATATATATATATGCCTCATCGAACTTACCGAATTGTTTCCGAGATTTTCCGATCTATCCCTGTTAAAAACAATTTACCGATACATAGATTTTAGGTGTACTACCCGACGGGAAAGACTCATGCTTGTGCAGACTGAAAACCATCAAGTGTTTTAACAACGAACTGTCACGAAACAAAATGACAGCTTAGAAGTCTACATAAACAAATATTTTGAGTTTAAAAAGCTATTGCTTTACAGGAAGTGATTAGATCAGGCGAAAGTGATGAGAATACCTTCTCTAAGAATAACACTTATTACCAATGAAGTTCGACAGAAGTTATGTTTTTGTTTGCTTCTTTGTTTATTGGTCCACGCAATATATTCATAAGTTCACAATGATTTTCAATTGCAAATTGTGGAAAGGTGGACCATGGACCAAGAAATAATGATTAAATTTTAGAGCAGATCCAGAATTGGAAAAAAAAATTCATTAACATCGTTACATAAAAAAAGAAATTGCCTATCAGATGTAATAACACAGTAATGACGAAATTACTCAGTCGATGAGAAATAATCAAATGATGAAATTAATCAAGGTTCAAAGAGATATCTCTGTTGATTACTCATTGATAGCATTTACCACAGCATTTAGTGGGATCGATAACCTGATTGATCAATTTTTAGTGACAATGGCATCGACAAAAGATTGCGCTCTTTGAGTCTTTAAATGAAAAGTTTCATAATTATGTCTCACACTAGAAAAAGCAACATTCTCTAATATCATTTCACAGGCATCAATCCCCAAAGAGGATTCGAGGAAGATTTCTGTGGGTTGTTATAGTTATGATAGCATTAACTAAGCTCTTTGCATATGACTGTTTTGTATTGTTAAGATGTTACATGGTGATCATTGGGGCTAAATACATCACTTGTCATCTTAACAGCGGTGAGTGACCTCTTTACATTCCACATTTTGCAACTGTTCTGGGGAAAAATGTCTCACAGAGAGAAAAGTGGTAGATATTGCCGTTTAAATATTTCTTATTTAGTTTGAGTTTGTACAAAGGAGAATATGAGCTGATTCTCAGCGCCAGAATTTTATTGGGTGGATTAAATACATATGAACTAATTCATTTGAACCAGTTGAGAGCGACCAACGAGATATTTCTCTGTTCCTGGAGCGACCAACGAGATATGTTGTAAACATCTATGTATGAATACATGCAATGTGATTGGCGTAGTCGGTAACGGCGTAGACAATGGAATCAGTGACCTGAGTTCGCGGCTGATTATATTCACCTCAAATTAAAGGTATGACTCCATCTCATCTCCTCCAGTGGCTAATAGAGTTTTCTTGGCATGAGAGGCGGCGGATCTAGGAAAAGGACAAATTTAATTCCAAGACAAGGGCATCTGACGACTGGGCATCCTAGGATTTCTATCCGCTGCGCCCGGGAGAGGACGGTCTATTCTCTCTAGAGACAGTACGGAGGCTCCGTAAGCGTACACATAGATATAAAAGATATTTTTCATATAAAAATATCCAAGCACTTCCTCATTATTACGAGTATCCTCATCTCTGCTGATTTTATCTCTACTCCATCAAAGTTGAGGTGATTTCTTTTTTAGAAACTTATGGAACTTAAACGGTCTGACACAAGGCAACAAGTGCGTGGACTCTCGTTGAGAACCGGATTCACTACGATAGTAATCATCCATGCTAACCATTGCTCCACAGCAGGGTGGTCTAGTTATTTACCAAGCTTAGTTCAGTCCATTGATAGATATACGGATAGATAGATAAATACATAAATAGAAAACTAAAACAGAAAATAAATTCTGTTCAGCCATTTTGTTAGCTTATCAAGAGCAATTCGTTTTTCCAACTGTTTTACTACTCTGGTCTTATACCAGATGATTTTGTTAGGATCAGGTCTGGTTAGTGACTGACTAGAAACAGTCATATTACCAACATCACTCGAAAGCATGTCGTGTTGGGGTGATCAATCATACACTTTTTTAAAAATACGAATAAATTACTCGTCTCGCCTTTTGATCGTTAAAAAAGTATGATTAAAAAAGGAAGCATGAATGCTAAAAACGATTTTTTGGGAAGGGTAAAAAACTTTTCTGGACATTATGAAGAGTAAATGCTTAAATGTTGTACGCGTGATACATACATAGCCATACACACACACACACACACACACACACATATATATATATATATATATATATATACATATATATATATATATATATATATATATATATATATATACACACACACACACACACACACACACATATATATATATATATATATATATATATATATGTGTGTGTGTGTGTGTGTGTATGTATGTATGTATATATGTTTCGGTCGCTGTTGAAGATCGATGTCTACCAAGTTGGTCCCGTAGGTCATCGTTAGGATTGTAAATACAATCTTAGTTGATCCCCCCCTATATTGCGGACTTGAGCTGCGGTGCGCCTGATATATCGCTATGGTTAGCAAGCTAATCTCGCTGACCAATGGTAAGTTTAGCCACTTCGATCCTCAATGAGTGCACCAGTATTGTGACCTAGTACCGGAATAAGCTGGTCTAAGTAGTTGGATTAATACACACACACACACACACACACACACACACACACATATATATATATATATATATATATATATATATATATATATATATATATATGTATATATAATATCGGGGTAAAATATCTACCACAAGTTAGGTGTATTAATCTGAAAAATCTTTATTCGGACTGCTCAATACCTGGAGTAGAGACGATATATTGATTGAATACATGATACTTGAATACTATGACAATGGTAAACCCTGGTTTGCTATATTGACAGCCTAGTTACATTGTCTTTCTGATGAGATGAATATAGCAAGCCTGAAAAGGCCTGAGGGGTAAAAACATAAGCGTTCCTGAATAATGAATCTATTATTTCTCCATATTTAAAGATCTACTCAAACTAAATGTTTTTATATTGGGCACCATAAACCCATCACACATCATATACTGGAATAATGATTTGTACTTTGATATATATATATATATATATATATATATATATATATATATATATATATATATATATATATATATATATATATATATATATATATAACTGGTTAGATAAAACGGACAAGGACCATTTTGTTTTGTTTTTTTATCATTTTTTTCCTGTTTTTGCATGAGAACGTATGTTCAGATTCATAGAGTCTAATAGTTATCCAAAAATATTTAGTGGTGGAAAATATACATATATTAGAATATACTCGTCCTAAATGATGGAATTATTTACGTATTTGTTGTCACAAAGGAGCCTAAAGAGATTTTATTAGGTAATTTATCTTTGTTAATCCAAGTATCCTAATTTTATGGGTTTTTCTTTCAAGTCTCAACTGATTTCAAACAACTTTAATCAGTGATCAAACATGAAATCTCAAGAGTTCTTATGACGTAGTTTCTATTGTCATTTCTGAATAGGAAGATTAATCAACCAACGACATCGAAGCAAAGCACAATATATGGTTTGATATAACAAACGAAAATCACGTCAAATACTGATGAAGATTGGAGGATGAGATAAACGCTATAATCTAGACAGCTCTACGACTTCAAAGCAAACAAACCTTGGAAAAGACCAGTGATGATTGAAAGTACGCGAAAGATTTAACATGAGAATAAATAATTAAATTCACCATGAATTTTGTAAAATTCAGTCACTGATTTGGACCAGCAATAAAAAAAAATCATTCTAAAACTTATAAAAAATTTGACCAATAAAACCATTTAGATATTATTCAAGGAAAACTAAATAAAAGGAAAATTGCTACCAAAATATAATGTATATATATATATATATATATATATATATATATATATATATATATATATATATATATATATATATATATATATATATGTATGTATTATGTATACCTTTCATTTTGTGATATTGAAAAATCGGTCAATTTTTATAAGTAGCTATGACCGTGTGTCACGCAAGCCACTTTCAATCCAATTTGTGTCATTTAAACGTGTTGTCTTTTAAAATTTTATTACATACTTCTTGTCATTTAGTTATATTTGTATTTGTTATTTTATTCTTTATTTTGGAGTTCTTTAGTTATTTTACCACAGTCCAGTTTCGGGGGTATTAAAAAGAACGGACAGGTTTCTTGCTATGGCTCTCCGTCATATACACACACATATATATATATATATATATATATATATATATATATATATATATATATATATATATATATATATATATGTATACAATGCTTTTTTTGTGTGTGTGTACATGTGTGTGTGTGTGCCACCTGTTTGCTGATTGTTGTGCTTATTAGATATATCGCGTGATATTCTTGTTGATATTCATTTCCTGGATGATTTTTTTTTCCTTTTCAAGAACTTATTCATTTATCGCGGTATTTTATTAATCTTGACACATCTGGTTCGTTGCAAAGGGGAGGCTTTTTTTTCTTAACTTTCCTTTTTATTTCTTTTTGCAATTTCCCGTCCCAGCATCCTGAACCTGACAGCTTTTCAATGAAACAGGAAAGACGCACAGAAAACGATGAAAATACATGAATTAATTAGTTTGAAATGCATCGTGACACAATATAGAGACGGACTGTCAATTAAACATTTGGTAGCCATACACACACTCACACACACATATTTTTTATGTATAGTAATTCGACTTCCGATGACTTTGTAATTAATATTTTCGGAAAAAATGTATTCATTGAGTTACAATAAATTGCATTATATATATACGTGTGTGTGTGTGTGTGTGTGTGTGTGTTTTATGTTTTAAACAGAACTGAATATTAAGGTGCTATGTGTGAATTTCTCTTGTGGGGATCATCGTTGGGATCACCGTTTCGAGGATTTAAAAAAAGTTATATTAACATGTCTGTCCGTCCGTCTGTCTGTCTGTCTGTCTGTCTATCTATCTATCTATTTATCAATATATATATATATATATATATATATATATATATATATATATATCACCCAATTTTCCTATTTCCCCCCAAAATTCTTCAAAAATTTCTTCTTTCAATATCTTTTTATTCAAGTATGTAATGTTTCAATCATGGGTCCCAACCCGGACAATTTTGAATCTATATAAAGATATTAAAGAGAGAAAACAGACAAATATCAAAACCTTGCTCAAGAGATGCAAAGATCGAAAGAATATGAATCTGGTTTCTGTGAACATTAGAACGCTGATAAAGGTAACAACAACCTTGTAAAGAGACCGGAAGAATCCGATGAGGAAACATGACTTTTTATACCATGAAATATTTACTTTATTAATTGATCGAGTGACCGTTTTGTCTTTTCGATTAACTGTTTGAGCAAGGGATAAAAGTTGTAAATTCGAAATATGGAGGATAATGTATGGGTGACACTTAGCGCTATTTCCAGTGAGCGAGCCGCTTTTGAAAACAGAAACCTGCAAGTCGACTCTATTTTCTAACGTCTTGTTTGCCTAGACATTTTATTCCCCAAAAAGATAGATAGATTGATAGATATGCCACGCAGGGATTTTACAAGCTGGAGGTGCAGAAAAGAGGACCGGCGAACCAGCTTTAAATAATGACTGAGATTGGTTATTTCCTTTTCAAACTATTGCATTTTCATCATTAGACTTTGATTACTTACAAGCATGTCATTCGGAATTTAGTTCTTTTTTTATGAACATAGAGTTGTATATGTGTACGTATATCTATATACACATTCATCTATGTATATGAATTTTAGATTGAGGTTTGATAGAACAATATATATATATATATATGTATATATATATATATATATGGTAGTAGGATTGCCTTTCATCTGCATTTATACATATATATATATATATATATATATATATATATATATATATATATATATATATATATATATATATATATATATATATTCAAAAGACAACGTGGAAAGAAAATCGAATTTTTGTTAAAATGAAACAATTTATTACATTAAATGTTCGCCTCATTAGAAGGTAAAGAATCATGGAGTTCTTTTAGGAGAATTTATCTCACCAATATGTTATCATTCGAGGAGGACATTAATCTTAAACATCCAGGATAGTTTTATGCATGTATAGAAATTCAGACCAATTTGGCTTCCCTCAGTCATTCAATACATCATCGTCATCATCATCATCATCATCCTTTTAGTATCCGTCGTTGGACATAGACCATTCTCAAGATTTGCTAGACCTCTCTATCATAGGCATCATGAAGCCAGTACTTTCTGGACATCTATTTCGTCACGCAATCTTATATCGACCCCGTTATTGTGTGTGATCTTTGGGGTTCCATGTTGTGAATCGTGATGTCAAACAGTTGTCTGCCATTCTCGCAACATGACCTGCCCAATGCAATTTAAGTTTCGTAATGGATCCTTCGATGTCTTGGAATCTAATAAATTGTGTCGGGTTGTCATCTTTCCATGTTGTGATGAGCACGATTATCTCTCGTGCACGTTGCATGGTTCCCAGTTTTATGGTCAGTATTTTGGTTAGGCTCGAGGTTTCAGCTCTACATGTGTCTATCGGTAGGATGAATTGGTTGCAGACCCTTGCTTTCTCGGACTAATGAAAGCTCGTTAACCTAATGTAATTTTTTGCTTGATTTCCTCTTGGGGGGATTCAATGGAGATTCGTTGTCCTAAATAAATGTAGTGGTCTACTTTCTCCAGTTCTATGTCTTCGATTTTGTTTGCTGTGTCTTTTTCGTCAACATATTCGTTGTACACAACTTTGTTTTACTGAAGTCAATATCGGGGCCATTTTATAATGATTTAGGGTTTAGATCTGGAACAAAAACTATTACTCAATATTTTTTAAAGAGATTTCTCATTATTTTTTATCGATTATTTCGATTAATCTTATATTTTTGAAATAAATATTTTCTCATTTTTTCGATATTGTGCGTAGACTGAATCTTATGTAATATTTTTACAAGGGTGAATTATCAACTAAAGCAAAATGATGAAAAATGTTTACCAGATGTATTTTTTGTATATTTTCATATACTTTTACTTTCTTTTTTAGTTTATGTGAATTGACCCCTACTTCGAATTATAGAAGGTTGCAAATTGATTCAGGAGACAACCTGCATTTTTCTTTGTGTGTTTAAGGGGTGGGGATTTCTACTCTGCACAGTCTTGGTGAATTTTGATCCTGTAAATTATGGTTATGCCCTCTTGGTCTTCCGTAGTCAACAGAATTTAACTTGCCTTTCATCGCCCGATTAAAAACATTGATTTTTCCTTCTTTTTAAAAGCAAAATGTAGGAAATCTTTTACAGCGGTTTAGCAAGCCAATGATATAAATAATTATCTGCATTTGACAAGAACTTTTTTTTTCTTTGGTAGAAGTTTAGCTACGAAATTTCGAATAAAAAAAAAATTCTCTCACCGTAATCGATAATGGCGTCATTATTGATTTTTGCTAAATAAAGAAAACATTGACGTTATAAAAGTTGTGGTATCAGTTAATATCAATAAAAATACGTTTTTCTTTTTGTTTAGACAAAAGTTTGCGACTAATTCATTACCTGAAAAAACATTTGTTTTAAATCGAGAACGAAATTCCAAAAAAAATCTGGTGTCGACTTTCCGGTGAAATTTTTTGTTCATTCTTAATTGTTGGTCTTTTATCATGCATATACAGATACCGATTTTGATGGTTTCTAAGCTTAGCTAAATACGACAAAAGACCCAACGAGTGAGAGGAAAGATCGTAGCAGTTAAGAAGACGGTGTTCCAACGGTTTTGAAACTCTGAAAACTCAAGGACCCATTCTAAAAAGCAATATTTTGGCGAACCCCTATCTTTAGCATTTAGATTTTAGTCTAACGAAGTAAAATAAAAGGCAATTTTTGGCTGTTACAATCATATTTATTTAAAATATATTGCTTTTATTCGAATTTTGACATATGGTACGGGTCTATGAACAATAATAATGTTTTTTTTTAATGGCTGTGCGATACTTGATGTTGTTTCTCTACCACAATGAAACACTGTTACAGACCCCCGAACATTATCTTACGGGACCCCCATAATCTATCTATCTTCCACGTAAAAGGAGTCTGCTTGCCTTGAAAATTAACAGTCAAAATTCTTGCCTTTATGCCTTTATTCGGACACCAATCGCTGAGAGCGGTAAGAAATGCACAACCACCTTTATCACCAACCAAACAAACACACACACACACACATACACACACACACATATATATATATATATATGTGTGTGTGTGTGTGTGTGGAGGGATAGAACGCTTGATCATTACAGATTTTATTAGTGACAGCTGGCTGTGGACGATGTTATTTAGTCCTTAAAAGGAACACTTGAAAAGGTCACTTCGAACGGAACCTTAATTCACGTATTCGCGCGTCCTTTACGCTACTGGTTTGCCGTATCGGAAAGTTTTAACATTTTTAGGTGTTGAGTATGCTATGTCCAAGGCTGTAAATCTACGGCATGTAGCTCAAGCCGTTAGCAATGAGGACAACAGGGAATGTAACACCGCTTTAATTGACATCATTACTGTCAGCTGAAGACAGCAACAGCTCGTTAAGGACTTTCGCGCGTTTTGTCTGATCACTTCTCCAAAGCCATAACTTGATTATCTCCCTTGGGGCACTTGACTCTATCAATACGATTATGCCTATAGCAATTCTCGCTGAACGATCCTCGGCAATCAAAAACCTGCATATAGTCAAGCAATGCAATTAAGTGCATACAATTGAAGATGAGCATTGAAAATCAGATATACTGGTGCATACATACAACCGATGAAGGAGAGTAACATGACCCACTCTGAAGAGACATGTTATCAATATCAATGACTCGCCATCACAGTCTATAATTGAACAGCCGTGGCGTGTAAAATTCAAGTCATGTAAAAAAGAATTCTTTTGATGAATAAATATGGTCAGATTAAATCCTTTTTATTAACATCAATGGCGTTTTCTCAATGGAAAATACGTAAAATAGAGTGAAAACATCTAGAAACATTCAAAAAAGGATAGAACCCTTCATCACCTTTGATGGTTACGGTTGTTCAATTACTATCTTGCTGATGGTTTCTGGTGGCCATTGCTAGAAATCAAACGACGTCTCCTTAAATCTCTATCGATTCCTTCAAAGGAGTTCTCTGGCACCTCAATTCTTTATCGGAACTTTCATTCTTCCAGTCTTTTTTTAAGCTTCCTTCAGAATTGTTTCAATTGCTCCTATCATAATATGCATTATTTTCTTACATATTCAACAATTCCTGGAACTTTCGGTCAAGGTCCTTTTATTTATTCTATTTTTCCTGCTTCGTTCAATATCACCCAGTTGCTCGCTAGAATAGCTGCATCTACAATTCGACCGACTTTTAGAAAAAAAATCATCGGAACTATCACCAAAATTCAAATGTCACGTTCTTTCTTTGAAGAATGTGACGTTCGAATTTTATTTCGTTTTTTTTCCTCTGCAAAACGCACCATTAATGTTTTTTGAATAGGTTTTTACATTTAGATTTCGATTGCAGAAGATATACAAAATATCGAAAATTTTCAGTTTTATTTTATCATATTCATTATATCATATTTTATTGGAACTTTGATGTGTGACGTTCGAATCTTATTTCGTTTTTCTTTGCAGAACGCACCATTAACGGTTTCAAATTTGTCTATTATAATAATGATAATAATAATAATAATGATGATAATAATAATAATAATAATAATAATAATAATAACAACGAAAATAATAACGAAAATAATAACGATAATAATAATAAGTTTTATTCACCTTATAATGTTATTATAGTTAAAATGGATTACTTAAGCAAAAAATTATCTTTCGTTTGCATAGATACCATGCAGAAGTAATCCCGATATAGTTGTCGATATGTGTTGGATTTTGACTGGTCCAGCTATTTATCGTAGACTTTGATCTTTATGAGGGTCACGGTTCGTGCAGTCATCAATCAAACGTTCCTTTTTCTATTCCTAAACAACCTACACATCATGCTATCCACTTCGTGTCTCTTAATATGTCAATCCTGACCGACCACGTAAATAACTGCCTTAAAACGTTTATGATCTCCCATACAGGGAACAAACTTAATTTCCCTCTGGTTCGACGTCGAATTATTGGTTTTAACAATGCATGGCTTCCAGAAATAAAAAGTAGGTACGAACGCGCACAGTATCCATCCCCTCTCCCGAACTGTGCACGTGAACGCGCGCAACCACTGTGCAACCAGCGCACAAATAAGATTAATGATTGTTATGATTATGCCTAGAAATTAAGAGAACAACAATGATGTCTCATAAATGAAGTTATTGAAAAGTTATTGGTGTTACTGGTAATTAGGTTTTTTTTCTCTTTCAGAAAAAACATTTGTACGTCACAAAATACTTAGAAAACTATACACCCCATAAGAATAAGAAATAATCATTGATGTTTTATTCGACGGAACAACGAAGTTCGGAAAATGGAATGAAATCTCAAGTAAATAAATTACTTCATAGGATACAGTCATATTTGTACTATATTAAAACATGCCAATAAAGTTTTAAAAAAACCTTTGGTTTACCTGCACCGTCAAAAAATATAAGGAGATACGTATTTCATTTTATAAACATAGATAATAGAGATGTCCATCGCAGTGAGCGTAGCAACTGATCCCAAACAGATTTGCGTCAGTTGCGTCCTTTAGCGTGAGAGAAGACATCTGCACATTGCTAATAATTATACGCGTTGATGAGAGATAGACTGTGCCAAATTATCCGGAAAGAATTTCAAGTTCACATTTGCATGAGTGCGTACATAATTATGTTTGGAAAAAAAAAAGATTTGCACATCATGAGATTTTTGCGCACACCTAGTCTTAAGAATTAGAGGAGACATTGGACAGCCACTGTATTTTGCCAATTGAAAAGGCTTCAAGGGGCAGACACTGATACACGTACTGTAATATTTCAGGTGTCAATTCAAGATGGCTGGATGATCTGTTCAACAACGTAATTCTTTAGGCTTCTGTATTTTGTAGTAGCTCGAAGTTGTTTTTCTTGGGCATTATGCACTTGAGATGGGCTTGACATATAAATCACCTGAATTTACCATAGTACTCACTTAGGGTCTAAATAGAAAAAATGGGAATAGTAAGATTGTTTTATGCCAATCTCCTAAGTATCTTAATCAAATAAAAAATGTCTACACCAAAGCAAAGCATTGAGTAGGATTATATATTGTAATAAAATAGGTCTGATTGTAATGCAAAAACAGCCGTGAGCCCCTCTGCTCGGGCAAAGATCAATCAATTTTTTTAATATTCAGGTGGAGAAATTTCTTAAATGAAAAAAATAAAGAATTATCCTGATCGATTTAACTTGAATCAAGGTAAATCAACCTCAAAAAGTTTATCATTATATCCAATGTCTAATTAGACAGAAAGTAATTTTTTACATGGACCCCTCCCCCACTCAAAATCCTGGATCTATCCCTGAGCAAGGTAATAATCCATAGGTTGTCTTCAACATCCACTGAAAAATACTACACTGCTCGCTGTTTGAACTCACTAAAAATGGCCTGCGAAATGTGCCAAATAGTTGAAGGTTAATGCACAAGCGTGGAGAAAGGTTAG
>OY735211.1:14342848-14650348 GCA_963457665.1 Thysanoteuthis rhombus
GAATTGAAGAGCCCTGAGCTAGCTATCAATCTGCCTATTCGTCCAACGTTTCTTATTTTCTCTCTTTCACGGCTTTTTTACTCCCTAGTCACCCCCACATTAGATCCTCTTTCTCTTTAGGTGCCGAAATTCTCTTTTCCCGCCATCTAACTGCCACTTTTCTCTCGCACATTTCCCTCTGCTATTAAAACACCGTCAACCAGGACTGTCACCAATACTATCTAAATAGGTTTCTCTCAGTTACTAAGCTGGTCTTCAATTTTCAAGTTGGTCCAGCTATTTTGTGTATCACCCAATCCCCCCTTTTTGTTATTTGGGCGTGTACAGGGGGTATGGGGGGATGGAGCTGTTTGTTTCTTTACTTTTTGAAAATTCAGACTTTTTTTGTAATGATCAGTGCCCAACAAAAGAGGAACAAATTTTGGTCGCATTGACCACTCCTTTACCCACTTTTTAATTGATCACCCTCAACAAGGCATACACCAAAAGTGGTTACGTGACGGTCCCTAGCGAGTAACTGACCAGACATGTCTTATCTTCTTCTGTTCTAGTCTGCTTTTCTCTTTTACCCTCTCTCTCTCTCTCTCTCTCTGTATCTATTCTATCCTCATACACGCACATATACGCACACATCATGAGCAAATTTTCATACCCTCTGCTACTCTCTTTCTAATCCCCTGATCTCTCTAGCTCTCTCTCTCTCTCTCTCTCTCTAACTCTCTCTCTCTCTCTCTGAATCTAAGTATCTCTCCGTTCCTCCATAAATCCAAAGCACATTATATTTCCATCTCCCCTCTCCCTGTCTCTGTCTCTGTCTCTGTTTCTCTCTCTCTCTCTCTCTCTCTCTCTCTCTCTCTCTCTCTCTCTCTGCATCAATCTATGTTTCCATCCATTTACAAATCCACTCATTAATCTATCAAACCAATCTCCCTGCTTTCTCTCGCTTCATCCACTTACCTTTCTATGTATCTCACTCCCATTCCTTCATGTGCTCCCACATACATCTACCCACCCGTCTACCCATCCATCTCTCTATATACCTCCTTTTCTTTCATTCTTTTTTTTTTTACTAATTCCTTCTATATTTTATTAATTCCTTCCTGTAATTGTTATTCCAAATTCTCTTTTAATATCCCATCTTGCTGTCCGTGCTCTCATCCGCGTTAGTAATAAGCTAACAGTGACATGATCATGGGCAGCGACTTAATGTCACATCAGATCCATGACCCCGAAGACATCACCTTCGCTATTCATCCACGTACAAATCCATAACGTCTTCCAGCACCACACACTCGCCCAGCCAACATTGACGCCATCGGCGATGGATTTAGAAATTGTATCGTCAATGTCAGATTCCGGCGCCAATGACAATCCTTATCGTTTATAGTTCTTGTCCTGGGGCTTTTTTTCCCCTTGCTCAACTAAATCCGTGCCCGTCGAGAACAACATGTTAAGCCATTTCGCCAATGTCAACATGGTGCACGATTTCAGGGATCCTCATTTAATGTAGCCACAACAGGGATTTTGGTAAATTATGATGACAGTAGAACTGATTCGACGCTCTACACTCGTGGCCTTGTGTCATTCTTATATAAGCGAAATAGATACCTATATAAAGTGGCCTCACTGTCCACCAGTGTTTCACAAGTTGTGAGTTCAATACCTCACTGGGTACCTTATAATTACTGTTTTTGGCGTACTAAGCTGAGCATAGTAAATACCAATAAAAGAGAAAAACAGCCGTGGAGCAGTGGTTCGGAAGCTAATCTTGCAGACTATTACTACTATAAGTGCCTGGTTGAGCGGGTACTAAAAAGGCTGAAGTCAGGGGTCCCCAATATTTAGGGGACCCCAAAAGAGAGTTAGAAAAAAAGCCATGAAAAAAGTTACGCAAACGTACGATGTAATAAGTATGTGATTGAGATTCAATATAATAACTATTTGATTCAGTATAATTTGTTGTTTACATAGACTAGTAATTATTTAAATGGGAGGATCCTATGTTTGAATTACAGCTAGGGACCCCATGTAACCTTAATTCAGCTCTAACTACTGTAGATAATTTGATACTTTCTTGGTACCTGATTGTGTTCCCTTGTGCTGTGCTAATCTTAGTAAAAGGTATAAAAGGGGTGCCTCACTATTGAAAAGTGGTTTGCAGACTAGTTTCGCAGACCATTACTACTGTAATAAGTTCGATCTCAAGTACCGTGTTTACCGGTATGTAAGACGCACCATCATATAAGATGCATCTCAATTTTTGCAGGCATATTATCGAAAGAACATTTTAAAATTCCTTCCCCACCCTAATCTATTGTGTTTATTCATTTTTCTCTTATCTATCCAAATATATATCAACTCCTGCTGTGACTGGCTGTTTATATTATTTGCTTAACGTAGTAAGATTTATAAACAACTGCGTTCGCGTCCTGAGACAGAACTTAGAAAAAAGGACGTCTTTTACAACCTAAAATATGGTCGGTGCTCTGCACTCGTGGCCACGTATCAGACTAATCTAAACTTAGTCAATAACTATGAACAGATTAAAATGCTGCGCTACGTTTGTCTGGTGACTGAGATCGCTGAGTATATCTCACTGGCGCTAGCGGAGAAAAACAGGATTTCAAAATTATCTTTTCCTTAGTAGCCAAGCCCTCCCCATTTGGAAAGTTGGTGCAACGCAATCTTTCCAACCCTTATTTTGCTTTTCACTTGACCAGGCTAAACGTAACAAACATCCAAAATGTTGATATGTATCATTGTGAGACAATTTTCTTTAGTTTCTCATTGTTTAAATCATTTTCATTTCTTCAGAACTTGATTTTTCAAAACCTTGTGCATCTAACATAGCTATTCAAAGGGCGCCAGTCGCAGCCCAATGTTTGGTAAGCCCGTTCTTTACACTATTCATTAAATTATTGAGTTCGATCCTTACAGGGTATTGTATGCTTATTTTATCTAATACCTTTACCGGGAGATCAGATGTTTATCAAACCTATAATCAACGGCCAACGGGATTCGCTTGCTTTAGTTGAACTTTACTAAATTTTCTTCCCTAGTTGATTTGTAGGAGGAAATTATGGAATAATCCAGTCTGTCTTCAAAAGCACAAACACGTTTTTTTTTGTAATTGGTCAAGTTCTCTTTTCAAGTTGAACAAAGCTATTGTTTATGGTAGAAATGTAATTCTTATTCACGACACAGGATATGTCATAATTTTTGGCCTCATGTCGAACGAAGCTAAGCTTAATGAATATAGACACAAGTGACTAAATGACTGCATATTTCGCAGTTTGTAATTGTATCTAACCTTTTCAGTTATATATATATATGTATATATAGCTATAATTTGAGAAATTTCCGCTGGTGTGTGTGTGTATGCACCGAGATAACTCGACAACAAGCCATTGCAAAAAATTGACATCCACCATGTACATGAGTTAGTACACAAGGCATTGCAGTGTCGAGGTCGAAACAGTTTTTATCAGCGGTTCTCGAGAAATCTAATAAAAGATAGATAACTACAGATTATAGATCTTGAATCTAAAATTATAGATCTAAATTCAGATATGAAATATCAACATTGGCGATAGATCTGAAATTCCATTCTTTATACCTAAACTTGACAATACTAAGAAGTGACCGAAATGATTTGAAATCGTAGTTTTGGACGAGGGATGGAAAATCTTCTTATACGACAATATGGCTGGCTCCTCAACACACCAAAAATCCCAGGCCCTTCTAAACATTCAACTTCAAAATGGATGCTGCCCTGGTAAAATCAAAAGGTTCAATGCATATATTTATCTTTATTACAGTAGAAAATAAAAATAAAAATGAAAAATAAGTAAATACGTTCTCAGAATTGATTCATGAGATTTTTGTGAAAAATTGCTTTTTCCTTGTTTTCTTTAAACATGAATGTTATTTTCACGTCAAGTACTTTTTTTTTTATCTTAAAACAACCAAGCGTTTACGTAAAAATCGAGTGAAATTTGAATTTAAGCGTAAGGTCCTCCGTTGCAGAAAATCGCCAATCGTTAAAAATTCTCGGTATCTCTTCTTATTTCTCCCACGTGACAATGGTTCACCACCAGCCTTGGTCTAGACCGACTCAACCAATCTTCAAATTTTTTAATCTCACCATCCGTGTCTCTGGGACTGTTTCCGTTAAACAGATAATCATGGACACGACTCTACTTGAGTTTGTTTCCCAGCTTCTTCAGTTCTCCAGTGAGTTCTCGGTATTTTTGCATCTTCACTCTGCAGTCTGTCAGAAGACGAGTTTTCACGCCAGTGATATTTCTAATTCTTCCAGTTTTTGTCTATCTCTTGAGTTTGGACCTTGTTTTCCTCGCCCAACGACAATTACAATTTCAGGCTTCCGGTTGAGTCTAAAAACTGAAAAGTTTGAAATGATGGATTGAGAGAAGGCGGAAAGAGGCGAGAGGCAGGTTCTATTCCTATGTCATCGATAATAAAAAGGAAGAAAGAAGGGGCGAGAGTAAGAGTGTAAAGAGAAAATGGAAAGCTATGGACGCTAGTTTTCAGTCGATGTCGAAATGGCCTCTAATTTTATCTAGACTTTCATTTTGAGAAGTATCTTGATACTATTTTAGTATGTCCACGTCCAAATTCAAATATCTTTTTCTGTTGAAGGAAAATATTTTTACAAAAGTCAATAGTCTCTGTCAGATGGCGTTTTGTTTCCTAAGCACTTCACTAATAATATCTTCAAATGCTACCTTTATTTCGTATAATCATAATGGCGTAGAGAATACTACGTAAAGTTTTCTATGTAGCCTGTGTTTTCCATAGTCAAATCCAAGTCGTTTACACAATTACCGGCGAATAACTGTTTCTACCCAGTCATGGTTATTTTTTATACTTCTTAGCTAGACTTGCTTTTCATGATTGCCATATTCAGTTCTCATCATTATCATTGCAATGATTTGATTATACTAACAGTGTAGCAGACGGTTTATATTGTTCGGATAGAAGTGTTTACAAGTATGGCTTGAATCGTATTTTTAACTCGTCTCCATAATTTTCTACAAGAGTTTCCCTACTCTATGTTGATTGAAAATTTCAATCAATTTCCGATCTTGACGCTATGTACACAAATGACAAGATGGAGATCCAGCAAAAAGATTCCAGACATGTTTAAAATGTAAATGTTCTTTTATAAAACTAACGGAGGAATAGAAAATATTTTTGAAAAGCCTTCGATTAATTGATAAATTGGTAAATACATTTAACGTAAACATCGGATGAGTACGACAGAGAGCAGATGGTATTTTGTTCGCTTTTCAAATATATCTCGGCTCCAGACGACAATTTTGTTCACCAAGACATGCAATACCAGTTTTTTTTTTTTATAAGTATGAAGCAAATCTAAAAGTCACGCACGAAGTCAGAACTCTCTAATTTTGTTAATTTACTTTCAAAATGATTTTTTTAAAAATTGACTCAACAAATTTAATTCTGTGTGAGTCAACCATTCTCAAGAATTGTGTCCTTACGTAAAAAGAATGAAATTTTCGTTACTGTGTCGCGATGCAATCAACAAACGGGAGAATATGTTTTTTTGAAAAGAATTTTTCTCTTCAGCGAAATCGTTGAAGAATACGTCTTCACTTAAGAAAAGAGCATACATTGAAAATGCTTGCACTGACAGTTGAGTTTGGTCTTACCTTAAAAGTATTGATTGGCCAACTCTAAAACTATCACAAGAAGAAACAAACCTAATTACCCTTTTTTACGGAAAATAAGACGCACCTAAATTTTCTGCCGGCATTTTTTTCGAAAAAAAACACAATTTTTTCTCCGATCTTCGTGGCCTTCTACAATATTGGGTTATTTTAATGGCCTCATCTATTCAAATCTTTACTGACCCCCACAGTAGAGGGTTGTTTACAATATTTGCATAGTGCAGTAAAGTTAGTAAACTACTGATAAAGCGTTCGCCTTCCAGAAAGTTCGTCTTATTTGCCGTAAGATACAGCACTATGATAGTTTTTTACCTAGTCTTCAGGATTCTTCAGAGTCGGTGAATCCATGGAGAAAGATGAAAAAAAAAAGACAAATAACAAAACCCTCAAATGGATAGCGAGATACAAGCACAAATATATCCAACATTTTTTTACTCGCTTTATATCTTATCTTATCTCATATATTGCATCTAATTGCAAGATCTAAAAGACATTAAGAAATTCAAGTTGACGAGCATTGATATAAAGAAATAGAGGCTTTTTTGACAAAGCATTTTTGTACATTTTCAGGATGCAATGCTTTTGATAATTTCATTGTAACTTCGTTTTCTATCATTCCATTTTTACCTTCAATTAAAAAAATATCCCCTGGCGACTTCAATCCAGAACATAAACTTAAGGATATCCCTTTGGTTTAAACTTAAGGATATCCTTTACATTATCTTTGGCGCTATACTTCTTACATTGATTGATTTTCATAACTTTGGATGAGAGAAAGTCAATGTAGGCATATACGGCGAGACATAAGTATATTAACACCCTCACACATGCACATATATATATATTAATTCCATCTTCTCTTTTGTGGTGTTCGCAATGAATTAATATGCTTCTCTTTGTTCTTTCTGTCTGTTAGAACACTATGGATAGCCGATTACTTGCTTTCGTCAGTGTCTGCCTCTTTCTCCTGACGTCACCAGTCTTCTCGGCCCCAGCTGCTGATCCTAAACCCCACCTTGAACAGGTAAGTCGAATTACGTCCTCTTGAAATATATTAATAACTTTAATATATGCGCACATGACACGTTCTTTCTTCACTTGTGACATCGAAAAAAAAAACATGATGCTTCAAAACGTCAAGGTAGAACTACTTTCTTTATGGATTTAGAATATTCTGTCTGTGAAAAAATTAATCATTGCAAATGACTACGCGAGTAATTATAACTACTGTTTTTTTCTTATTCGTAGTTACTTTGTGCTTTTTTATTACTTTTCATTTTATTCATTTATCTATTTATTTACTGCTGGGATCTATGAATAGAAACAGGGGGTGGGGTCAATCCAGTGGAACAGCCGACCTGTTCTCCGGCTTCGCGTCTACTAACCGGAAATTACCAGAGAGTTAATTACAGTCACGCAGACAACGGTAGAAATGCGTGGTCAACGAGCATTAATCGCATCAAATGATAGTTAGAATAAAGTCAAATTGATAAAACGGTCACTGGCTTCGTATTGATTAATCTTTTATGAAGGGTTTTGAATACAAGAAAACTGAAGGTGGAAAAAGTTTACTTTCACTTTCACTTTCCTTAAAAGAGGGAAAAGTCGCCATTCACTTTTGACTTCTGTAAAAATTATATATAAACATATTTATGTATATATGTATACTGAATCTAAAGTGAGTGACCTGTTTAGCATTATAGATACATTGCAAACAGAGTCCCCTTTCTGAAACTAAACGATGCGTCCACCATCCATAGGTCCATATCTGTTTTTTTCCGATTTCACAGAGATTCTAAACAAAGTAGCATTACTAGTTGGGGGAGGAGGATGCAAGATGAGGATGGTTCAACCAAAAATGTGGCTATTTAGAGGAAAAACAATTAAAAGTTTTAATTAAAATGAGTGTAGAATCAATATCAATAATTTATTCTTGGGTCTCAGTGTATGGTTATTCTATTAGATAAGTGGGCTTTAAATAAGTATACACATCATTTTAGCTATAAGGTTAGCTGGAAATTAAAGTGTTTAGCACATTTTAGCCATTTTTGCAAACAGGTTTAGTTAATAAACTCAAATTGAACTTTGCAACTGTATAAATAAAACAATTATGGCGTCAACTATTGATGACATCAGACCTCTTATGACATAATAGAAGTTTCTAAATAAAATAAAACAGTTTAACGTTACTTACACCGACTGATCGACAGACTGACAGACCGACCGACCGACCGACCGACTGAAAGGCTTCTTAAAGAGATGTGTGGACACATCTGAGAAGAAAGGATTTAAGTCGTGACGATGGTGATGAATATTACGATTAAAGAATAATGTTAGGAGAAAAAGTAAGAAGCGTTACAGCAATAGTTTACTAAGCTGCTTCTGATTTTTCGGAACCTCAAGTCAGAAATTCGAGGCCGGATCAGTCTTCTTCTTTTTTTTCCTCTCCCAAATGGATTTACACGAATGGACAATTTATATATTTATTCGTTCCTTCGTTTAAATCTTTGCCTTCGTCAGAAACCTGGGGATTGAAAAGTTAATCCTATCTCCTGGTTTCTAATCGGATCTCCTGCTCCGCTTCTTGACTTCACTTGACACTGACTGACGAGCGAAATTCGAACCTTCCCCCCCCCCCAAAAAAAAACAAAAGCTCAAGCCTGGTCGCTGCGGAGTCAAATGTTGGAAAATGCTGAGATGCAAAAATAAAGCTGCGTAGATTTAGCAAAATCGATGATGACAGGTCCTTACAAAATAATAAATGTTTCCACCGACCATAAATCTTTTTGGACGAAAAAGAATTGTCCTCAATTGGTGTTTGTCGCTGGAGAACAACATTTGTTTATTTTCATTGCTCAGTTAAGGCTGAATCCTTTGTTTGCCACGCAACGCCGGTTATGAAGATTTTTGATCATAGGGTCCTTTCTAATCAAAGGCCGTTCACTACCTGTGGTCAACAGAGTACGCCGAGAGGCGACACAATAGTCGTCACTTGTCAATTGGAAATCTTTCGACCGCTCTTTCTCGCTACATACCTTGCATCTGCCGTGTTACATTTTCTGACATTTTCCGTAGGAAAGTTGAACCACGAAGTTGTGCGATGAAAGAGAGAAATACACAAAGGCACTAAATTGTTATAACTACGAGATTCTTATTATTATAGTCTCGGCAACTTTTCGAATTAAGGGTAAATACACTGATCATAGAACCCACCTTTAAGCTATTAAATCATTTTCCTTGAGTTGCTCATTATGCAGTAAAAACTCCGCCTCTACTTCTATTCTGACTTAAGATGATCACAGCAATTTTTGTATTGTATAAATAATAAAGATAAAAGTATATATATATATATATATATATATATATATATATATATATATATATATATATATATATATATATATATTTAGTATAAAGCATTTATTTATTCAGATAAAGATGATTGCAAATATCAAGTCAGGGGCTGTATTTTTTTTTTCAACGCTTGTTATCATTTGAAATATCTTTAACATAAATTTTCCTAGATATCTAAGACATGTGAGTTTGGTTCAGTCGGTAAGAGATCTACTACCAATCATTTGGTCAAACTTTCAAATCAGAACAGGAAAATCTTAATTCTATACATTGGTCTAACTTGACGGTACAGACAAACAGGGAAGCGTTTCCTCCCCGAATTAGGAAACAATTGTCTTGCTGCAAGCAGCTATCTGTACACCTACATTCACTAAAATTCTAGGACTTCATTCATTTTTGCATTCTTTTTTTTTAGTTTTCATTATTGTATTATAAATCATTATTTTTTTTACTAATTTTAACCTTTGTTTTTGTAAATGATTATAATACTTTATCCCAATAAATTTAAAGGAAATAAATCAGGAAAATGTATTAGATACTGCAACTATCATAATATAAACGAACATAGCTACGATTAGAATAAAGGATATGTTTAAGGGTATCATTTAGAATTCTGTGTCCACTTCAAGTCTTGTTGACTTAATTGACAAACCAAGCCAGATTGAGCAGCACTTTCACTGGGAAAAAGTTGCGATAAAAAGCAACGAATAGAATTAAGATGAAAGTAAAAAGTATCAAAAAATGATAATTTTCAGGGAATTTTTGAGCTCTTCTACTTGTTCATACTTATATTCCCAGTGCCTTTGTCGCTGCAACAGGGTTATGGTTTGTTGTTTTCTCTAATATTCTCTATTTTGAATCAGCCAACGCACTTGGACGCATGCGCACACAGGGTTTCCGGCAAGCCACATCTGTACACGAACAAGAATAGGCATGAATAAATCATGACGTCTCATGGGGAGGTACAAACACGTCCAGTCTTGAGTACAGCACCAGTTTGCATAAATATTCACTATGGTTATACACTGTGATTATCACCGAATTTAAGCTGATTACGAGTAGGGACAGTTTCTTAGCACTTAGAACCTGACATTTTACCTAGATTAAATTATTGGCAGGCGATACTTGAACAAAGATGGGTTAGCAAGGCAAGTTTATTGGTTACAATCACACATATATAGACACATTGTTATGTGATCGAGTGCAGACAAGTGAACATGCACCAATGAGAGTTCGAGCAGAACTCTCCTTGATTAAAAATATTTAATTAGAAAAAAAAGGAATATATAAATGCAGGTCTTTAAAAAACCATCACGAGACCAATATATTTTAGCAGCATACTGTGTTGGGCGTGATGAATTAAGTACATTAAAAGATGATCAATGAATAAGTTACTTCTCATACCCTTTGTTTGGACTGTGATCACTGAAAAGTCTGAATTTTCAAAGAAAATAGGTGGGTACGAAATATTGCAAAGGGGGAGTTTCAAAAAACAAAATACACGTTTTTCTGTAGACATAATAAGGATTAGATGTATAAATTTTCAGCCCTCTAGCACCACTGTGTGCGTCATACAAACAGACATATATACACAGATAGCCAGCCAGCCAGATCTTTGTTGAGAGTTTTGGTTAACGGGTTCTAATACATATATTCGCGCGTGTGTGTGTATGTGTGTGTGTGTGTGTGTGTGTGTGTGTGTGTGTGTGTGTGTGTGTGTGTGTGTGTGTTGAAGATTTGATCAAGGAATCGATACCTTTGAATACAGCAGGAACAATTACAAAAAAAAAAAAACAGGTAAAAATGTCATTCATATAATTAATCCTGAAAATAAAACAGCGATCAAATAGCCAATCATCCGTGTCTTCTCAAACCACTCAAAGGTAAAATTGCGTTTGGTGTTTCTCCAAGGTCTTCGTCATACTCGAATGCGAAAACATTCGCTGTGGAAACTGATAGTCATCCGTACGAAAGTTGTCAGGACTGATTAAGCATCAAATTATTCGGAGGCCGATAAAAATAACGTTGTAGATATAACAGAGGGGCGGGAAATATTGAAAGAGTTCAGAAAGGATGTTACTTCCAGGGGTTGGGCTGGTCTATGAAGGAGAAGTCCTTGAATCAATAAACAAGTTAGCAGTAGGGATCAAATGTCAAAGTCTTGTGAATACGGTTCAGAAAACAGTCCAAGTTAATTTCACTCTCCGTCACTATTTTATGGGCGAACAATCATAAAAGAATGATACTCTTAAGGGAGATAAGTGCAGAGGGGAAATGAAAATGTGTTATCTCAACAAATATTCTCTTACGGAAATCTGAGGAAGAACCAAGACCATTCAGACGACGGCAGTTGTAAATTTGCTATAAAACTGAGAGTCCTAAAGGAAACCCGCTGTCACTTGATCTCCAGGGGAAGCCACCAGTCACTACTAGTGTCAAAACTCGTAAAGAAATAAGGTGACAAAATATTTGGAACGGTCTGAAGATCCTTCCTTTCTTATACTAGCTTTATTAAGATCAGTGTGAATATTGAGGAGGGTGCTGGAGTATTGTTACCTAATCTCCAAATCATATTGATGTAAAAAGTCAATAATTGAACCAGAGACACTGAAAACGAGATTGGAGGGACTGGGGATGAGAGGGAGGATTGATACTGTGTAGGCTACAGGACTAATGGGGGCAGCACGAATACTGAGGAGAGTACTGGAAATATGAGATCTACGACCCCCCCCCCATTAGCTGTGGCCAAACGGCCACGAAAAAGGCATGGTGGCGACGGTACAAACCACAGCGCTTCTGTGATAGGTGAGGACGATATGAAAGGGGGACTGGAGACCTGAGGAAACCTACGGTCACTCAGCCTTCAGTGATAACCACCGGGCAACTAGTGTGAAAGTATAAACCGCAGCACTACTGTGAACGGTGAGAATGTGAAGAGGCGGGTCTGAGACTTTAGGAAACTTGCAGTCAGTCTCTAGCAGTGACCATCAGGAAACTGGTGTGAAAATGTAAATAATGATGATGATGATGATGATGATGATGATGATGATGATGATATACCTAATAATATTGGTGTGCTCGGAACAGTCTCAAAGAGTCTTGCAAAGTGATCGGAAGTATTGGAAATCCGAGGAACAATCGAAAGCATCTAGAGAGCAGCATAGATAATAAAAATTCTGTGGAGGATGTTGGAGTATTGATGAGACTAGCTGTCACTTGACCTCAAGTGAAAGCCATCATTTTGTACATGCTTGAAAGACCAACATCTGAATGCTGTCCGTTTTGTATCTTTAGACAATGGAATGATACTGGACTGTCCCATCTAGGGCACATGCCTAGACAAAGCGTATGGAGATCCTGAGATGCCCAGTCATCAGAATCCTGCCTCTCAGCCAGGGGAAAACCGAGGTCTATACATAAGCAGGATGGCAATTCGTGCATCGAACGTTTGAAATCCGAGTTGTTCTTCTCCTAGACTGGCTGCCTTCCAAAATTCAGAGAGCCCAATCTGCAATGGTATTTCACCCTTAGCAGATGGGGAAGAGATAGATTCATGCTTTTCACGTTAATGCGAAAGGAACATAAACAAACCAGACCGTTTGAACTCGGGTCACTGATTCCATTATCCGTATCATTACCGTTATGCCAATTGCACAACCTCAATGTCAACCATACTGATAATAATAATCTCTTGCGAAGTCTATCAGATAATACTGATGTAAAAACTTGACGAACAATATTCAATTATCTCGGGGGAGGGGAATTATAGCAATAATCTATAATAGATTTTAATCTATTGTGTACACTAGGTACAATGACGCCAGAAGTTATTGACCCTAAAGTAATCGAAGTGATATTGTTTATCGATAGTTGGAGATGGTGAGGAGGTTTTGGTTTACGTATCGGCGCTAAAGATAATCGAGTGAATTCATTTTTCATTGCCTTTTGCGTGTACAACCCGTTTAGTGTTTGATTAAGCAATCTCATTTTTACGAAGTCGGTCTATGCTCAGAGTTCGTATGGTGAAGTAGGGACTGGATCCGGAAGTTGACAGAACTCGCTTTTATGATTTAATCGGCATATATCAACTGTTTCCTATCTTTGCTGTCTTCGTTGGTATTGCTTGTGTTTATGTATAAAAGTGACATATATATATATATATATATATATATATATATATATATATATATATATATATATATATATATATATATATATATATATATATATATATATATATAATGAAGTGAAGGATGCGCTACACAAACATTTGTTTCTGTCCTGTTTGGGCTACTTTAGACGACACACATTGGATATTTTACTATATTGTATTCCTGATTGGTATCATATATATATATATATATATTTACATTTGTTGCTAATAATAATAACAATAATATATATATATACATATATATATATATATATATATATATATATATATATATATATATATATATATATATATATATATTATTGTTATTATTATTAGCAACAAATGTAAATATAATCCGACAGAAATAAGTATAAATTGCGTTATACTATTTTGAAATGACTTCCCGTTTTCACACGGTGAATATATATATATATATATATATATATATATATATATATATATATATATATATATATATATATATATATATATATATATATATATACCTGTTCATTCCTGCGAAAAATTAATGGATACCTTAGCATTTTTATGAGGTGATTTTTTTCTGAAAAGAAACTACTGAACTCGTTTCAATGTGAAAGTGAGTTGTTCAATGATGGGATATGACATATCTTTATCAGCAAAATTAGATTTAAATAAAAAACATGAAAAGATGACAGCGCTCTTTTTGTAAACATATGTAAGTATAAGTATGTAATTTGATGTGTGTATTTACATCTACGGTGACTATTGGAAATGTTTCGAAATACTACTGGCCCTTTACCAAATCCGAGCCATGACTAATACATAACTATATTCTTTGAATGTAATGTTTGAGTTTAAACTAATAACTGAGCTTTTCCAATCGGAACCTTTCTTGTTATTAGTTTTTTTGGAAAAGGTGTTGTCATTTCGGGTGCACTTGTGCCTGTTCGTGTAATCAATGCTAATAAAACTGTCGTTAGTGAAGAGTTGCTTCAAGGAAGTGATCTTCTGAACAAATGAGCTGTTTGAGAATGATAACGTTGCCAACATCTCGGATCGATGCTGTTTATAAATGCAGAACTGGGATCGTATTTGGCTTCTGTGTCAGACTGCATTTAATCCAATTGATACTGAAAGGATGCGCAAGTTAAATCGAAATCGACTGTTCTATCTTAACGTTTTACAGCATCTTCAGTTCAAATACAACAGGAATCCAGAAATTTTATGATCATAGCATAGTACCCGTCGAAAATGTTGAGATTGCTTAATATGGATAGATACTTTTGCCTATGATCAGAGTATCTTAAAGCTCACTGAAAAGTGTAACACAGACACACAAATCTCTCTCTCTCTCTCTCTCTCTCTCTCTATATATATATATATATATATATATATATATATATATATATATATATATATACTTTATGGCCATTCAAATCATCTTGTCACTCATGATATATTTATTCATATTTTGGAGTGAAGAGACGATTCGGAAGGCCATATAGTGCACAAATTTCTTCGTTCAATTTGACATTTCGTCAGTTCTCAACTAACATTCTTTAAAAAAAAGTCTCTGCCAGTTATGTTAGTTGAGAACTAATTCAAAGAAATGTCATTTTCACACTATACGGCCTTCCGGATAGCACTCTAATATAGTCGGATGAATTATGATCACATCAATACACTGGTCATCATATATATATATATATATATATATATATATATATATATATATATATATATATATATATATATATGCTTTTGTTGAAAATGCACAAATATTAGTATTTTAGTAAATAAATCAATTAAGTAGAGCTCATATATGTATATATATATATCATCAAACTAGCTATAATCAGCACAGAAATAAAAGAACTACATAAGTTTTGATACTTTTTAATCTCATTATCTTTTACTTAATAACACAACTTGAATAAAGCTAGTAATAAAGCCGGTAAAGAATAGAATAGAACGAGACGTGATAGAGTTGCATTCAAAATGATATTCGAAAAAAAAGACGTTTGAATTTTTGGGCTTTCACGAGCTTGAAAAAATATGATAAAGATTGTAGTGAGTTTATATGAATGGATTCTTGGGATCTGAATGGAGTATGTTAAAAGAATGTATTGCTTTCTTAGATTCTTAGGGTTTAAAGAGTCGCTTGGGCATGTGAATCTATGAATCTGCGAATTCGAGTCTTCCTAAAAAGTGTGATTACCATTTGGAATGAATGTTGAGAAGCGCAAAGGAAGGGATTGCTAAATAACAGTAATGTTAATGTCTGCATGAATACAAAACTCAGAGGAGAGACCGGGAAGAAGAGCTAAATGTCGGGGGTATATTGGGAAATGAATGATGTCTCTTCATTTCAAAGAGAAACATTGTCATTTTCACAATTGCCAAACTCCAATCTAAACCAGGAGTTGCCTTTGTTTTTTTCTAAAATAACAAGAATAACAAGAACAATCACCGCCAAATTTGGGGGAGTAAAAAACTAACATTCCCCTACTGTGATTTGAAATCAGGACCGAGTGATTGGTAGACAGCTTCCTCACCGTCTGAGCAGGACTGATAAGTCTTACATTTCTACGAAAGTTTATCTAACAGAGACGAAAGGGTTTATTTCACTCTAATGAATAAATACATTGAAATTTTTAAAAATGATAATTTTTCTATTTATTATACAATACAAAATTTGCAGTAATCATTTTCAGTGAGAATAGAAGTTGGAGAAGGATCTAAACCTGCAGAAACGACGCTTGTCTTTTATCTTTCTGGCTATTTTCTCGCTGTAGATATTCATGCAGATATTCTTTCCGTAGATATTAACCAAATATCTAATAAACTGTAAATGTTTACCAAACTTGACATATATACGACCGACCTGAGGACAAGAAGATAGTGATGCGTCAGTATTCCAAGTGGTGAGGGTCTGTCTGTCTTGAAAATCAGCATTAAAGATCTTGATCTGGCCTTCGCCACCGACCCTGGGGCTATTGGGAAAAATAAGCAACTAATTCACTTAGCTTAGTCTGACTTGAAGCCAAGTTTGGGAAGATTGTGTTGAGCCCATCTTCTAACGGAAGATCACTGTTCACAATGACTTTATTACTGGACTCGAACACTGATCACAAGTGCCGCTTCTACCTCAAACACCAAGCCATCGAATTGAAGGCCAGGTGAAATTGTGTTATGCCACTCTTCAAAGTGGGTAGGGTCTGACTGCCATGAAAATTAGCTTTCGATATCGTGTCTGTGCTCAAACACCGACAACTGAAATGGCAATGGGTTGGCCATGTTGCATGAATGTCACACAGCAACTGAACATCACGACTGACAAGGTGAACACCAGAGATCTAATGCGAAACTTTAGTCGGCAAAAAATAAGATGACTTGAGGAACTAGACATGATCAGAAAGAATTGGCTCCGCAACGTCCATGATGGAGAAGACTGGCGAACCTTGGGAATGTCTATGTCTAACAACGGACACTAATAGGTTGATGATGATGATGATGATGATGATGAATATCTGTGCAGTGAAAGGGATCCAAAAACCATTTTATGCCACTGAGGTAATTTGGATGACGACGTTTCTCTCACGTTCAACATAAAACACTTTTACGTTCATTAAATTCAATTGACCAAATGGTTGATACTCGCAAAAAAACAAGCAAAAGCATCCACCGCTCTTGGAAGGATTGTACTATGAAGACACAGTTACATAGTTTATTTTTATCGTTCTAAGTTACAGCTTGCCGCTTTCCCATAGTTCAAATGTGCTAGATTCAACCGGTCTGTAAACTTTTTGATCACACCCTTTAAAAAAGAAAGAGAGGTGGTTGTATAGAAAGCAAACAAAAAAGACAGACAGAGTTTATTAAGGT
Source organism: Thysanoteuthis rhombus (assembly GCA_963457665.1). NCBI lineage: Eukaryota > Metazoa > Mollusca > Cephalopoda > Oegopsida > Thysanoteuthidae > Thysanoteuthis > Thysanoteuthis major. The sequence continues at coordinate 14,359,940 of OY735211.1, forward strand.
TGGATTGAAAGAGGAAAAAAATAGGAGAAAGTTAACAGACAAAAAATAAATGATGAAAATTGTGATCGCTGCTATCTGATACTAGTATGGCGGGTACTAGAAGAGCACATGTTCATGAGAAATGACCAGGTGCACGGATCGGTCCTAAATCGGTTGTAAAGCATAGGCTGAGACGGCTGCAGGACAATTTTGTCCTTGCATACGACACCTGGTATTCCCAGACGGTCACCTATTGCAAGAACTGATGTATCGAACGTGATTCGGCCGTATTAATGATGGAATTATTTGCTTGTTATTGCAATATTATATCGATAACGCTTGGCTTAATTTCTCATCATTGTAAAGCCTCTTTTACCTGATTTTCAATGAATTTTCACAGTAAAAGACTACTAATACTACTACAACTAATACTACTACTAATACTACTACAACTACTACTACTAATAATAATGATAGTAATAATAATAATAATAGTAATGATAATAATAATCTATTCTATCTGCAATACTTGTCCTTATTCTTGACGACTGACAATCTCCGTTTCCTTTATTTTAAAAGCACAATATAGAGATTGAAAACTACAAATTTGCTGAAACCAATTTTCGGTCAGATATCGTAAAATTCAGTATTTAATGTTCAATCATCAGTTTGTTTGTTTTTTCTCCTGTCATCAGCAAGATTCATTCAAATGATTATTCAAAACTAATTTTCGGTCAGATATTGTAAAATTCTGTATTTAATGTTCAATAATCATTTTCTCTCCTACCACCAGCAATATTTGGTATTTCAGTGCAGAAAGTGACTAGAGTTGAACGGGACAGTAGGGGTACGAAATATCGATAAAGTCAGTGTTCCGCGATAGAAAAACCGATAACTCGTCTACGTAAACCGATTACAAATGCAGACGGCGTTAAATTACAACCATGATTATTGCTTCGGTTTCCTCTACAATCGGACTTTGTTATGTCGCTATTGTATATAATCATTAGAGCAAATGACTGTTTTGATGTAACTGTTTAATAAATCCTACCTGCAATATAACGGCTTACATAGGCAACTAGTTATGAATAAAGGGCAAAAAAAATCACATGAACGAATACGTAGTCAGTGCCTTTTATCAGCGAATCTCAATTCTTTAAAATCAATTCGTCCAGGCGTGACCGTTCGCTATCGATTGGTGACGATAAATGTCGGCACTGGCCTGAAAGCAAATCCCTAATGAGGAATCCATGTTATGAGCCGTCAGAATTCACATCAAATGCTGCAATAGAAAACTCTTGTGGGAATCGAATCCAATATTCAATGCCAGCAGAAAAAATATTAGCATGGCCCGGAGCCAAAGTATGCTGTTGGTAAACTTGTTAGATTAATATGTGCTTAGTAATAACTATTCAGATTCTGATATTATTACTCAGATGCATAGTGTGCGCAAAAAGTATCCGATACATTTCATAAAATTCATTTTGACATTTTGAGACGGCTTCGAAATTAACAGAACTTAGAGCAAAAATTAAGAAGTACAAACATCATGATAAGACTGGTTGCTCCAGGGCCTGACTCCATTCTGAAAGAAGCTTTTAAGTCTACGTTTCATTAATTGAAAAAGATCTCACTCGATCAAGAATTCTCACACCAACTCTACTTAAGTTTCCAAAAATGTGATCATCTAGGCAAAATAGCTACAATTTATCGAGTAAGTTCAGTCGACTTTTCCTTTGATTGTGGCCATGTACTAAGTTAAGTTTTGCCAGGATCAAGGCCACAATAAAGAGGCATCTAGTGAGGATTGAACTCCTTATACTGAAGAATCGGGAAACAAAACAATGTTGTTAACCATTGCTTTTACAGCTGGCACCTTTTTCAAAATTTTATTAAGCTTAACTTGGTACGATACTAGTTGAAACAGAGGAAAATATGTGGAAGAAGGATGCATTACGGTAATCTTCAGAGTGGAGGGGCCTGTTTGTCTGCTTTGAAAATCAGCGTTCAAAATTGTTACTTTTTTCTGGGTTACTTTGCCTCTGGCTCCGGTATGAGATACTTGACCATTTCTGCTGCGTTGCAGACCGTTAGCGGTAGCTTATCAGAGAAAAACTTTCTTTTTGTCGGACAGAGTCGGTCGAATCTTTCTTCGTTCATGATAACTAGTGTTTATCAGGCTACATAAAGACTAGGTCCTTTCAACCAGAAAATGAGACAAAGTGATACCAGCTCATCCAAACTCTTCATAGCCTGCCTTGAGATGATCTTGTGAAACCTGGAATGGGAACAAAAAAGAATCAGAATAGACAGCCAATACCTAAGTAACCTCAGATTTGCCGACGACATTGCCCTCTTTGCTAAGAAATATTGCAAGACAAAATTAATGCAAGCTAGAGAAATGGGATCTGACCAAAAGACCGACTCGCAAACTGAGAAGCATGGAACGTGCACATCAACCTCAAATGGAGAGATCACAAGACAGCACAGTATATCAGGAAGAAAACAGGAGACATAAGAGACATCATAGAATCTATTAGAAAACTTAAATGGCTATGGGCAGGCCATGTTGCAAGAATAACAGATAACCGATGGCCATCACGACTCACAGCTGGGATCCCCAGAGATCATATGCGAAACCAAGGCCGACAGAATACAAGATGGAGAGATGAACAAGACAAATTTAGAAAATACTAGCTCTGCAACGCCCACGATAGAGAAGTGTGGCGAATCCTGGGGAAGGTCTATGTCCAACGACGGACGTTAAAAGACTGATGTTGATGAGAGAGATTCGGAAAGTACTGGCTCCGCAATATCCATGATGGAGAAGTCTAGTGAATCTTGAGAAAGGTCTACGCTCAAAGACTGATGACGACGTGGGCAATGCCCGTTCGAAAGATGCATGTTTAAAAGGGGATCAGATTTTTGTGGAGAAACTTATCATTATAGTAATTTGAAATAAATGTCTGTTCGTCGTACCAAACTACGACTCCATATTATCTTGATTACTTCTCTTCAGTATGATTTAGATATTTTATATTTGAATTTAGATTTATAATTCTAGATAAAAGTTTATACACACACACATATATACATATACACATATGTATATATATATAGTTTTTATTAATTTATTTATAAATATAATCTGTAGTTTTTTTAATTTATATATATATATATATATATATATGTATATATATATATATATATAATCTGTTGTTTTTTTTTAATATGTACATATAATCTCTATTCATTTTTTTTTTCTAAATTTCTCGAGAAACGTTGATCAAAATAGCTTTAGAATTCGACGTCCATAGATATTTCTCAAATTATATATGATAAGGGAAGTTTTGTAAGGAAGTCATGCTTCATGTTAATTGCTTAGAATGGTTAGTCGTTCCGGATTGTGGTCTATCTTATATTGATCCAGCGAGCTCTTGGCTTATTTGTGTCATTCGGAACAGAAAGGCTAAATCATTCTATCGCAGTAACTTTCTATAATGATTCTATGAATAAATGATGGCTGGTAAATGCAGTCTTTATTTATTCAAAAAGTACCAAAAATATCAATATAGAAGCAACATTCTTATCAATTTGGATTAGTTTTCACTTTCATCCTAATTTTCAGTTACTTTTTATTACAATTTTGAATCTGACCGTAATCCTACGGCAACGACTAAGCAGTGTGATCAGAAAATAAAGAGCAAGCCTACGGTGAGAATCGAATATTCACGCTCTAGCCAAAGGGGGTCCAGAATACGCATTATTCATGAATCTAATCATTCAGCCACGAGGTCTTCATAGTTAAACAAAAGCTGATTGTACACCTTAAACCAAACTCCTTACAACCGATATCCCACGCTTGTTGATGTTTACAATTGAGACCTAGTAGTCTTTTTTAATACAACGAATTTTTTAATTATTTAAAAGAATATGTATTCTTGGATGAAGTATTGTAACGGTATCATTGATTTTGACTAGTTTTTACCTTCATCTTAACTTTCTTTGCTTTTTATCACAACATTGACTCGTACCGTTATCCTACGGCGACGATTGGGCGTGTTCTATTGTCATGAAATCGTTATGAGGGTCATCTTACTGTGTGTTCTCTGTTTCTGACGTTCGGTCAGCAGGTTCTGACCAAAGGATGGTATCGTCTGTTCCATCCATGGCATTGCTGATTCCATGTCTTAAATTTATGCTGGACCCTTATCATTGCACACTTGGACATCCGTCTATTTCGAAGTCCTTTTTTATGACTGACTTTACAAAAAGTCAGAGTGATACTCTCATGCTTCGTTTAAGGTAAAAAAAAATTAAACTCGACTTATATGCAAATATATTTATATATACGGTAGTTTATTGTTCAGCCTGTTTTGCAGTTGTTATATTTTATCAAAGATCCAAACTAACACAACGAGCATTTTTAATGAGACTGTCTCAAATAGGTTTATGAATTGTTATTCTTCTGCTAGTAATATTTTAATAGTTGTGCTTCATTATTGTTTTCCTTGGGCGAATGTCCTTCAACTTATGTAAGTAACGTGAAATAGGTATAAAAAGAGTAGCTTCTGACGGTACTTGAACTTAGATTTGATACCCTGGAAGCTCGTCTTTTATGGATGACGCCCTCACCAGTTTAACAGTGAAATTCGATAGCCTAGTATTGCCCCACTACAAGTCACCGGGTGAGAGATTCTGTCAACAGTGCCCAATAGAGCCCATTCAAGTGCAAGAAGCTCTAACATTCGATGCAAAAGTATTTTATCAAGAATTATATGCTTGTAAAATCTGTGATATACACCTGGTATGAATGCATATTTCTTGAACTATTGTAAACACGCATTGGACAGGGTATAATAAACCTTCATTGTTAATTCATTTAAGTAAATTACTCATGAAATGCGCACAACAACAGAAAATCCCTTAGGAAGAAAGGTTGAGAAAGAGTTTTGAATAAATGAGGCTGACGTTGTCTTTTGTATCCAATTGAAGGGAATAATTATTCGAAACCAATTCATACAACCCTGGAGCAAAGGAGAGTTTTCCTCTATCTTAGATAGTATCGCATCTGGATATCCTCGGAGGTAATGATATATTGTAAAGACATTTTGAATCCAAGGAGAGCTGGGTATCCTGAGAATCTACGTAGGATTTATTTGCATACAAACATTAAGTAGGTGCTTCTAGTGATGTACTCGTTTAAATACATCAGTCGTTATAGGTCCATTGCTGAACTGAGATATTCCCTATCTCCTTTCATGACGAGCGTGATTGCGCTAATCACTATAGACAAACACGTCTATCTCATTTGTCCATATTGCGTCTGGTCTAACATTTGGCATTAGTTTGGCTACAGGAGCCACCGAAAAGACGTCAAAGTCTGCATCCAACTGCTTCAAGGGGGCTCTACCCTCATCCTTCGGTTTAAAATCAGGTTTTTCCTTCATCTTTACTGATTGCCTGTCCAAGGCGAGAAAGCCCAATCTGCCCTGATATTTTACCCTAAAGCTGGTAGTAGAAGAGATGGATTCATACTTTTCCCAGCCCAAACCGGAGTTGAACTCAGATCGCCGATTCCAAACCATTACCGACTACGCCAACCGCACCTCATATACACATGCATAAATACATACATAGCTGGTAATCAGACGTGAATAGGATACGAAAGAGACCCTCGGAAAAACAGATTGTTAAATCCTATCATTACTTCAGCCAAATCTATAATCATATTGATTATACTCTCTACATGTACTTTCTGTCATCAACTAAATGGCCTGGAACAACGAATCTATGGCTGCCGTTTGTTGCGAATAGTTTTTTTCTTTTTTCTTCTTTCATTGGAAGTGTTGACTCAAACGGGTTGTGACGAAATATGACGGATTTTAGCGGACTGTAACTATACGGAAGCGAGTATCGATTTACTCAATCACCGCAACACTAGACACAACTCCGATTCCATGTATGTAAAAAAAAACAATCTACATTAAAACAAGCCAGGCAAAAGTGTTAATTGATCGTCAGGAAAGCTAAATGGACTTTGAAAAACACTATCTTAACAATTCTGAAACAGCAAATAAGGGGGAAAAAATAATTTTTATTTGGCTTGCAATCACGTAAAATAGTAAAAACAACAGGCAGTAGTTGTGTACTATGTTTCCTGGTGGGTATGGCTTAGTGTTTTACTAAATAAAGCTTAAGTAGAGGCAGCGTGTGAAACCTGCTGACTCTGCAACTGCGGGACGACGGAGTCCTGGGGGCAAAATTCATCTGAGAAACCCTGGGATAAAAAATTTGAAAAAAATCTTTAAAAAAAATCTTTAAAAAAATAATGTAAAAAAAATTTTTTAAATAATTTTAAAACAATTCAGAATGAGGGAGCAGTCGGACCTAGAACATCCACTGGCTCAAAATAGATAGATAGATAGATAGATAGATAGATAGATAGATAGATAGATAGATATATATATCCTTGTAGATAGGTAGACAAATAAAAACAAATTGGGATAGATAGATAGATAGATAGGTAGACAAATAAAAACAAATTGGGATAGATAGATAGATAGATAGATAGATATACATATATATCCTTGTAGATAGGTAGACAAATAAAAACAAATTGGGATAGATAGATAGATAGATAGATAGATAGATAGATATCTTATTTCACCATGTATAACCCGTAATTTCCCAGAGAGTTTGCGCTAAAAAAACAGCTGCGTATTATCAACAGAAATATATTTACATACATGAATGCATTATCCCGTGTATACAATTTTCATTTGAAATTGAAGTTCAGTTGAAGTTGCGCATTATCTGTGGTGTAATACAATAGCTGGATAGAACTCAATGGCGTTTCATCGCCAACTGCGTTACTCAACGGATGAATTTCTTTTCACGCATGCGCAGTAAGCTTCCTTCTGCTAGGTTGCCAACTTACATCAAGGTCGCGCAACAAGTTCTCGAAACATTTAAAACGGCTGGATACTTTCCAGGTACAAACCCAGAACATAAATAAGCATTACAGGCAGGTTCACCTATTCGTAATGTTTGCTCGGCCGCCTTTGTTCTTTTGTAATGGTCAATGCTCAATGGACTACAATACTAGCATTGAGATTTACTAGCTTCAAGATGCGCTTGCTATCCAATGTATTCCTGTCTTTTGTGTGTTGCACGATGTCTTGGCAGAGGATATTGGCGAAGTGTCAAGTCCTTTTCGAACAACCTGAGTAACATATTTTTAGATTTCTCCTTACACCTTTCTTCCCCCTCCTATTTCCCTTTCTCACAGTCTTCTGTAAAACCACAAGCAGAATCAGAATAGTGGCAACCGACTCGATACAGAGGTTAAAAGCCAAGCTTAGGTCGCACTTACGATCGCTCGCCGATTGGAATTCGTCAGATCGTTAATTCTTTGAGTCAAATCGGCGACGATCAAATGTCGATATGAGTGTCCTTACGACTTGAAAAAAACGTTCAGGACTGTGTCCACGATTTAATCGTAGCGTTAGGAATGGATCTATTTTCTACGATCGGGTCAGATGTCGTAGTTAATGAGAAGAGAAGAAAAAATATAACTTTGTATCATCACTTAAGGGTGATTAACAATGCCACTTTGCAAAGCCTTGACAAATTGACGTCTATTCAATAATGAAAATTACGATAAAAGTAAATATAAAATTGAGAACTTGCAAATAAACAGTTTTGTATTAAAATCAATTGTTTACCGTGTACTGTCATAAATTGATTGTGCGTTTAGTATGTCTAAAGTATTGTTTAACAAATTGGTACGCTGGGACAAAAGTTACTGTTAGTTTAATACAAAGAACAAGCAAATAAGATGTTTGAAAGTACGAAAAATCATTCGGAAGACAGTTTTTTTATTTGATTTCGAATATTCGACTTTTTTATCGCTTTTTTCTTAAAAAAAAAGTTTTGTGGTAGTTATCCTTGTTTTGAACAAATTAAATTAAATCAAATTCTAATTGAATTATAATTATATTTTTATTCATATATTATGGTCATATGACGCTAGACTCTTTTGCGGTGATTGAAGGTCGAGTCATGGTAATATGAGTATTACACGTCTTGGTCTGCGATTAAAAATTACAAACGACGACACTTAGCGAAAACCATCCTGACTTCGATTTACGGTTCCATCGGCGATACTTTGATCGGATCATAGTGCTACCAGGGCTTAGCTGATCAACAGAGTGCCTATCATTACGCAGAGGTGGCGTGTAGGACCTACGGACTCTGCAATTGCGGGTAACAGGGCTCTGAGGGCGCTATATGCATGATGGATATTGAAAAAATTACTTTGAAATAATCCTTAAAAAAAATTTTAGAAAATAGACTATAATAGACTTTCGCCAGTGTCGCCATCGCCGAGCGTAATGGTTTGCGATCTTCTCCACGGACCAATTAGATTGTCTGGGGAGTTCGATCTGTAATGCAAGCCCCCCATTTGCGGCATTGGGTCAGGCTTAGCAAATATCTATCCAACTGACCAACGAAGATTTACTGTTGCTAATTGCAGTAGGCACTTAAGGCGAAAGTTGTACATGTAGAGTTGAGATTAGTGCGTTTTCAAATACATTCCTTCAATACTTCAAGCTTTTACAATACACATAATAGTCATATCATGTCGGTAATGCTTATTATATATATACTAGAATATACCTGTCAAGAATGACGGGGTTATTTATGCATAGATCGGCGCTAAGGAACCTATTTTATCATTTCTGATCATTCAAATATTTTTTTTGAACTCTCAACTCCTCTCAAGCAGTTTAACATGTCATGATCAGACGTTGAGTCTTCAGAGTTTCTATGATGTAATTTTTATTATCATAATAGAAAGGTAAATCAACCTGTGAGATTCCATTTGAGTGAAAACAAACAGATGAATAAACAGAAAAATTTGCATGTAAGCTCGTCATAAGGTTAAATATGATAGCCCTATTTCGTTAACAATCCCTTTTTTTCTTCTTAATTCACATACACAATTACACATTCAGAGATGTAATGTGCTCAAATTCTTTGCTAACAATCTGTGAAATCCATTAATGCAATCATCGAATCTCCCTCCTATATTTCGTTGTTATTCATTGTAAATTGTTGCTTTTTTGTAGAGCAAAGATCTTCCCCTTAGCAAACGGCCGAAATACATGGACACCAGAGAGCCACAAGATATCTTCAAGGAGCTTGTCTACCTAACCTTGCAGCAGGTATGTTGTTTTTTGCGTTATTTTCATAGATGTGCGAACCAGGTGATGAGAGGTGCCCCATTCTAAATTCGGGCGCAACAGGGTAGCATTTCGGGCAAACCAGCGAAAAATAAGTGCCTTCACTCAGGCCACGGCTACAGCCGTCCCTGTCTGGGCTTCATACATCATAAGTTTCTACTCGAATAGGTATTTTTCGAAGTTTTTGCAGTATGAAATATAGAGCCAACAAGTAGCACCACTTACAGACGTTATTTTACCCATGGCTGGGGTGATTCGAGAAAAACCCAGCAATATTTCATGTAAATCTAGCCTTTTGTCTCCCTTACCAAAAGAGTTCCCATACATCCATGATTATATAAACTAAAATTAGCTCTCTATGGGACAAAGCTAAATTTAGGTTGAAAGATTGTGCTCCAATAATCTTTTAAGAGGGGAAATCTACCTGTTTTGAAAATCAGCATTTGATAAGGTAGCCTTTTATCTGCGTTCGAACACCATCCGATTGCCATTAAAAGAAATGAAAAAAAACTATCCAAACTGGCAGCAATTGATATTTAAGATCAGCTCAGTACGGCAATGGGATCAACTGGAAAAATTCAGGTATGGGGATCGTGTAGCGCCAATTTTAGAAGCGTATTGTCTGTCAGCATTCGAGACCAACCACTGGTGCTGGTGCAAAATATCGAACTCTCTGACCCAACAAGCAGGTTTGTATTGTCTTTGTTTATCGTTTCATTTATTTGTTTTTGTTTTGGCTTGTGTTGTTAATTCATTCCTTTATTCCAGTAATGGTTTTCATCATCCAATGTTATTACCTGAATTTTGTTAGACAGGCTGAATTAATCATTATGTATATGGTGGCACTATTTTCCCCATCTACATGTAAATTTGTTCTCAACGTTTTGGCCTTCGTCGGGTGTTGTTGGTTCTAGAATAACTTCTCATATCGCACGCTCGATTGGACTGGACACGTCACATCTATTTTTTGTATATCCGGGTTGTGTTTTCGGTGTCAACCCCCGAGTTTCTTCCGTTGAATAGTCAAACCATATAATTCAATAAATGAGCATTCATTATGTTTGAATGGCTGTGAAAAGTACTTAATCTAAATGCAGCTCTTGGTTGACTTCCTCTTTCATCGCATCCTGCTTTTGAATTGAAACGACCTCCAGTTTTCCTAGATACTTGTAATTCTCTTCCCCGTCGAGCGTCTTGATGATATCCCGATTGGGTAGATCAATTCCTTCTGCTGTTTCTCTTTCCTTTTTGTGCATCACTAACGTTGTACATTTCTCGATTCTGAATATAATTCCCCTGAAGATCCCAACTGTTTTCATTTAGGTCTCCAAATCTCTTAGCCAAAGAAAGTTATCCATGTAAATGGGGAGGTTCAGTTTTTTAAGATATCATATCATCGTTAAATTAATCATTTCCAATGGAATACATCTATATTTACTGTAATAACATGAAAAGGTGCATGAAACTAATATATCTGATATCATTATCAATAACGAAAACTATTAATCATCGTTAGACGTTATCTACAGAGTGAATAACAAAAACAATGGAAACAGATGTCGATTACATTCGGTTTTGTCTGGCACTTTACCACAGAAGAGGGAGATAAATTGAGTTATGCCAATCGTTGAAGTGGAGAACGCCTGGCAATCTTTGGATTCAGGAATCAAAATCCAGTTTTTGACATAGACTTGATACCGACTATTGGCGTCTGCAGCGATATATATAACTACATCGTCTCTCCAAACACGCTCTAGTAGAGAAAACAGAACACTTTGGTTAGGAGACCTCTTAGGCACACAGGTGTTTCAAGCAACTTGTGGCCTTGTGCCAGACTCATCAAAGCTTATTAAATACACTCACACTGTCACATATATATATATATATATATATATATATATATATATATATAGAGAGAGAGAGAGAGAGAGAGAGAGAGAGAGAGAGAGAGAGAGAGCTTCTCAAAACATTAGAAAAAGACGTCATAGTGTTGTCTTCTACGTGAAATGTACTGAAGAGAGTGGGTTGCTCGCCACTGAGGTGTTGGTTAGCATACTTTCATCTTAGGCTATTAATAAACTCCATTTAAAAGATAATTACTTGGATAGATCTTTGAGTAACATCATAGAAATCGATAATCTATGATAAGAAAATAATGTATGTAAGTGTTGATTGGGAGGAGATCACTGAAGACTGTATCTAGTTTGATCTGTCAGCAAGTGCATCGAGTTTGTTTGTCGAAGGTCTCAAAGTGGAGAGCAAGACCTCACGCGGTCAGTTGACTGAGTGTCTGTCAATGTGACATTGGGGAATAACCACTTGTCAAGATCAATTAGCCTTTTTTCAGTTCAGAGTGGATTAATTTAATAATTCATTGGAATAATCCATCAACTAAAATGAGAACTTTTTTTTACTGGATCTTCTTTTTCTCCTTTCAATTAGCTAACTATAATTTGAGAAATCTCTGTGGGTGTGCTTCGCTGCGTATAAGCACTGAGATAATTCAATAACTGTCCATTGCACGAAGTTGATATTCACCATGTGTATTAGTCAGTGCACAAGGTATTGTATTCCTGAGCTTGAAGTTGTTTTGATCAACAGTTCTCAAGAAATCTGATGAAAATAAATAAACTCCAGTTTATAGATATTTTATCTAAGATTATGGATATACATTTCGATATAAAATATCTAAATTGGTCATAGATCTAAATTTAAACATAAAATATTTAAACTGACAATATTGAACAAAAATAGTACGGAGCCATAGTTTCGTACGACGGGCGGAAATTTATTTTTACATGACTATTGTGGCAGGATGCACTATATAAGTTCTATCCCTTCCGAATATAAACCTTTGGAACGGGCACTGCCTAAGTAATTATGATTAAGTTTTGCTATGTCGAGTGATGGATATGCTGAGTGATTGAGCCTCATATCTGATACCAGGCAACCCAATAAAATCTGTACGTTACTTGAAGATGAGATGAAATAAACCCCACTAAGTAATCCTCATGACCTCAAGAAATGGAGAACCCAGCGTTGGTACCCAAGCCATCTACTAGATCACAGCATAATTTGAATTTGATTTGAGTATTTAGTGGCTTTTGCTGGAGATAAAGTGACAGCAAGTCTACTTGCTGATCTCTCATTCTCAGAATTTGTGCTGATTCTAGCATACATTCCATCCGGATGCTTCCGGTCATTCCTCAGATTTTCAATTTGGGAAAAAATGTGAAGTTCTTATTAGCAGTTCATAGCGTGCCGTTATCATTATCGAATAACAGTAGCACCACTAGTGACCTGCCCGACCAACCAGCCAAGTGAGCTACAGATTTTCCACCCCTAGGCACCATTTAAAAACTTTGTTTTTGATGGGGTTTTTTTCTTGCAAAAATGTGCTTTTGGGGGTCTCCATAGTCATTCAGGACCAACGATGCCCAAACGTGCAGTTTTTTTTTTTCAAAGATAATTTTAGATGGAATACTTATTTTTCGATATAATATTTGATATTTAATTCTGGTCTTCTTCTTCTCCTCCTCCTTCTCCTCCTCCTCCTCCTTCTTCTTCTTCTTCTTCTTCTTCTTCTTCTTCTTCTTCTTCTTCTTCTTCTTCTTCTTCTTCTTCTTCTTCTTATTATTATTATTATTATTATTATTATTATTATTATTATTAGCAGTAGTAGTAGTAGTAGTAGTGGTAGTCATTATTATAGTATTATTAATTATTATTACTATTGCCTGGTGGTCATCGCTGGTGACAGCAAGTCTCCTCAAGTTTCCATCCTTTTTCTCCACATCCCCACAGTCCACAGTAATGCTGTGGTTTGCGCCTTCTCACCAGATGGCTGGAGTTCGTCGCCAGTTGCCTGGTGGTCGTCTGGAGACTGAGTGACAGCAAATCTGTAAACCTACTCTCAAAACTCTCATCACAGTCTGCACCAGTGCTGTGGTTTGCAGTTTCACACCAGTTGCTTAGTGGTTATCGTTGAAGGCTGAGCGACTCCTCATGTCATCAGCCCCATCCCATGTTGTCTTCACATACCTTAGCAACGCTGTGGTTAGTACCGTCTCCACCATTCCTTTTTCATCCTGGCTGTCAGGCCATTACTGAAAACTGGAGGTCGTTGATCTCATAACAGAACTAACCCCTGTATTGGGGAGTATATATCCGTGTGTAAATCGATTTTATGTATAGGTCGAACTCTGGTATTGGCCGTGAAACCATTAAATCGTTATATACCCCGTGTAGGGATCGAACACTGTTTTCCGAGCCAATTGAGCAACAAACTAGGCTATCAGAGTACCACATTTTTTTATTGTATACAAAACACATTTCATGTCCCTACCGAAGATCTCTACTATCTTGAACACACGGAATAGATTCTAGTGAACTGAGATAGATGGATAGATGGATAGACAGTCAATCCAAACGTCTGACTGAATACTTACGATTCAAACATAAAATCTACCTACGTTATTTACTTAAGTACGTAAGAATAATATTTACGCTAAAAGTAGAATTATTTAATGGATAATATTGTGATTCTTCAAAACGAAATCAAACTTCGATTGTGCGGTGCTGAATCCTTGCCTGAAGATTTGTCATTGAAAATAAACTTCTTTTATGGAATCACCCGCGTTATTGCCTGATCACAAATAGTGTTTATCCAATTTCCCAGAGTTAAGGGTTGAATACTTCATCGGAATGTGTCCTTTCATTTTAAAAGGCGCTGCTGAAAATAGATTCCTCCAAAATTACACCACAAATAGAACCATTCGTCCATAAATTTGATTCTTTAATGAAATCAAATATACAAAAATTCAAACAGAGGTTGGGCACTTTCCTAATAAAAACAAAATTAGGGGAATAATACCTCTTTTTACGTAGGAAACTGCATTATTTTCTCTCCTTTTTCCAAGGTTCAAAGGTAATATATATAGCATAAATAAATATAAATATAAATGCGTTGTATCAATTTGAATCTGCATCTGAAATAATATCCCTTTATTACAGTATGAATGTATCATTTGACCTAGACAGCGTGAGTAGGATTAACAATTAAAGAAAATGGGTCGGCAGCAGGAATTGAACCTGCGACCGATAAAATAGCTGCTTCAACGTAGCTCTTACCATTGAGATATGCATCCACTGGTAATGCAAAGATCCAAACAATTGCTTTAACTCTTAATTCTCATTTTGTCCATTCACAGTCTATATCTGCTCTATTTGTTTCTCCACTCAGACAATTATATTATCATGAAATGGATGAATAAACCGACAGAAATAATTATAAATTCTCTTCATTACCTTAGAACTCTATTTGAAATGATCTCCTGCTATGACACGGTGAATGTATCACTTGGCCCAGACAGCTTAGATAGAATGAACAATTTAAAAAAATGGAATTGCTACTGGAATTAAACCTGCGACCGATTGGGTAGCCGCTTGGAATTCTTATATGAATGAATGAATGAAAACCATTTCAGAATAGAAGACAATTATATACAAACGTAAGGAATTGTATTATCCATCTGTGTGTGTGTACATATAGTTCAAAAGTTATATATATAAGTACTAGTATTCCTCAAGAGAGGTTCAATAGATGTAAGATATGTGATGATTAAGGGAATGTCACACTGTCAGGAGTTTTAATATCTAATAGCCTGGATATTTAGTAATGTGTTCATAATCTTTTCTGTGAGCTAAAAAATGCAACTGGGAACATAACTGTTTTACTAAATATCCAAGTTATTCATAAATATTCTCCAACCATTGTGGCTTTTCCTCATTTCCTACACACATACACGCGCATACATACACACACACACACACACACATATAGTTCGAAAGTTATATATATATATATATATAACAATACAAATTAGAAATGCAATATAGTATGATATAATATAATGCAATATCCGATGTATGATGGGTTTATGTCATAGAGAGCTCGGTACATTCAACTTTAAATATCAAATGATTCGCTGAAGAAGCCATAACAGGGCAGATACATGAACGTGTTTGTGTAGCGAATCTTCATTCCACTATATATATATATATATATATATATATATATATATAGAGAGAGAGAGAGAGAGAGAGAGAGAGAGAGAGAGAGATAAGTCAGCAAATAATGAAGTGATTAATGAAGAGGTCTTAACAAGCAAAACACAGCGGTCATTGTCTACAATCGGTTCATTTCCTTTACTTTCAATTCCGTTATGCCTGTCGGGTTGAATGGGTTCTGTCTAGAAGACAATGTGTCGATAGAAGCGTAAACAGGGAATGTGAATAGACTCCATTTGATGGATAGAAAATGGATAATAAGAAACTAAAACAGTCATGGAGAGAGAGGGAGAGAGAGAGGCAGACAGAGAGAGAAGGAGGGAGATGGACATATTGAAATACGAGCAAGGCGAGATGTATATGAACATAGGTGAGAACAACGTGAAGTGGAGAGAAATTAAATATTGTGAGAAAGAGGCACACAGAGAAAGACAGACATTAACAAGCTTGTAAATTGGACAATCAGGAATAGATATGAATAGATAGGAATGGAAACAATCTGAGGAAGAGAGATAATGGGAGAATTTGAAAGAAGGAAATGAAGAATTTTGCCTGAATTTTTTCGACGATATATTATCATTTTATGATGATTTTTTTTTTCAACTTTGCATTATTATATTGATTGTATCCTCAAGGTGCAATGGTCGTAACAGTGCGATAAAAAGCAAACCACTGAAGTGATGATATGAGCGTGGTAGAGACGTTTATAATAGATGTATAGTAATTCATGATAAAGAGAGAGAAATAGATTTAGATGAAAAAAAACAAGAAAAAAAAAACACGCTGTTCATTCCGGTCTCAATGTTGTTTGCCAACTGATTCTATTCACGTTGATCTCCCGTGTGAAGATTACTTTCATTGTCGACCAATAAGATACAAATAGACCCTATTCAATCTTTTTATTTCTTTTCTTGGGCTTTGTTTGCTGGTAACTTTCAGCAAATTAACCAGAAAGGCCAAACTGCGTCGGATACACCGATTCTCGTGCGATCACCGGTGGAGGGGAAGCAACGTCGAGCCCGGTCAGTACCTAGATGGGTGACTGTCTGGGAATACCAGGTGTCTTAAGCAGAAAATGTACAGAACCTCCCATACGATTACCGATGTTAAGCAACGTCAGGCTTGACCAGTACCCAGATGGGTGAATGTCTTAGATTACTGGGTACCATAATCAGGTGGGGGTCATATAGAGAGTCGCTCGTGGCGATATCGTTAGTGCATCAATGTTTTAAGGGGGGACGGTGACAAACGGAACCATTTGTTTTAGATAGAGAGATGATTTGGCCTACGTCAATCGAAGGTGAAATACTGAGAGAGGCACTAGATACTACATCTTATGGGACATTCTGAGAAATACGAACAATGAACATTTTGAATGACTTTTCATTGCATGGGGATTGTGAAATTTCAACTGTATAAACTACAGGTGTGCAATAAGTTTGCCACAGAATTTGAGTTACTGAGCTTCAGCTGTATAGCCACATGGACAATTTGAAAAAGCTTGTTCCCTGTGCTTCTTTGGAACCAAAATTCAAATGTTTCCTTTTTCTTGGTTATCGACACACATCTGAAAGAGAGTAACCTTCTGCCGTTGGACCCAACATTGTGAACGGTCAAAGAATGTGAGGATTGATTTCAACATGAGGTGATTGAATGCGATTTACGTAAGTCGAGTCAGCTGGCAGAGTTGGTGCCTGCTCAGTAACCAGCTCTGGTCCCTTCCCAACTGGAACCAGACTTTTTCAAATCGTTTACGAGGTCACACAGCAGAGGCGTAGGGAATCAAACCTTGTGGAAAGGTTTTTGTGTGCCTGTAGTTTCTACAGTTAAAAGTCTTGATACAATGAAAAGTTATTCTAAATTTTCATTGTGCGTATCTTTTTCAGGACACACGGTATCTACTATTTCTTTTTATCCCTAAATGGCATATTCATCATCAATGTGAAAGCAACGATTCTAGTCAACCGTATTCAACTAAACTCTACAACGAATCCGGATTTACTAAATATATCCAAGGCATTTGCTTTCTGAAAATAGATACTTGAATAATAGCATGAGTGGAGATCGATGTTATTAAGGAACCGAGTCAGCCATCGGAGAAACAGGGGAAACCTGTCTGAAAACCAACGGGGAAATGCCAAGGAATCATATAGACATTTTCCTTATTCTATTATCAAGTAACCGTATCTCCAAAAATGGCCTCATTTTGTCTCATTAGGGGGCTAAACTTGCTGTTACACTTCTTACTCTCTTGTAGCACCGTGTGTGTCTGTATGTGCGCGCGCAGTAACATATTTTTAAGGATATTATACAGTAATTATAGTTTACCTTGTCCAAACAGGAATGTAAAAAGAAGATGACGGTATAATAAGCATTACCAATAAAAGCATCATCTGAATATATCTAAATATAGGAGAGAGGGGAAGCCGTCGACTTTACTGCTTTGCAAGTAAATCGGTATGAAATTCGATGCGTGGATTTTCCTGGCAGTATCAATACTCATATTCTGTGAAAATACTTCCGGGTTAAAAGCCAGAAATAGGTATGATAGTCGCCCAGATGCTGGAGCCTCTGTGTCGAGTAGAAGCGCCCTTGGCCTATTCACGCTGTAGCAGTTGTAGATAAATCGATTAAGCTGGATAAAAATAGACGGGTTAGAGAGCAGAATGGAACAAGTTTACATTGAGTGTTAATAGGAGGTGATTTGGCCTGCTTTGTGGATGAGAAACTCGCGTTTTCCTTCAGGTGCCAGCTGTGAGAGTTCAAGCCCAGGCAAAGCCGGAATTTCGAATGATAGTTTTTGAGACAAGCAGGACAACCCGTACTTGGAATACTGGCGTTGCATAATCTTCCTACGATCATTTTTTTTATCTGGCTTTGTTGCGCAGTACTGATCTAAATTTAGGAAATATTGATAGGTGGTCGCTATGTTGATAATATGATGGCCGGCACGTTGCACAATTTAGTCATTTGTAAAATCCGACTGCCTAGTCGAAAAGAAGTGCAATTTGAGATTGTTATGTACGGTCTGTTGATTTGTCTGGCACGGATCACCAGAGAGCAACATCCAAATTAAATGGTTTGAGACGAAAGAAAAGATACGCTTTCCGAAAAGATATTTTCTTCTCTTATCTATTGTTGATCGGAAAAAAAAGAATAGTGAACTAAAAATAAGAAGTAAATCTATTAAAAATAAGTGTAGAAATAATAAAGGAAAAGAATAGAAGGCTGCATATTTAGATATGGATTATTGAGTACCGTATTTCCCGGCATATAAGACGCATCCCAATTTTTGCAGGCATGTACTCGAAAAAAAAATTCACTACTCTTTTTAGAACTTTCAGCACTAGCGGGTTATTTTTGTCGTTGTTTTGCTGTTATCTATTTGAATCTTTATAAACGCCCACGGTGGCTGGCTGTTTACACTATTTGCATAACGCAGTTAGGTTAGAAAACAACTGGTAAAAGCGTTTGCCTCCCCAGATAGAACGAGGAATAAAGCACGTCTTATACGTCGTAAAGTAGGTATATCTGCTTATAAAAACAAAGTATGTATCTACTAACCTAACTTAGCATGGCACAAGGTCACAATTATTCGAGCACCCATTGAAGATCAAACTCACCACACTAATTATAGTCTGCAAACGAAATGTCTTCCATCGCTCCAAGACAGCAAGGTAGTATATATTTACTAAGCTTATCTTAGCCTGGCACAAAGCCACTAGAAAAGGAGTCTCGGTGAGGATCAAACTCTCTGTACCATCTAATAACTTGCTAATTAAACATCGCTCAAAGTCAGATGCAAACTCCCTACAATTTCAGCCACCAAGTGGATGAATACAGTTATTTAGTAGGATTAATTCAGTTTAGTACCAGGGCAACCAGTGAGGATCGAATTCACTTGTAGTAATGATCAGTGGAACTAGCTTGTTTACCATTACTTCGCTTTGAGTCGGCTCGAACGGCTGGGTTTATAGAACCATATGCTATATTGATTGTGTGCTTCGTCTTCTATATCTCCTGTCTTGACGGATATCTCCTTACTTTAGCTCAGTCTAGCACAAGGTCACGAGTATGACACACTTCAGTGAAGACTGAACTCATTTCTCATTAGTATTCAGGGCCAACTTAACGCATCGGCACACTGGGCAGTTACCCCGGCGGCTGATGATGTTATGGACCCCGAAATTAGCTTAGAGTTTCATATAATCGAATAGCAGACAGAGAGAACCTTCTCTAAACCTATGTTTACATTCGTTCTTGACTCTTCATTGAAATCATGTATTAAATCATTATCGGCACAAAGACCCGAGGATCAAATCCAGTAAATTGCTTTATCCAGGCACGTTAAATATTCTTTAGCCGGCCATGGTAGTAATGACTCCGTGTAATGTATTGCTTTTGTGTTTCGACATATATATATATATATATATATATATATATATATATATATATATATATATATATATATATATCTTTACGGGTTTTTTTTTAATATAGAAGCAATTGCAAATTTTGACAATGCTTTAGCTAATGAACAGAAAATTAAAAAAAATGAGTCTTATTTGGCTATAATATCTATTTTTATATAGATAAGAGCAACGAGGAAAAAAGATGGCGTACAAATAAGTATGTTAACAGGAAATGCAGAATGACGCATGCGTGCTTGACGCAGTTTTTTTATATCCAAGTGCGTTGGAAATCACCCTTCACATACACACACATCCAAAGCTATTATATCTACACACAAATTCGTGCATCTGTCTACCTGCCCCACTCATTCTCACTCACTCAATCTCCACACAAACGCACATATATACAGTGTGCATGTGTGTGTATATATATATATGATATATTATATAAATGTGTATATATATATATATGTATCATAGATACGCACATATGTACGAGTATATGTATGTATGTACGCACATATATGTGCTCATATGTAAATGCATATATATAGCAACGAATATATGAATGTATATATACATATATATATATATATATATATATATATATATGCAGACACACACACTCACATATATATATATATATATATATACATACATACAAATAAATGCATATATATATATATATATATATATATATATATATATATATATATATATATATATATATATATATATATGTGTGTGTGTGTGTGTGTGTGTGTATGTGTGTGTGTGTATGTATGTATGTATGTATGTATTCTCCATTGCTTTCCCTTCTCAGTCATAGATGACCATCAGGAGGATGCATATGTTTTAGAACCCTGTTTTTGGGACCTAATACTCACATATAAACGATTATCCGAATTCAGATTCAAACACTCGTCCTCACAAGGGGCTCTAGGCACCATCATCACATGACAGCAAAAGTGCCACTAATCCCATTTCCAAATAAACACTCCAAATGTCAATGGATTCAGCTGATCAGATATAAATGGATCCATTATTGATACGTGTGCCAATTGCTATCTGGGGAAAAGTACCGACAGATTTTCCCTCTTGATTCCACAGATAAGGAAGTTTTTAGATAAATATAAAAATGTCACTATAATAATCTCACACTTTATCTCCATCTACATCTCTCTCTCTCTCTCTCTCTCTCTCTCTCTCTCTCTCTCTCTCTATATATATATATATATATATATATATATATATATATATATATATATATATATATATATATATATATATATATATATATGAAAGGGATATGGTGTTTGATCAACACTGCTAAGGTGCCATGTTATTATAATTCTTTTGAAATCCTCGAAACGGTTTCATGGTAAACAACTCATGATCCCAACAAGAGGAAATCTCCATACAGTACCATAATAACAAAGTACATGTAAAATAGGGGAAAAAACACCGAAGAAAACTCATTTCCCAATATCTGCTAATGTAATTCAAATAACTTTCTGGTGTTTTCCCCCATTCTACATATAATTTGTTATTATGGTACAATGCGAATTTTCCCTTGCTGGAATCATCAGTTGTTTACCGTGTGACTGTTTCGGGGATTTTAAACATCAAACAGTTATTGCTTGTAATGCTTCAGATATCAATCGTTATATTTCTGTTGTTCTTAATATTCCGCTCGATGAATCAGAACCATTCAGAAGACAGTATTATGAAGATCAGCACGAATGCGGTGGAGAATCATAGAATATTAAAGGAACTTGCTATCACTTGAACACCGATAAAAGACATCGGACGATACTAAAGGCAAAACTCAATTTGTGTGTAGAGGAGGCTCTTTTTTTACAATAGCTGTATTCTCCTATACTGTCCCAAGAATCGCAACCGTTATGAGATATGACAAGACTCGACCAGAGCTCCACACAGATTGGAAATATTCTTTCTATCAATAAACTCCTTACTAAATCTTAGGGCTTAATGTGACGATTAGACATCGTCACTTGATTTAGTTGAAATCGACTTGTCGAATGAGGATACCTGCGATTATTAACCATTCGGGATGCAGCTTGACGTTCACTGCAAAGAATACTATCAGGGTTGTCAAAACGTTTGAATCTGGTCGATTTTTTTCCAGATTAACCGAAAAAATCGGTGATAACCAAAAATCTGGTCAATTAAAAAAAACATTATTAATAACTTCATGAGATTATGTGTATCAATCATTCGGTTGAATTTATGGCTCCACTCCATAGACTAAGCCTACATTTCATATTATCATTATTTGTCATAGTGGGTCTCTGTGAGATAATGGTTAGCGAGCATACCGTTATTACAAAGCAATGAATCCATTCCTTAATGAGTGCCCTAGACTTGTGTCCTTGAGCCAGACTAAGCCCAGATTAGTAAATACCTATTTTCAGACGTGAGGTCAAGTACATTCTGATATTGTATCGGGATTTACTATTTTCAGTGCGACAGATAGTAGCAGGCGATAGAGAAGTGGTAATAGCAAAGCGAACGTTTGAGAGAGAGGAGAAATAGTAGTGTGTGAATATGTATGCATGTGCGTGTGTGTGTGTATGTGTGTGTGTGCGCACGCGCGCGAATGAAATCAAGTGGAAAAATATATGATACGCTTTGGTGATAAGAAGATCGATAGAAACCAGGAAAAAAGGGAAAAAAATGATGTTTTGTTGAGAGGCTTACAAGAGATATGAGGAAATGCATCCAAGAGTGGAAAAATCTCAGAGAAACAAGATGAAATGTAATACTATGAAAAATATAAAAAAAAAGGGGGGGGAGAAATAAGTCGACGAGAGAGAGGTGGAGAAAACAGTGAAAAAGAGAGAGGGAAAAAAAGAGAGCTATTCAGAGTGGAATGCGTGTATGTTTGGTTTACACTCGAAGTACAAAACTGGTACTATTTGAAAGTAGAGCGTTCCTATAATACTTTTCGTTAGCCGAAATGGCGTAAGACGAAGAACCAATTCCCATTAATTTACAATGAGAGCAATAAGTATTTGATACATTATTAAAACTTAATTTTAACATATCTATACACCCTTTGGACTAAACATCTTTTATGTATAACTTTTCAATGCTTTATCTTGTTTCAAAATTCTTATTTGTTTTTGTTTATTCCTTAATCTCCGGTCAAAATTCGGTAAATCTTGAGGCTGTGAACGGTGTCAAAATGAATTTTTTGAAATGTATTTGATACTTCTAGCACTCGCTGTATACGGGAAAATGTTTTAGCTTTCACAGACCCCAAGATGTATGATGATGGTATGTTAGGCTTAGTCGTCAGAGGCTGGGGTGGATGGAGGTACGGGAAACTAGGGGGTAAGAGAGGGGAAGTGTATAGTGCTGCATCTATAACGGCCCACTGTAAAACCAACGCTATTTTTACTGTTCTCTTCGTCTTTTTTCGTAAAAAGTGAAAACGTAGCGTAAAGCAAACTTTCAAAGAGCGTGATATTGTCATTATTCCATTAATTATTCAGATTAGTATCCTCATCTTTGTTGTTTCGATCACTGCCTGGTCTGTTGGCGCGCTCTCCGGCCATACTCGAGCGTATATATTGCATACGATAATCTTTTACTTATTAAAGTGCTTTTACGAACACTACAGTCGGAACAGATTCCGCTGATATCCACTCAGGCATTTCATTACTTCAGACAAAACGAAATGAAGTCTTCGTCTTCCCAGAGAAGTTTTCTACGGAAGTTGTCTGGAAGATGTTCGCCAACTTCAGCAGAATGATAGATTCGTAAAGCATCCTCTAAGGATTGAACTGACGAATGTTGGCCTACGAGACAGACAGACTCACCACTGCGCTTCAACGTGAAGAAAACTGTGTCCACATGCTACAGAAAAAGTGGAATGTCTCATTGTCACCAGTGGTCGATGTTCGAACCCAGCTTGAAGCTAGGAATCTGCTTGGAATCTGACCTCCAAATTAAAGTGAGGAAATTCTGATTTCATTCATGTAACAGACGTAGTTGAACTGAATATAATTCATGTTCTGATGACCAAATAAAAATGCTAACAATAAAAGTACATAAAAGTAATATAAACAAACATCTTAAAAAATGATAAAAATCAGTTTGCAGCCTTTATCAAAATCGCACTTTATTACGTATATAAAATACAATTTGTACATATCCATATTCTTCATTGATGTCGTTATTTTTGACGGTACGGGTAAGTCGTAAGCTTTTTAGCTTGAAAATTGAAGATCATATCTGAAAGCTCCGTTGTTAAGTTGTACGGACTATGAAGATCCTCGTTATCAGAAAATGCGTGAAAATACCTTCCTTCAGTACCGTGTAGGACTTGAAGTCCGACATTGGGTCTGGTTAAACTGTTCTGTTTTCGTAATGCTCCGTTCGGGTAAAGGCTGAATATGCAGCGAAAGCCGGTAATGTTATCAGGCGCTTATTGCTATAAAAATCAGTTCGTCCCAAACACTTTTTAAAGAGTCACGATGAGCAGCTTCCACTATTTATCAGCTTATTATTTCCCTTTAAAAGACCCTGTCCCAAAATGATCGCAATAAGCGACGGCTTGTTTGTTTCCTCTTTTATTTGTCTCGTGCTTGGTCCACTTTATAGCTTCTCAAAAAATTATTTACAACCGGGAAAAATATTTTGAACTTCATTTTTAAGGTTTCGATCAATACTCCCAATAAAAATCCTTTGAATGTACAGTTTTATGCCAATTCATTGCGTGTGAAGTTATAAAGTTATAATCTTTTATTTTCAGCTTGTTTCTGACGGCAAAGTTAATCCAGAAGTCATCACTGATACTGGTAATGGTGTTCCAAACAAGCGTGGTTACCAAGGTCTCTGCCTAAGGCGTACGGCTAACCAGAGATATATTGCTTACCCATGCTGGCGTACAGGTAAGATATTATTTCCCATATCGCCGCTAAAGAAAGAAATATCTTTTGAACTTCCATTTTTACTCGTGGTGTCGTGAGGAGGCGGGAACACCGGCCACGTTATTTCGTCTGTCAGTTTTTATTCTACTTGATTTTACTTGGGCGATTTATTATGTTCCACTTCGGGCCTTTATAAGCCCATCAAAGATTCCAGTAAATTCCGGGATGATAGAGAGATCTGGAGAACCTTAAGGAAGGTCTATGTCCAATGATGGACGCTATAAGCCCGCTGCTGCTTCTGCTGTTTCTGCTGCTGATGATGATGATGATGATAATGGTGCTAACAGGATGATGTATATGTATGCATGAACAGTCGAATGAACAAATGAAATTAAACATTACTTTCCGTTCAACAACTTATTCAAAGCTCTGTGTTTAAGCTACAACTTGTCAAATTTTCAACTCTTCAGGTCTGTCATAAGGGTTTTAGAGCAAAAAAAAAGGAAACGAAGTTAAGTTCACATAATAAAATTTTCAAGTTAGCGGTTATCCTTGATTCTGCTAAACTTTAAGTGGTTCATCCGTTTAGCGTTCTTGTTGGCTAAGTTCTCTACTGGTCGCAGCCATAGTCAAGATGAAATGAGGACATAGCATATTACAGAGAATTCATACGTATAGCATTGATGTAGTGCCTGAATTTATATAACATGCCATTTTCTATAGGATGATATTTTTAATTTTCAAAATTATTCTCGGATGAAGAGTTGCAACATTATCATTAATTTTGGCTAGTTTTTATTTTCATATTAGCTTTCATTTGTTTTTATCATCACTGTAATTCTCCTGCAACGTTCAAGACCACAATGAGAATTGAACTCACACCCTCTAGCCAGAGAGGGTCCAGTATACGCTTGGCCACTTTTTATGATTCGATTCAAAGCTGGGATAAAAAGCAACTGAAAGTTAGGAAGAAGGTAAAAACTAATCAAAATTATTGACAATGTCGGAATATTTCACCCAAGGGTGAATTTGAGAATAAAACATATCGATGTATTAAAATAAGACTTTTAGTCTCAATTGAAAACATCAACAAGCGTGGAATATCGGTCGGAAGGAGTTGGGTCTAAGGTTCGTGAAATCAGCTTCTGCTTGTTTATGAGGTCCCCGAGGCTGAATGGTTAAAAGCGACCAGGCGTACAGTAGACCCCATCTGGCTACAGGGTGAGAATTCGATTTACACCGTCAGCTTGCGCTTTAATTTTCGATTTTGCAGTTTAATCGAAGCCGTGGGATCACGGTCCGTTTCAAAGTTGTGATGAAAAGCAACTGGAAGTTAGGATGAAGGTAAAAGCTTATTAATAACGATGTCTTTTTCTCTTTTCAATTTTTTGATCAAGATCTCAAAATGGAATCAATCACAGAAGGTTTCATTAAAGCAGATTCTTAGATTAGATGTTTCATAAACTTCGAATGAGAAAAAAACTATGCTTATTCATTTTCATTTTTAAAAAAACACATTTTTTTTTCATTCTTAGTCCATTTTTTTCTGTGAAATTTTTGAAAAAAAACTCTTACACCAAATTCTTATGATATTTAAAACCTGTTTTTTTTTGTCTTTTGTCTTTGCAGGCAGCAAGTAAATGTTCATCACAGGTTAGAGTGGCTGCGACAGAGGTCATGTGACCTTTCCTCAATCAGTCAAGATGGAGCTGTCGTTTCTCTTACACCAAAGTGTTTTTCAAGCGACCCTTCACCCCTTTTTCTTTTAGTTTTTCTTCCTTTCTTTCTTCCTCTTTATCGCTCTTTCTATTCCTTTCTCTCACCCTTTCTCTTTTACTTTCTCTCTCTCTCTTTTACTCTCTCTCTCTAACCCTTTCTCTATCTATCTCTCTCTCCTCCCTGTTGCTTCCTCTACTGCTCTCTTTCACTCTCTATTCCAAAAAGTCATGTCCCTTAATTTACGTCCCACCACTACCACCTCCACCACCAACTCCACCACCACCACCACTAGCCCAAACTACATGAAATCCTGTGTCGCGGTGTATGTATTACGTCATAATCTAGTCTCACTTTACCTACAGCTTTATTCTTTCTTTTTTTCTATTTTTTTTTTTTTGAAGACAATGACTACATTCTCAAATCGGTCGACCATCGCCGACCGACGAAATGTTTCTCACTTTTTCTCGTTTTTCTCCTCTCTCTCTCTGATTTTTTTCTGAAATAAACAGAATAAAAAATGATTATCTATTTCTTGCATTCTACTTCAATGTTGTTTTTTTTTTAAATCTTTTTTTTTTTTTCTTATACCAGTGGTTCTCAACCTGCCGACAAAAAGAATTTCGGGGATAGGGTTTGTGAGCTTATTGAGTGAGCAGTTTTTTTCAAAAACCTGGAATCTGTTGAAAAAATCAGTTCAAATGTAAATTAACCTTGATATCGAAAAGGTTGGGAACCACTGTTTTATACTTTTATATCAATCATTTTTGATAAAATAGAACTTGAAGCACTCACCATATTTTACAGCATATGAGATGCACGGTCAGATAAAATGAACTTCAAATTTTTTTATACATATTCTTAGAAAAAAGAAAAGACCCCGGTCTTCACCCTTGATCTTCATAGCCCTCCACACTATCAGGTTATTTCATTGTGCTTTTATCTATTCAAATCTTATCAACCCCCACAGTGGCTGGCTGTTCAAATTATTTGCACAGCGCAGTAACGTTAGTGAACAACTGATAAAAGCGTTCTTCGCTTCCTGAGACTGAACTTGGAGAAACATGTGCATCTTATATGCTGTAAAATGCGGTAAATTCTGTTTTGAACACAAATTGGTTCAAGGAAGATAGAGACGAAGGTCAAGAACAACTCAGCGAGTAAAATTGAACAGTGATCCAAATGAACTAGATGACCTTACCAACTCCGATTCCACACTGAGAGACCGGACATTCGCAAGAGAACTTCAAAGGAGGACCTTGAATAACGTCTGCAGATTGATCGGAGATAGGGAAGCGTTGAATATAAGGGTAGACAAGATAAGTGACGCCTAAGCACGGACTATTTCGTCCCACGCACCGTAAAGGCAACAACAACAACAACAACAACAACAAAAGGAGGTCTGGTATGTCACTCAATAGAAACTGTCACATGGCACACATCTTGTGACAGCATAGGAATGATCAATCCCTGCTGCATTACTGAAAAGTTTAAATTTTCTAAAAAAAACAAGCGGGCACAATCCAATGACCAATATGGCTTGAATTTACATTGTGAATTTTACCCCCTTTAAAAACCTATTTAGACGGGATTTTTTTCCAAAAAAGTTCTTTCTAGACATGATAAAGAGTAAATTTTTAAATATGTCAGTCCTCTAACTCTATTGGTGCAGTCAGTGCGCATGATAAATATATAGCCGGACCACTTTAAAAACTGGAGAAACCTAATTTGACAGTTTTGATAGACAGTTTCTTCTTCTCCAACTCCATCTTCTTATTGTAATAATAATAATAATAATAATAATAATAATAATAATAATAATAATAATAATAATAATGTCCTTTCTTTTAATTCGCCAAGATGAATTAAGTGGCATGAAACAGCTTTTAGTATAGACAGCGGAATGAAAATAATCTGCCTGCGTGTTTTAAGCAAAGGTTCCGATTCGAAATTGCTAGAAAGCTTCCGACAGGACAACAGACAACTGAAGGAGGTCCGTTATTACAACTGCCGAAATGTTGCGACTACAACGACCACGATGAAGACATTAGTCGGAGTAAATCAGTCCATAACAAACGAACAGATTCGTCGTAAAATAATAACGATGGCTGCTATTGTCTGTTTTTTGATAGCGAAGCTAAGCAGCAAAAGACTGAGATTAGAGAGAAAACGTGAGAGTAGAAAGACGTAACGTGGATTGACTTTGGCATTTTGGGTGTTTCCGAAGAAAAAGAATATTTTCTCCCGACGAAAATCATTTTACCTGGAATAGTTGGAGTAAGAAGTGGAACTTGGAATATCCATCAATGAATGCTGTTGGATGCCGATTTAGGGGGCAAATAGTAATTGAAGTAGTAAAGCATGAACTGAGAATTAATCCATTCAATACACAATATTGAATTGCCATTGGATATTCAAAGTTCTATAGCATTGTGCCAGAAAGTATGAAAGTTGTGAATTAATTAGATGCAAATAAGTCAACAGGTTAGATAGTAGTGAACATTTGTTTGGATGCAGCAAGTGTTCATTTTTATCACAAATATGTGTGAGTGGTATGTGTGCGATATTATTAATTTCATATATATATATATATATATATATATATATATATATAGCTTTGGTTGGAAAAACTGACCTGTGAAAAAGGCTCCTGATTGGAATACAGCTCGACAGCTTAAGGTTCGTTAAAAGCAAGATGGAAACCAGGAATCCAGTATGTTTGAAAGGATTAGTGTACAGAATGAAGATAGATGCTCATGTCAGCAACAGAAACGATTGGTGACGTAGAAGTCGGTGATTCGATTTAAATACATGCATGACGTCGAAACCAAACACAAACAAAGATTCCATCGGGAATCCAAGTTTTTTTGTTTGTTTTTGTTTTTGTTTTTTTCATGTAGTTCGAATATGCTTTCGAATATGCATCTCTGCGAATAGGCTGGTATGAAAAAAAATCTGTGTGAAAAGCATGATAAATTAGTCTGTTGAGATTTGGAAAGCAAATCGCCGGGCGTGAAAGGCGAGCTTAATACGAAGGAACGGCACGATTTCCAGCGATTAGCAACGTAAACTTTCCAGACATTCAATCGACGCGTACTTTTATTGAAATAAAATACTCTAATTAGCTGCTTGAATGCCGACCTGAACTGTTTATGGTTGAATCTCTTCAAACACATCATGCAACAGCATGATAGAGCAAGTGCTGGAAAATGCTGTCGAAAAATTATTCTTTCCCTGCCTTTCGACAATCATCATTATCATCATCAGTATTTTAGCGTCTATCGTTGGATATAGACCTTCTCAAGGTTCGCCAGACTCCTCCATTGTTGGCGTTACGGAGCCATTATCTTATGCTTCGTGTATAAGTGATCCAAATTTTCGAAGTTTTTTCTGTATTATGTTCGATTTATATCATTAATATTTACCATTAAATTAAGTGCATGAAGGAAGGATAATGTGTTGAGAAATATATATGTTTTGGGTCATCATGATCAGAAACAGCAGTAGCAACCTTTTAACGTCCGTCGTTGGACAAAACCCCTTTCATGATTCGCCAGATCACTCTATCATGGGCGTTGTGGAGCCAGTACTTTCTAAACTTGTGTAGTTCGCCACGACATCTTGTTTTCTGCCGACCACACTTTCGCATATGATTTCTTATGATTCACGTTGTGAGTCGTGATGTCCATCGGTTGTCTGACATTCTCGCCACATAAAAAGACCATTGCGATTCCTGTTTCCTGATGGATTCTATGATATTTCGGACTCGGATCTTTTCTTTGATACACCGTGCTGTCACTCCATGTGATGCTGAACATGATTCACTCCATTGCACGATACATAGTTCTCAGGGAGGTTTCTTTGGTTGTAATACATTTTTTTAGGACTAGTGAGATTTTCTTGCTCTTGAAGGCCGAGCTTAGTCTATCGAAAGCTTGCCCACCTATAGTGTATTCTCTACAATTAGAGAATTTTAGAAATAAAAGGTAAAATATTATTCGAAAACTTGATATTTTAGGTATTTTTAAATGAAATTTGAACTTGAATGAATAAAGGTCTTTTTTTTTTTACATTTCAAAACCAACTCAAAAGATATTTCTGCACGTGTCTAACAACTGGAAAAAACGCTAAAAACCGCTATGATAAAAAGGAATATCAAAAAAAGCCAAAATGACCTTAACACACCAAAATCATACTGAAACTGGTCAAAAACATGCCAAAAAATGGCCAAAATGTTTAAGCATACCCACGATAATTTAGCGCTATTTTGCACTGCCAAAACAAGAGACATGCTGAATTTACAAGCGGTAAAAGACTTTGTATATTCGGCCATCATTGTTATTTATTTACTAAACTTAGCTTGGACCTCAAATCGTTTACAGAATCTGATTTTCGCTGGTAACTGACCATCCAAATACTGATCAGGATTGATGCTGCTTGGCTTCTGCGATCGGACAAGAACCAGGGCTTCAGGAGGGATTTGATCGTAATTTTTTTCAATTTTTGGTCTGAACTAAGATTCCATCCGAAAACTGTCAAGGAATTGAAAGCCAAGAAAGTGAATAAAGGTAGAAGTTAGAATTGGGGCATCAATCATCCAGAATGTTTGACGCTTTTGACAAAACCTGTTTGTAACAAGTGCATGTTTATGCACGTCTAGTTTCAAAAAGAAGGGTGTACAAGCCTTGCATCCCCATGAGAGTCACTTATGTAGCTGGAACATGGAAGCTGGCCGAAAGATTAGCTTTCAAAACTGAGATCCATGCAACTTACGCATGAAAGAATCATGCTCAGCATCACATAGAGAGATCAGAAGACAGTTCATGATATTGTAAAACAAACAGGGGTCAGATATATCGTAGACAACATTAGAAAACTCAAATTGCCCTGGTCTCTCCATGTTGCAAGAATGTCTGAGAACCACAGGACATCACGACTCACAACGTGGATCCCTGAGATCATATGCAAAACTATGGCCGATAAGAAAAACGATGGCGTGACAAAAATTTAGTGGATATAGTTATGGCTTTTTCTAGAGTCTTGTTCAAACTGTTGGACAGACAGTTTGCGAATTGAATTACCGGGCGGAGTAGCCTGCTGTCCCCACCCAAAAATATAAAGCTGGGAGTAAGATAAGAGGTAAACGATTGAGAGTTTAGTGAAGTAAATAATTGCCCTTACTCTGTCTACGGCTTCAATAGTTTTCGCTGTAACAGAAGTATCTCTGTACTGAGATAGTTATTCGAAGTTTGCAATTTGTGATATAGATTTAGAGGTGATAGACATCCGAAGTCTTGTCATTCACTTCACAATATAATATTCAACCATGAGAGGCAGAGGAATTCATGCTTTTCCCAAGGGTATCAGTGCCACTCTCAGTATCTACCAGGTTTGAACTCGGATTATTTTTGCACTTCTTTCCCCATGACATTTGGTGAATTATAATAGGCCTAACGTAGTACCCGTAAAAAGTGATGAGACTTTCAATGTTATTTATGGATAGATTAAAATTTCAGAATATTTCCATTCCGAAAACAAAATTCAAAGATCAAGTCGAAATAATAAAATTTGAAACAACGTTCATTGCATCATCAGCAGCAGCAATGGCAGTAGTCATTTATAACTTTTTCTATCGATACTTTGGTGGTTAAATTGAATTCCTAAAATTAGATAACAAACTAATAAATGTTTGATTATTGTCGACCATTGTAGGCTTTCAATCCATCCGTTATTATTTTTAGGTGATTGTTCAACAAAACAAGAAACAAAACTAAAACAACCTCCGATTGGCTTTCATTTAAACGTTTTAAGAATCTTTCTTTCTTTTAGGCATTGACTCGGAGCCTTGTTCGAAAGAGCAAGATCGGGATTTCATGGTATTTCTCAATTATGAGACGACGTTCCAAAAATTGAGCCCACCTCCATGATTCATTTTTTCTATACGATGCTGAAAAATTTAGAAACAATTGTAACAATGCGAAACCAGCGGAAATAATATCAAAAAGTTTGCAAATATCAAATTGTTTGGTTTTTTTTATGTTTGTGATTATTTGGAATGGTTTCTTTTACCACTTTTTGTCTTTTCAAAAAATATTTTCCATCAATGATCTTTCGTACTAGAAAACGAATTGATTAGAAAAGAGATAATTGTGGGTACAGCCACTGCTTGTCATGTCAATGAGTTGGGGTTTAGGACTGAACTCAAAAGAGTTTACACTTTTGTGCACTGTGTAAACTTTGTGTAATGGTTGTGGTACTGGACTTTCAACAACTTAGGTGCTGATTCATAATCATGCAAGTACTTCTTGTTAATTTCATTAATCAGTTTAGTTCAGCGTGTCACTCGGAGATGAACAGACAAACAAATAAACAGACAAATTTGGTGACACTGGTCTTCAAATGTATGAATAGTGAATTTTTTAATAGATAGTTAACGAATGTTGCAGGACACAAACTAAAAGACCAATTTATCATAAATAGTTATTGTAAATTCTCTTCCCTTAACTAAATTTGGGGAGGAATTTTCAAAAAGTAACACGCTTAACTAGCCAGACATAAGATAATCAGTCAATCTAGCACAAACTTATATTATCAATTGAACTCACCACTAAAAACCTCTTCTGGAGTTAGGGTCGACAAAATCCACTTGGGTAATGGCCTGCCCTGGGATCTTATTAGTGACAAAAATATTTGATGGCCGTTCTTGAATTTTCCTTACACAAACAGGCGAACAGAACATTTTGGGAATTATTGTAAAATGAAGGAGCTGGGAAAGAAGATATTTCATTTACACAGTGATTGACCATGTATCAAAATAAACAACCATCATCATCATCATCATCAGTCTCTTGACGTCCGTCGTTGGACATAGATCTTCCCCAGGATCCTCCGCACTTAGAGAAAATAAACAATATAAGTTAATAGGAAAAAAATCCATTTTTTTCTGTTGCAAAACTCTGATATATTTGCATCGTGGAAAATTTTTAATTTACTTATCTATCATAGCTTATTTGCATAGATTCATATAAGATAGAGGATAAGTACATACAAGTTTCGGAAATGCTAAGAATATGCATGATTTATCATTCAGTCGACTATTATCAATTTTAAACTGAACTGAACAAAACAATAAAGAAGAAACTAAGAGAAGATAAAAGAAGGCATACCGCAGCCATCATCATGACCAATCTCGAAAAATATCGAGGATTTAAAGCAATAAACAAAGCTCTCAGTATAGGAAAGAAACAGATAACTAGCATTCTCGAAGCAAACACAGACATAACAATAGACAGAGACAGAATTGTTGAACGCGCCCAAGAATTTTATCAGGAGTTCTACTCTTCAAAACACGGATTACGACCAGAATACACAAGATGCCGACAATCAGTTCGAGGACTTTCCCAGAGTTACACCATGAGAAGTAAAGCAAGCCATCAAACAAGCAAAAAAAGGAAAAGCCCCTGGACCAGATAACATTACCATCGATCTACTCAAAAAAGCTGGAAAGAGCGTCGACAGAAAGCTAGCTATTCTATTCAACTTGTATCTAAAAAAGAGTAAAGCCCTGAAAGACTGGAACACTGCTATCATAATGCTTCTACGTAAAAAAGGAAACTCCAAAGACCTCAACAACCACAGACCTATAAGCCTACTCAACTGCCTATACAAAACTTTTCACAAAAATCATCACCAACCGGATTACTAAAACAATAGATAAAAAACAACCACGAGAACAGGCTGGATTTAGAAGAAGTTACTCAACCATGGACAATCTTCATTCAATGAACCAGCTGAAAGAGAAAGCAGCAGAATACAAATTGCCACTCGGTGTAGCATTCATAGATTTCAAAAAGGCATTCGACTCTGTAGAAAATCCCATGGTCATGAAGGCCATCACCCTACAAGGTGTAGACCCTGTATACGTCAAAGAACTGCAACATATATATAATCACAGCAACTCCTTCATCGGGCTACATAAGGAATCTCAACCCTTCCAGGTCCAAAAAGGAGTGAGGCAAGGTGATACCAGCTCATCCAAACTGTTTACAGCCTGCCTTGAGATGATCTTCCAAAACATGGACTGGGAAAATGAAGGAATCAAAATAGACGACGAATATCTGAGCAACCTCAGATTTGCAGACGACATAGTCCTTTTCGCAGAGAACCTACACGATCTCCAACTAATGCTCGATGAACTAAACGAAGAAAGCAAAAAAGTCGGCCTACACATGGAGTTCAGTAAAATGAAAATCATGTACAACAATCATATTGAGAATAAGAACATAAATGTCAAGATAGAAGATGCAAAACTCTGCAAGGTAGACCACTACATCTACCTATGACAAAAAATCTCCATGAGATCCTCAAAAGAAGAGGAAATCAAGCGAAGAATCACCCTAGGATGGCAAAACTTCGGCAGAGCATACTCTAGTTTCAAAAACCAGACGATCCCAATAATCCTAAAAAGAAGAGTATATAACCAATGCAATCTCCCGATAGTCACTCATGGAGCTGAAACATGGAACCCAACCTAGAGACAGACCTGCAAACTGAGAAGCATGCAACGTGTGCATAAAAGAATTATGCTCAACCTTACATGGAGAGATCACAAGACAACACAGTATATCAGAAAGAAAATGGGAGTCCTAGACATCATGGAAACTATTTTTAAAAAGCTCAAGTGGCAATGGGCAGGTCATGTTGCAAGAATGGCAGACAACCAACGGACATCACGACTCACAACGTGGAACCCCAGAGATCACATGTAAAACCAAGGCCGACAGAACACAAGATGGAGAGATGAAGTAGACAGATTCAAGAAATACTGGCTCTGCGACGCCCATGACAGAGAATCGTGGCGAATCCTAGGGAAGGTCTATGTCCAACGACGGATGTTAAAAGACTGATGATGATGATGATGATGATGATGATGATGATGATGAAATAATTTTTAAGTTGTCTACAAGAGAATTCTTATTGTTCTAAATAGCAGTCCATAATTGGTAACACTGAGACAACCACCAAAATCTCTCATTCACTGAGTAAAACTTGTATTTCTGTTCAGAGCAATGGATGCAAAAACTGTTCATGCTGGAGATTTTTGTGTCTCAATTCAGGGAAGATTTTGTTTTGTCGTAAAAATGTTCTTGCGGGTTTGAGAAAAATTCCGTTCGGTTGGTGATTAGAAATAAATATTTGATTCAGTAGGTCTCACACTTTCAATGTCTGGTTCAGGTGAACGAACAGAAGCGAAATCACCTAGGCGAATTAGGAATTAGGAAGAAAATAAAGGGTTCGATCGGAAATTTCTAGAACGACACCAAATACCACAAGTACCTGAAGGAGGCCAAAGCACACGAGGATCGAAACGTTGTAATCATAACAACCAAGATCTTGTAACAAATCAATGTATAGTAGTAATGATAATTCCTTATCCCAGAAATTGAGACAGAAACATTGTCATGAGTCTTGACAGTTTTTTTATTTTTATTTATCGCAACGCTCAGGTTCTTTTATATTCCACAGTCACCTAGCAAGCATTGTGGATCTGAAATAACAAATAAGTTTCCAATATTTGTTGTACATGAATGAGTCAGAATTTCAATGACATAACCTCCATAGTTCCTATGTTAAGTACAACAAGGGACTCAGAATTCAGTTATGAAAGTATGGAGATGAAAGAGAAACGGTCAGTCTGCAGAATACAAAGAATCTAGACTCTCTAAGTGAATAAAAGAAATAGACAGACAAAGAAAAGAATAGTTCCGAGTGGTTTTTAACATAACCGTAAGTATATCGATTTAGATGGGTTCAAATTTCTTTTCAGAAGAAGAAAGGCTTACATAATTCATCTACCTAAAAAGCAGCTACTTATTAACCAAAACGAAAAAAAAAAGAAAAGATGAAATCAACAAGAACAGATTCTATTACGTTGTTTACTCAGTTTTCGACAAAAAAGTATCCAACCCGCCTTCGCAGGCAGCAAGCAATTTTAATCTTTTTCAATTTGATCTGAAAGAAAGTGAATTCGGATCTCCTAGATCTTGCGACTTTCATCCTTCCACCTTCTCCTTCCCTACGCAAGCAGCAAGGGCTTCTTTCTTTTCCTACTTTTTCATTCAAGTACCTAAACCGTCTTTACAATCAGAAAGCAGCTTTCAACTGATTCAATTTTGTTTGAAAAAAAAGTTGGTCTCTCATAGACCTGGCGACCTTTGTCAAAGTCCAACAACGAAGAGCACCTAAGTTAGAATGAGATTAGGTTTGCTTTTGGTTCAAATCACTACAAGATCCCAAGATGACAATATTAGATAAGAACGTGTCGTAATCACAACTAAAAGAGTACAATATTTGATTTGAGACCTCTATCATAATCTGCCACTATAATCATCATTAATCTTTCATCGTCCGTCATTGGACATAGAACTTCTTAAAGATTCTCGAAATCTCTCTATCATGGGCATCGTGTAGCCAATACTTTCTGAACTTGTCAAGTTCGTTTCGCCATCTTTATTCTGCCGGCTACGGTTTTGCAGGTGATCTCTGAGGATCAACGTTTACTATAAATGAGATAAGATGGACTCACGGTAGGAAAGACGGAAGGCATATTAGTTCACCTGAGTTAGGATGAGGTCAAGTTTGCTTGGGGCTATCTGAGGTCACATGAGGTCAACAATGTCTTGATCTCTCCTAGTACAAAATACCAATTTGAATGCAGAATTTAAAATGCTTAAGAACATGGATCACTGTTTACATCTTTGTAGTTCAAATTGAGTTTGAGAATGAAATAAGTCAATTTTGAAAAAAAAACGAACAATAATTTTGACAGTAGTGTATGTTGCAATAAATGTAATCCTGGTTAAGAAATAATTACAAATACACTGATGATGAGAAGAAAAATATCACTGGTTACTGTTGAGCATGTTAGGCACGAAATATTAACATTTACCGGGTATATATCCTCGTAACTCTTATTTTTTATATATCAATAGTGTTAATACTGTTGAATATTGAGCATCGTGATTAAACATCTGCAACGGATAAAATCTGTTTTACTCTGTGTTTCTTCTTATATTTTAAAAAATTGAACATATATTATGAAATATATATATATATATATATATATATATATATATATATATATATATATATATATATACATATATATATATATATATATATATATATATATATATATATATATATATATATATATGCATGAATGTGTATGCGTGTTTAGATGAAATATGTACCTTAAGTCGTATATATTAATCCGAAAAATCTGTACTCCAACAGTTGAATTAGAGGCAATATATCGATTAAATACATACTTTTTATCTAAGATAATTGTATATATTGGTTTCACTATATTGAAGGCACAGCTATATTGTCTATGATGAGCTGAATATAGCGAAACGAGGGTATACCATTGTCACAGATAAAGTTTATGTATTTAATCGATATATATATATATATATATATATATATATATATATATATATATAGAACTAATATATATATATATATATATATATATATATATATATATATATATATATATATATATATATTAGTTCTGGTCAGTCACTGGAAAGAAACTATCATGCAACCAATGGCAGCATTGCCATGTTGGGAGTAATCAATTAGAAAAATTCGAAATGGGGGTGATCAATGAATTCTATTTCTCGCTTTTTGTTTGGCAGAGACCACTAAAAAAATCTTAATTTCCAAAAAACAAGCTATCATAGACTAAGGGGCTAATTTAGCATACACTTACATTACAAACTGATCCCTCCTCTAAAAAAGTATCATAAAAAACAAAAGAACGTTTTTCCTGGACATAATTATTAATAAATGTTCAATTTTTCAGTCTTCAAGTTCCATCGATGCGGCCTGTACGCGTGATGCATACTTACCTAGCCAACCAAAGCAGCTTGAAAACTGAAAGAAACCTATGTTGATAGTATTGGTGATAGATTTGGTTGACGGTTTCTAATATATATTTATATTTTGTTGAGCTTTCTTGAACACCAAAAATGTTTGTTAAGTACCTTCTCGGTACCCATGGAAGAGATCAAGATATAGAGTAATTTTAACGTAGAAAACGAAGGAAAAGAGCAGGGAGTTGTGGAAGGGAAACGATAATCTTGAAGCTGGAGACAAAGAATATTAACCACGGTCTTGTGAAAGGTACTCAAATCTTGAATATGGTACAATATTGTGCGGTGTCTGGCAGATTCACTGTCAACGATTCAACGACAACACTTTTCTGATAACAATTATCCGATGAGAATTCAACGATAAGTACAATTTATTGAGACATACAAATTACAGAGAAGGTCAAAATGAAATAGAATTATTAAATAAGGGAAAATAAATTTCACAACCACTTTTGTTTTTGTTTTTTATTAACGCATATATATATATATATATATATATATATATATATATATATATATATATATATATATATATATATTTTGTTATATAAAAAAAATTGAACGAGTATCTTGCAGTTTAGATTTAGTGTTAACTTATTTTTCTTGTCGTCGTTAAGTGTTATTTCTGTGTTTGAATGTTTTTAATTCGATTTCAGATACTTATATTTACTTTATTGACGATTAAGTATTGTAGATTTTTTTTAAATTTCAGACTACTGTTCAC
Organism: Thysanoteuthis rhombus; assembly: GCA_963457665.1. Classification (NCBI taxonomy): domain Eukaryota; kingdom Metazoa; phylum Mollusca; class Cephalopoda; order Oegopsida; family Thysanoteuthidae; genus Thysanoteuthis; species Thysanoteuthis major. The sequence continues at coordinate 14,398,925 of OY735211.1, forward strand.
TATTAAGCTTCATCTTGATATTTTAGTGAGATTTTTTTAATCAGAGATTGAGACGGAAGTAAATTATTTATTTTCAGTCCACCCGTTTTCCAATTGATTTTGATGCCTGAAAATAGAAAAAAAAAACTGCAAAAATAGATAAAGAAAGGTAAAACGTTAGAAATATGTTATGTAATGAATAATCGTTTTGCGCTACTTATGAATTATTACAATTAATTTGATTTAAGGTCTAAAAGAATCTCTTTAAACTACAAGATACACAATTTAGGTTTCAGGTGTGAAATATATGAGGTTTTTTAAATAAATTTCGCAAAAAGTCAACATCATCATCATCATCATCATCATCATCATCATCATCATCATCATCATCGTCATCATCATCAGTCTTTTATCGTCTGTCGTTGGACATGGACCTTCCCTAAGGTTCGCCACGCATCTCTATCATGGGCATCGTGGAGCCAATATTTTCTGAACCTGTCCAGTTTGTCTCGCCATCTCATATTCTGTCATCCTCGGTTCCGCATTTGATCTCTGGGGATCCATGTTGTGAGTGGCGATTTCCATCGGTTGTCTGCCATTCTTGCAACATGGCCTGCCCATTGCCATTTGAGTTTCCTAATGGATTCTATGATATCTCAGGCTCCTGTTTTCCCCTATATACTGTGCTGTCTTGTGATCTCCCAATGTGAGGTTGAGCATAATTCTCTCATGTGCATGTTGCATGGTTCTCTGTTTAAGGGTCTGCCTTTTGGTTATGTTCCATATTTCAGCTCCATAGGTGACTATTGCGAGGATACATTGGTTGTATACTATTTTTTTTTCTGTGTAAGCTATATAAATAGTAGAAAAAGTTTTAGAAATGTATTTAATTACACAAAAAAGCTTGAAATAGATTAAATTCAAGTTTTAGAAATAAGTTATAGATAAAGGTCATTTTTTTTTAAATTCACAAACAAAGAATTCATTTGTTCTGGAAAAGTTGAAAAAAAAAGATTTACATTCAGTATATGTTTATTCAAAAAGCAAGGTTATGAGAAATTGTGAGCAAATATTCAATTTTATTTTCAAATGATTAATAGGTTTCGATGTTCATCTAGTTAGGTACTGATCAATACAAACCTTGTTTTAATTTTATTCTTCCTTCAGGCTTTGTAAATCTAACAGTAACATTGATATTTATATATATATATATATATATATATATATATATATATATATATATATATATATATGTATGTATGTATGTATATATATATACATATATATATATATATACATATATATATATATATGTATATATATAAATATGTATGTATGTACGTATGTATGTATATATATATGTATATATATATATACATATATACATATATATATGTATATATATATACATACATACATACATACATACATACATACATATATATACACACACACACACACACACACATATATATATATATATATATATATATATATATATATATATATATATATATATATATATATAAGATGAAAAAAGTAACAAGATATTTGTTTGTTTTTCAAAATGTTCCATTCATTTTTTAGGAATGGAATTAAAAAAAAACAAATTTTCCATTAATTTTTACGAAATGCCGAAAGATTGACAAATTTGTCATCTATTTTCGGTCCAGTAAATTCTCTTTAATTCTTAACCTCGCAATGTTAAAGATCTCAGTGAATTATGCATCTCGATAAATTGTATTTCGATGAATTATACATCTCGATAAATTGTATCTCGATGAATTATACATTTTGATAAATTGTATCTCGATGAATTATACACCTCGATAAATTGTATCTCGGTGAATTATACATTTCGATAAATTGTATCTCGATGAATTATACATCTTGATGAATATCAGTAACTTGCTTGCCGCAAATCATTGTCGGTCAATGTTCCGCGACCCATATTGTACAAACTGAAGTATTCACCTACGTGGAGTCAAACATTTAAGGAGTAGAAAAATAGACTAAAGCTTATAAGAAAAAGTCTTGGCTCACTTTTGATCGCTTAATAAGAAAAAAAGGTTCCTTTCACTTCTGCACCCTGAACGGGGGGAAAAGTTTCCTTTCACTTTCCACACCTTGATGGAAGAAAGGTTTATTTTCACTTTCGACTCCTTAATTGGGCAAAAAGTTTCCCTCCACCTTCGAACCCTTAAAGAAAGATATATAGACATATAAAATAAGTCGATATGTATGTGCACATATGTGTAATGGTCTGAAATTAAGGGTCCAGTTTAGCATTATAGTCACATTGTAAATAGAACTCCTCTCTAAAATCTTTACTTTTGAATTCTCTCAAAACGTTTTACTCAAAAATCTCTCCGTAGGTCCATTGAATATGTATGCCAAAATCCGTGGTGCTGCAGCCATGTTTAGTTGGTTTCTTTAGCGTGACACATAGACATACGGTGGCACCTCTCGTTTATACAGTACTTGTCATTTGAACAAAAATCCATTCTTGGTTTCGAACCATTGAGAATTCATATATTTCTTTCGAAAAAGTACTGTTCATAAGCATTTGAACAAACTCCAAATCAGCTTTTATTCCATTATGGGGGGGGGTTCAAAATTAACTGATTAGTCTGGCAACTCATCCATATAACAATAAGATCACTTTTTTGATTTCTGATCAATCCCGAACATTATTTTAGAAGAATAGAAGCAAAAAACTCGCTTTATTTCCTTCAACAGTTTAATTCAACAGTTTAATTCAACTAAATGAAAAATGGAGAAATTTCTCATTCAGAACCAGAAAACACGTCTAACTGCATGCCTTGTTATGTTGATTGCAAAAAGTTCGGTCTTTCTTGCATAATGTTCCTGTTTCGAACTCTCAAATCCGTAAAAATATGCGCTTGTTCAAACACTTATGATAGATACTGTCATTACAGATTCAGATGAACCCCCCCAGGATGCCTTTGTCAAGATACATGCCGTTATTTATACCATTGAGGTAGGGTTCCCCTTTTAGTCGTCATTCAACGATTGATTTCAAAATGACATTATTAAGAAGAAAGCGAAAAGGTAAATGAACTTATAAAAGTCTTTTGTGGTGACAATGACGAGAATGAGGAGGAATAAGTGCGTGTTTATGCGTAGCGCTGCATTGTGAGTCGGATCATCCATTGAAATTTAATTTCCTCCCGGGGACTTTCATCATTTGAGGAAAGGATGTGCAAAACGTTGAAATGAATTAAACACGCAAAAAAATTTCCATTAAGGAAAAATCTCATGAGGGATATTTTTATCTCTGCAAAATGACTTTAATAAAATAATCGAAGAAAAATAGATTGATCGTCTTTTACTTCCGATCGTCAATTAAAAACCGTTACCAAAGCTGTCAACATACACTGTCGCCCATAAATGAGTACGCTCCAACCATTTTTTTAGTTTTTTATGGAAAGTTAGTATTCTTCTAAACCAAAAATAGCAGGATGTTATCATTTCTTGTGGAACATTATACAATCGAAACGGACATTATCAAGTATCATATATGACCAAACTCAACAGCATTGGAACTCTGTTGCCAAACGAAAAAAATTGGTGGAGTGTGGTACAATACGAAGGTTGATGGGGACTCTTTAATTGAATATTTCGTTTTAGTCTTGAATATTTGATTCTATTTTTGAATAGCGTTTATGTTGAAGATAGTTTTCGTGTGGGTGTACGTGAAGTATACATACTTGATCAAAGATAAGATAAGTTATAGAGTAACCCTTTTCAGACGCTAAAAGAACGATAAAAACATCTCAAGTAGATTTATTGTCAATGTAAAGCGTGGTCGCTTGGAACCCCCGCAGATAGATAGCCAGTCACAGCCACTTAATTAAAAAGACATTAGGTTGAAGAAAGCAGAAAGAGGCTGATGAAAAAAAAAGTGGGGTTTATAATGATTTTAACAACGGAAGTAAGAAAGGAAGACTGTGTTTAGTTGCGTGAGAAACGAAAAAAATGCAGGAAGAAAATATGACAGAAAATAGTTGATGATCATCTAGTTCCGGTATTAGGTGAAAGTAGAGGGTAAGTTAATCCAGGAAAAGAGATATCGATAGAAGATAAGATAGAAAGAACAAACGTTGGTCACCAGTAGAGTAGTAGACGAACGGTCTACGGGTCGCTGGCAGTTGAGCTGATTAACCTTTTATTTTCTCTCTCTCTCTCTCTCTCTCCCTCTCTCTCTCTGTGTACAGGTGAGGATTTTATTTGATGTATTTTCAGCCAGCCGAAGAAGAAAAATAAGTTTGATTTTTAATCCCACATGAGTCTTACGTGTTCCTTTCCTTCAGCTGCATACACGCAAAGAAATGCCATTATCCTTCAAGTGTACTACTTCTTTCTTCAGTTTTAAGTTGGCTTGCCAGGCTGGCTGGCTGGCTATGTATGCATCACGCATACAAACCGCCCTAAAGGAGATCAAGGGCTGAAAATTTGAGCATCTACTCCCTATTATGTCTAGAAAAACATCCCCCCCTCCAAACACACGAAAGTGTTTTTAGAAGTATTGAATTTGCAATGTAAGTTTTGTCCTGGTAGCATTCACGCTTGTCTTGTTGGTTATTTTTTTAAATTCAGACTTTTTTTTATAGTGATCACCGCCCAACAAGAGGCGAGAGAAGTAACATATTCATTGATCACCCCTTTTTTCCAATTTTCTATGGTAGGAGTTACCAGATATGTTTGAAAGTCTCTCTCTCTCTCTCTCTCTCTCTCTCTCTCTCTCTCTCTCTCTCTCTCTCTCTCTCTCTCTCTATCTATCTGTCTATCTATCTATCTATCTCTCTCCTCAAAACTTTGTCATCCAGGCAATTTTGAGATCTGAATGATCTGCGATGTTTACTGTTTATTCACTGTCGTAAACAGAGGAGAGTGGTTGCGATGAAAAATTAAGATAAGACTGGCTGCTTCAGGATCAATCTCCACTCTGACAGAAGCCTATAAGCTTGTTTTTTTTATATTTCGACTTTTGTAAAAACGTTTTTCTTTAACTGAAAAAGATCTTTGAATTTGGTCATGGAAGGAGACTTAATAATATTGAGATCTGGCATGGCAATCTAGATAACTCTAAATGTAATTTGAGGCAATTTAGAAATTGACTGGAAATTAGCATCCATAGCTTTCCTTCCTTTCTTTCTTTTTTTCTCTCTTTGGTCGATGAAGATTTGAATATGTCTCTCTCTCTCTCTCTCTCTCTCTCTCTCTCTCTCTCTCTCTCTCTCTCTCTCTCTCTCTCTCTCTTCAACATTCTCTCTTTATCCGTCATTAAAAATTTCTCACTTTTTAGTCTTAACCCAGAAGTCAGAAATTGTCATTGTTGTCAGGTGAGGGAAATGAAGTCAAAACTTTATAGGAGTTTGACAAAAGTCTAGTCAAAAATTATAAATGGTTGACATTACAGGGGCAAAGCTGGAGACTTCGGGTGCCCGGTGGGCTTGGTTCCTCAAGTTACGCACCCCCATCCTTCAAAACCTAGGTGCCACATACATCATGTAATGCTAATAGAAATGCAGTAGGTGAATTACTATTCATAAAGCTTTTGGGTGACCCTTCATCATCATCAGTCTTTTAATGTCCGTCGTTGGACATAGACCTTCCCCAGGATCTGCCACTTTTCTCTATCACGGGTGTCGCAGAGCCAGCATTTTCTGAATTTGTCTAGTTCATCTCTCCATCTTTATTCTGTCGGCTTCGGTTTCGCATGTGATCTCAGGGGTCCATGTTGTGAGTCGTGATGTCCATCGGTTGTGTTTCATTCTTGCAACATGGCCTGCCCATTGCGATTTAAGTTTTTTAAAAGATTCTATGATGTTGCAGAATCCCATTTTCTTCCTGATATACTGTGCTGTCTTGTGATTTCTCTATGTAAAGTTGAACATGATTCTTTCATGTGCATGCTGCATGCTTCTCAGTTTGCAGGTTTGTCTCTTGGTTAGTTTCCATGTTTCAGCTCCATAAGTGCCTATTGGGAGAATGCATTGGTTGTATACTCTTCTTTTTAGGATTATTGGGATCGACTTGTTTTTGAAGGTTGAGCTTATTCTGCAGAAGGCTTGCCATCCTAGGGTGATTCTTCGCTTGATTTCTTTTGAGGATCTCATGGAGATTCGTTGTCCTAGGTGAATGTAGTGGTCTATTTTCCCCTATTTTGCCCCCCCCTATTTTGACAGTTATGTCCTTATTCTCAATATAATTGTTGAACATGATTTTTTTCCGCATCCTCTCACTAAGCTACGCTCCTGGATGCAAATGCTTCATCTAATTGAGAAAATGAAGCCAGATATATTTTTTTCCTTTTAGTGATTTAATGGATTCCAAATCTTCATCAAGGTTTTCCTTATCGAATTCAAAAGGACCATTCATTGGAGAATTGATCAGGTTATTCCTCCATTCTCTATTATACAGAAAGGTTTCTACCTTGACAATTACAGGTAAAAAGGTTTCTACCTTTACAATTACAGATAGAAATGTGTTGGCTAAAGGATTTTGCTTAATGGTGGCAGACTACGAAGTTACATCGGTTTGTTTGTATGTGCTTTTGTTATTGTTTGACAGAATAATTGCTGCTAGTTTGTGAAGAGTATCAATTCTCACGAGAAATGTATCAAAAGATTTACAAGTAGTATTCACAATCAAAACATTAGTTTAACAATAGACTCTTTGCTCACTTGATTCTGATTGGGCAATTCGATTTCTATTTTCTATAGCATACTTCCCAGGAGAATCGACACACATTGAAATGCCTGTTTTAGTAATTATTTACTTTGAATATGTTTAAAGCAAGGTAACAAAGAATGACCCTGGGGTGACTAATATTATATGTTTAGCAACATACGTATAAACCCATGTTTGCATGAGGAAAAGCAAAGAGAGTTGAATCCCATTGGAGTATAACCGACAAGTGACGAAATTCCAATTTCTGTTGCATGCGTCAATTTAATGGTTCTTGCAAGTTTCAAGTCTGGTTGAGACCAGGACTTTATGCATCAAAGTGTAGTATCTGCTTGCAGTATATTCTTTGGTAGCTTTGCACTGGTGCAATGACATAGCTGATGATGGTCTACGGAAGCTCGGTATTGTTAATTGCAAGGGGTATGGCTTTTGTCCTGTGGCCTCAAAAACAACTCTGCCCAGTTTTTTTTTGCGGGGGGGGGGGGATCAGCAAGCTCTAAGGCAGCATCTTCCCATTGCGCTAAAAGGCAAGGATCGGGCTTGCCCTGACGCCTTCGCAACCCGAGTTAAGGGGACTGGAGTTTTTTTTTATTTCAAGCTTTCTGTACGGAACACCACATTAAACTGATCTTGTGTCACATCTTACTTTCATACGGAAGCGAGTAAATATGGACCAGGACTTTATTCTTATCCTGTGTGTTGGAGAAAAATATGTGCGATGGGAATATAGAATAACCTTTTAAAGCATTGAGATTTTGATGTCAAATTCAAACTGTAAAAACAACATATACGCTAAAACGTATTCTTATAAGTATTTTTATGACTACCCTCTCAGCATGATGCAAGCCCACCGAAAGGATACCTTCACTTTAATCATACAGTTTAAAGCATACTCAATCAGCTGATGAGTCCCAATATCGGTAATTGAACCCTACTTTCTACGCATGAGGCAGACGTGCTAACCATTACAGTATCCAAGCTTACATATATACATTAATTAGATTAGAGCTATTAATTCGATACTGTGCGTTCGAGAATAAAATGTGTGATGGAAGTATAGAATAATCATTAATTGTATTGAGATTTTGATGTGAAATTCAAACTGTGGAAACAACAGATACACCATAACTTTTCCACAAAATTTGAATTCACAGGTTCCAGCTGTATGACAACACAAACGATTTGGAAAAGCTTGGTTCCTGCTGGGAAGGAACCATCGCCGGTTATTGAGCAGACAATTCCCAGCGAGAACCAAACTTACTGCATATTCAGGAATATAAATCTGATTCGTGCATTTTGAACCAATCAATTTATCTGATGCTTCGTGTATTGGTAATCCGAATTTTTAAGTCTTCTCTGTATTATATTCGATCTACGTCATAAGTATTCACCATTGAATTGAGTGAATGGAAGAAGGAAAATATGTTGAGAAATATCTGTGTTCTGTGTCATCATCAGCAACGGCAGTAACAGCCTTTTAACGCCCGTCGTTATACAAAGGGTCCCTTCACGATTCGCTTGATCTCTCTATCATGAGCCTCGCAGAGAGCCTGAACTTTCCAACCTTGGACTTATTAGAGAGAGATAGAAGCAGAGAGAGAGAGGGAGGGGAGAGACAAGCAGACTGACAGACAGAGAGGAAGGGAGAGATAGATAAACAGATGGATATAAGAGCCGTTGATATAGAGATAAAGATGAAGATGGATGAAATGACACAAAGATGAAAGGTCAAGATGGATAGATATGTAGGAACACTGAAAGGGAGAGAGAAAGTGGGTGAGAAAGACTGTCAGATACGTACAGAATCAATGATACATCAGTAGATAGATACATAGATAGATATGTATGAACATAGAGAGAGAGGGAGGAGACTGTTAGATACATAAAGAATAAACAAAGATACATCAGTAGATATGGAGATGAATAGATAGGTACATAGATAGATATGTATGGAGATAGAGAGAGAAAGAGAGAGAGTGAGAGAGAGAGAATGTCAGATACATAGAGAATAAATAAAGATATGTCAGTAGACATTGAGATAGATAGATAGATAGATAGATAGATAGATAGATAGATGAGGGAGACTTAAGTCAGAGAGAATACACTGACCAATAGACAATCATTTTCGAAAGCAATCATTTTGATATACTGGTCTGCAAAGTCACACTTTCCCTTTCACAATTGTCCTTTGACTGTCCATGCTGTGTCCCTGAGTCTCGACCGACGGGGTATAACCCCTTGTCAATCAACTGCCACATTATTTTCCGCGGTGGGGTCGGCGACAATTTGTGAGAATGAACTATTGACGGCACAACGATTTGAAGACTGTATCCATCCGGCACCTGGAGCGGACAACTCGGCTTTGAGGGTCAGGGTGGGTCAGCAGCTGCCGTCGGGCGCCGAAATGGTGAGTGACAGAGGCATGGAGACCGGATTGCGACGTGGGGGAAACGGAGTCAGTTGCAATAAACACTCACTCCAGGTTGAATGAATTAGAGAAGGCCCTGGGAAATTTGAGTTGATTAATGGATTGAATTACTGCTTAGGAATGTATATACGTGTGCTCGAGTAGGATGATAGAATTCCTAATGATCTATCTACACACACACACACACACACACACACACACACACATATATATATATATATATATATATATATATATATATATATATATATATATATATATATATATACTAGCTGAAGTACCCGTCAACGCCGGTTAAAATACTGAAGGAGTATTAAAAAAAAGACTGAAGCTCTCATCATCATCATCAGTCAGTTAGCGACACGGACCTTCCTCGAGATTTACCAGACCTCTCTACCATGGGCATCACGCAAACAGTATTTTGAAAATTAATCTAGCTCGTCAAGCCATCTCACTTTCTGTCGGCCAGATCCTCGCACCTGATGTGTGGGGATCCACGTTGTGAGTCGTGATGTTCAGCGGTTATTTGTCATTCTTGCAACATGTCCAGTCCATTGCTATTTGAGTTTTCTGACAGTTTCTATGATGTCCAAGACTCCTGTCTTATCTTTATTACACTGTGTTGTCTCATGATCTTTCCATGCAAGGCCAAGCATAATTCTTTCATATGCACGTTACATGGTTTTCTCAGTTTGAGGATCAGTCTTCTGCTTAGGTTCCATATTTCAGGTCCGTATGTTATTATCGATTGTATACCCCTCTTTTTAGGTATAATGGAATTTTCTTGTTCCTAAAAGTCGAGCTTGCTCTACCAAAAGCCTGTCAAACTAGTGTGATTCTTCGCTTGATTTCTTCTTTTGAGGGTCTCATGGAGATTCGTTGCCCTTGGTAGATGTAGTGGACTTTCTTCGGCTCTGCATTTATCTTATTTCGATCGTTGTCTTTGTCTTCGGCATGTGTGTTGTACATGACATTCGTTTCGCTGAATTTCACGTGGAGGCCAACTTTTTTACATGTTTAATTTAGTTCGTCTAACATCATTTGGATATCGTGAACTTTCTCAGCAAAGAGGACGATGTCGTCAGCAAATCTGAGGTTACTTAGGTATTCTCTATCTATTCTGATTCTTTTGTGTTCCCATTTTAACTTTTGGAAGAATATAAGTTTGACACTTGAAAGAGTTTCGTTCCACTCAAGGGTATTGCAAGAGATTTAGGAACGTAAGAGGCTTGGTTCCCTGGGAACTCTCCTACAATCAGAGAGAATATTCATTGTATGATATCAGTAGAATACAAATGTAGTGGGTGATCTGATCATAGAGCATATGGAGGCCCCTACATAGGGCCTCGGGACGTTTCAGAATACCCCCCAATACCCCCTCTTGCTGTTATGCATCTACCTGCACTTTCGACTCTTTGTTTGGTGAAAGAATTTTCTTTCGCTTCTGATCCCTTTTTGACCGCACGAGGTAGTTGTAATGACCGTCTCCAATCATCCACTCACCTCTTATAAGGAGGAAAAGGTCTCATCACTTTTGATTCTTTGAAAAGAGAAAAACTTTTCCTTCACTCTCAACTCTAAAAGGTTGATAAAGTCTATCCTCACTTTTGACCCTTTTTGGCAGGTAAAAAAGCCCCCTGTTACGAAGAAGTCTCTGCTCATTTTTTACCCTTGGAGAAGGGTATTCCCATCGTTTCAGACCCCATTTGAAAATTCATATAAGAGCATGAAAGATAAGAAAGTATTAATATTAGACGGAAGGTAAGGTTCCACTTTGGCATTAAAGTTTCATTTTAAATAGAATACCACCTCTAAAAATCCTCTGGAAAATCATATACAGATAGCTAATATATCTGTCCATGGCGGGTAAAATATCTCAGGTGGAATAAAAAAAAAATACTAAAACTTCTACTTTTGATCCATTATTGAGGGAAAAAAGATTCTTTCAACCTCTGACCACTCAAAGGGGGAAATGAAGGTTACCATTACATTATATATATATATATATATATATATATATATATATATATATATGTGTGTGTGTATATATATATATATAATGTGTACTGTAGAGAGTGAGACGGACTCGGGAGTGAGGTGTTTGGAAGTAAGGTTTATTAATCCTTATAAGTAAATTATCCATATATGTTTCGGGATTTTTCCCATCATCAGTGGTGTGTGCTGTGTGTATTAAAATGTCCCATGCGAAACCAGAGTCCACTGCCAGGAGCTATGCATTGTGGGTAAATTGTGTTGTCAGGGCAGCTGGAAGCCTCCTGCTGAGTGGGAGAATGTCCAGTAGGTATCAGGTCTTTGGTTAAGCAGCAGCAATTCGTCTGGGGGGGGGGCAGAGTGCATCAAGGTAGGGGGTAGTGATGTGGAGTTAGATTTTTTGGTATATTAGGGGTAGTGTAGATGGCGGGGTAGTGAGGTCAAGGAGCTACATAGGTATCAACCTTAAAAGTTATTGAAAATGCGTTAGCTATGATTTGGACAGGGGTTATAACTGGTTAAGATGAAATTTTTCCTATGGGTCTGGGTGACTTTGAAGCTTCCATTATTGAATGTTTCTTAGATGTGGGTGTGAAGATATTAATGGTAGGAGTTTTGTGCATTAAGGTTCTATCTGATTAGGGTTGTTCAGTTTAGTGTTTAATCCATTAGGATATACGGTTTTAAGTCTGTTGACCCACATGTCTTCGTGTTTCTCTAGAACTTTAGTTATGTCAATTGGAGTAGTTTTTTCTATTTTTTCTATGATGGTAAAGCTAGCGTCAGTGGCAATATATATATATATATATATATATATATATATATATATATATATATATATATATATATATATATATATATATATACGTATATATATATACGTATATATATATACATATATGTATATATATATAAATACATATATGTATATATATACATATATATATAAATACATATATATATTCATATATGTATACGTATATATATATACACATATATATGCATATATATACATATATATATATACACATATATATATTCATATATATACATATATACATATATATGCACATATATATACACATATGTATTTACATATATATACATATATATACGCATATATGTATACATATATATATACAGGTATATATATAAATACATACATATATATATGCATACATATATATATACATATATATATATATACGTATATATGTACATAATTATATATATATACGTATATATATATATATATATATATATATATATAGAGAGAGAGAGAGAGAGAGAGAGAGAGAGAGAGTAAAACGGAGAGAAAGAGTCAAAGTTAAAAATAACAGACAAACTCTTAATTTTTGTAGTTTGTGTACAAACCTTTTATCAATATCATCGAATTTTCTTAAAAGCGTTCCAAAGTTGGTGGTTCGAGATCTTTCGACCATGATTGGTCATTATCAAGCAAATGTGATAGTGATATCCAAAGAGTAATTCTTGTTACAATTTTATATCTATATATTACAAGCGTTGTCTTGCTTTAATTTGGGTAATGATAAATAGATATGTTTGAATACGTAATTGAAATCGGCTCCGTGTGATTGATATAACTGTAGTGGGTTCGATCCCCACTGGTTGCACCACACTTGTGGTTTCGCTCTAGTCTATACTAAGCTAAAGAACATCTTGCCATAGAGCAATGGTTTGCAAGCTAGTCGTGTAGACTATTCCAATCAGGTGTGCCATACTTATGGTTTTATGCTATACAAGTACCTGCAAGTAATCTATAATGACTTTTAGTCCTTCATTCTTAATTGATTACGATTAATGAGATAATGGGTTTTCTAAGAAATGGGTTATTAGATTCTCAGTAATCAGATTTCTGCTTATTTTCCCCTTTTTCTCTGCCCAAACCAGCGAATAAAAGTGGAATGCGCTTCGATTAATTGGATCTTATCAGTTTCTAATCAGGAAACCTGTTATTTTCTGTGAATTCATTATTTTAACTGCTGAAAATTTAATCCATAAGGGGTTGATGAGAAAATATGTGACAATTATATCGATGTTTACTAAGCTTGCTCTATGGTGAGTTAGGCTGAAGAAAACAATGTTTTGTTTTGTTTTTTTTTTCATTTTTTATCTATTTTATTAGATGAAGTATTGGAAATCAATACTATTAATTTTTCGCTTAAAAGTTATTAATAATGAAGATAATACTGCAATAGTTCTCTGAGTGAGGGTTGCTGGCTTGCTTTATTGTCTTGAAAATAGACACTAAAAAAACAGGTATTTTTGTAAGGTTTGAACTTGAATCATTAACGTCAATAGAAAATACGCAATGACCTTAGCTCCCAATCATACCCCCCCTTGTTTGGTTATAGATATTTAGCACAGTACATCCGGAAAAAGACAGGAGTTAGGGACATCATAGAACCCATTAAAAATCTAAAGTGGCAGTGGGCTGGCTATGTTGCAAGAATGGCGTACAACCGATGGACATTACGACTCACGACATGGATCCTCCAAGATTACATGCGCAACCAAGGTAGGCAGATGGAGAGACGATTTAGACAAATTCAGTAAGTACTGGCTCTGCGACGCCCATGATAGAGAATTTTGGCGAATCCTGGGGAAGGTCTATGTCCAACGACGTACGTTGAAAGACTGATGATGATGATGTTGATTTAGTTTGATTTGACAGTACCAAATGAGAAGAATGGAGGATGTAGGGATGGGAAGATTGAGTTGCGCAAGTTTTCAAATAGAGGGCACTTGTCGGTATGTTTTTTGTGTTTTTTTTTTTTAGAATTAACACTCAAAATCCTTTTGTTTCTTCTTTTTACTTTAGTTCGAACAATAACCTCTGGCAACAGTGGGAAATATATAACTACCTCGGCAAACATGCAGAGCCAGCGTACGACTAAGAAAAGATTTTGTAATTGCATAATAGATCAAGTGGTTGAAAAAGTTGAAGAGACTGCCGAGCAGTTTAGGATTCCATTTCAAATTCCAGTTTAATGATGTTCATTTTTAGAAATGTATTATTGTGTTGGCCAAAATGCTCGTTGTGTGTTTGACATTAGATGACATTAGGCGAATCTTCGTACAAAAAACAGAATTCTGTGTACACGGTGGGATTGGAAGGGAAGCCTTCACTATGCGCTTCTTCGTGATATTAAACGATTGATTCGAACAAATAATGCTTCCAATTAGACAATCTAGAAACAGCAATCGACGAAATATGCCCAGATTTAGTTACCAGTCATCATCATCATCTTCATCATCAGTCTTTCAACATCCGTCATTGGGCATAGATCTTCTCCAGGATTCGCCACACTACTGTATCATGGGCATCCAGTACTTTCCTAATTTGTCTAGCTCGTCTATCCATCTAATATTCTGCCGGCCTCGGTTGCGCATGTGATCTTGGGGGATCCATGTCGTGAGTCGCGATGTCCATCGGTTGTCCGCTATTCGTGCAACATGGCCAGCCCACTGCCACTTTAGATTTTTATTGGGTTCTATGATGTCTCTGACTCTTGTCTTCTCCCGGGTGTACTGTGCTGTCTTGTGGTCTCTCCATGCGAGGATGCAATATTCTATCAGGATTGCTAAGTTAGACCGAATGTTTCTTTAGTGGCAAGGCAAACATTGTTACAGCTTGTTAGGGAAGTTTTTACTCATCCACCGTATATAACAAATATTGCACCATCGGGTTACTATTTAGTTACTATTTATTCCAGCTACCGCGTAATTCTCTTGATGAAAAAAGAAATTCAATTCCTAGAGCAGGTCTTTGTTGAGAAAGGTAAAAAAAGGTTTCGGTTGGATGAAATTATAAAAATGCCTGACTCAAGATGACAGAAGATAGAACAAAACGGTAAAAATGTTATTGAATGAAGTCGAACAAATTCTCTTTTATTTTTACCCAATAAACTGAACGAACTTTCCGCCAACATTTCATAACATAACAATATCATATCAGCCACATTTTTTTTTCTTTTACTTTCTGCCAAGTTTTGGTAGTATCGACAATTATCGAGCGTGTTCAAAAGTTCCTAGTACCCTATTTGGGAACTTTAGACTGAATACACAGTTCAAAACCGGTTTTTTGCCAGAATCTTTTGCACACACTTAATATTATGACTTCAATATATTTAGGAATAATGAGAGAACAATGTCATTGAAGCCATAATCTTCTATTTTTGTAAACTTATAAAGCTATAAAACAAAACGGTGCGTTTTGGCAGCTATATATACTTTAAAATACTAATATACGATTTCATTTTGTTACTCTCCTTTCTGATTGGTTATCAGCACATTTTTAATGTATTTTTACACCGATTGATTTTTTTATTAATTCGGACATAATTCGTGATATGTGGAGCATATCTTACCTTGGCTTTTGAACAGCTTTTATGGTATTTTTTGATTCCCTGCTTCAGGTATAAAAAACCGATAAAGATAAATCTATTTTAATTGCATATCCAAAACGGTACTGACCACTTACTCGTTGTGGCCGATGAGGACGACAACCACCGACAAACTGTGAACATAATAGAAAATGAAACAGAATTCTATTTATGAAATCGTTCCGGACAGTACCCAACCATTTTATATCAGGTTGGAACAAAATAATTGGCTGTTTTGAACAACCAATTTTTAAACATCATCATTCGATTCGAACGCAAGTATCATTAGAATCGACACAATACTGTCAACAATTTGGCAGTGAATTTATTACACCACGATAAAAACCGGGGTCACAGGAGATAAAAACTGACGGGAAGCATTTTTGAATTGGTCCGTATAGATGTATACTTGCTGGTGTGTATTTGCATCTAAAGCGCAAAAAAAAGTTGTAAGGGGAGTGGTCTGGTGAATTGGGAGGATGGAGCGTGACCTCGAGGTCAAATCATGGGACACTTATCCATTTTTTCTTTATCTACCCATTTCAGATTCGTGCCGGATGTCTTCCGACTGTTGCATGGTCTACCCCCGCCCCCCACCTTTGCCCCCAATACCTAAGTATCTGTTTCTAGATGAGGCTCCACCCGCAAGCAGTGATTCTTGTGGGAGTTATCCACATGATATTCTTAACAGGATAGGCCCCTTTCTGCTCACCGCTGCTGGCGAAAATGGTTGCAACAATTTTTCATGCATCAGTTTCAAATCATGATAATAGAACTCTGGCGTGATGGTCTCAACAGGTTGAAAAAGGCCGTAATGGATTACTCTATTACTGTACCACTAAACCATTCAGTTTTGTTGAGGGAGGGGGCAAGTTTGTCAACTGTTAAAAAGCCTTGTTTCCGATTAGGATACAGTAACCACTTTTCATCAGCATTAAGCACGCGACCAAGAACAGTGTCATTTTCAAGTCGAAATAGCAAATTGCAGCAAATGCCAAACTTCGCAAGCTATTGATCATCTGTCAAATCATGGGTTACTCACCAATTTTTGCTTTCACGTTTTCCGTTTTGTACAGGATGTCTTCTGACCATTGTATAAACTATTCCCAGCTTAGCTCTCAACGCCCCAGTGTCTGTTTCTGGATGAGGTTCCTCTCGCAAGCAGTGATTCTTGTCGGAGTTATTCACATTCTATTGTTATAATCGAGCAGCAATGCACCCACCGCATGAAATTACGTTGGCTATACCCACCAGATTAATTATTTCGGCCCTCTTAGTAGATCAACTCAACACAACTCCTAAAACACTGCACACAAAACCTTCCCAGGGGATAAGAACGACCCGTAAGGAATCTGCAGTATCAAGAAAATTCATTGTTTCTTACACTTTTACTTGTATTCTAAGTTGGGCTCCGGTTTAACTGACATTGCCCCATCAAAGATAATGACGATAACAGGTGAATATTTTCTAAATCTTAAGCAAAGGATTGCTATTAGCCCTGCTTATTGGGTATAAATTTCAACCAAACGCATCTCTCATGTATAGAACTTCCATCAATATTTTTGTCAGAAAAATAGAAAAAAATAACCTTTAGTTTAAGTGTTTATGAATATTTCTAACTGGCAATAACACCCAGCGTTGTGTGGGGGAGGAAAACTTGACCCTGAAAAGGGAATAAATGGAGAAAAATTCCCCTTGCTTTTGACACCTGTAAGTGAAAAAAAGGTTCCTGTCCCAATTTAACTCCTGTAAGTGAAAAAAGGTTACCCGCAAATTTTGACCTCAAAAAGATAAACAAAAAGTTCTCGACCCTGATTTGACCCCTAAAAGAGGAAAATGAAGCCCCCCCCCCAATTGGGATGCCTAAACGCGGAGAAAAAAAATACCCCCTCAACTTTGACCCTAAAAAAGGAAAGTTCCTAAATCCCAATTTTGATCGCTGAAAGAGAAAAAAATTCCCCCCTAGATTTTGATCCTTAAAAGGGGAAAAATCCACTCGTCGATTTTGACCCTTCAAAATAATAGATTACCCTCAAATTTTGAACCACGGAAGTGAAAAAATCTTCACACCTAAAAGTGAAAAAAGTCTTCTTCATTTTTCTGCTGAAAAGTGAAAAAAAGTCCCGATCGGTTGTAACATCTGAAAGTGAAAAAAAAAAAGAATTCCTCTGTCGATTTTGAACTTTGAAAATGAAATCTTCCCCTCGAATTTCACTCAAAGCCCACGTCCCGATTTTGACCCCTGAAAGTCGAAGAAGTCTCCCTTCAATTTTGAAAAGAAATACCCTGATTTTGACCCTCAAAAGTGGAAAAAAAAATCTTTCTCCTCGATTTTGACCCGTAAAAAAGAAAAAGAAGTACCCCACTTCCTGATTTCGACTCCTTAAAGGTGAAAATAAGTTTCTCCACTCTTCTGACACCTGAAAGGAAAATTAAAAATTCTCTCTGGATTTTGATCTCTAAAAGTGGAAAATAATCCCCACCCCAGATTTTGACACCTAACAAAGTCCCCTTAGATTTTGACACCTGGAAGTGGAGAAAGAACTTAACCCTTGATATTGAACTTTGAAAATAAACAAAATCCCCTTAGATTTTGACCCCTGGAGGTGAAGATAGATTCCCCTCGATTCTCAACCTCAAACATAAAAAAAACTTCTTCTCCGATTTGACCCCTAAAAGTGAAAGATATCCCCCTTTATTTTGCCCCTGAAAACTGAAAAAAAATCTCCTCCATGTAACGCCAAAATTTAGTATTTTTGAAAGAAAAGATTTCTCAGTGAGGTAAAGGGTGTAACAGTGAACAGAATCCCTTCTACTCAACCTTCAAATTTTGTGTTCTAGAAGAAGAAAAAAAACTTACCAAAAATAGTGTCGTCATGTGGAAAACTTCTTTCAAAGAATAAATGTAGACGGAATAAATGTTCTTAAATGACATCACAGCGTCTCCCACTGTAAACATAAAGTGGAGGTCTAGTTCAGCATTATAGTCATGTAGTAAATAGAACCCATTTCAAAATCCCTTAAATGTTACAAATCATCCAGATTTTTTTCTATTGCGCACCCTAATCCTGCACATTTGTGGATACCTCGAATCATAAGCACCGGCTGTGAAGCACCGTTTGGGAGAAAGTGGACATCCTTATATTAAGGACAGGGTACTTATTTGTGACCAAGTTGAGTTTTCACACCAACTGATGACTTCAATTTTGTAAGGGTTTTTGTAAAACTCAACCAATTTTAATGAAACTCCTAAAATGTAGACGGAATAAATGTTCTTAAATGACATCACAGCGTCTCCCTGTAGAAATCTTTGTTGTAAATGATTTTTTTAAAAATTACACTTAGTCACGGAAAGTTTTTTTTCAAATTTGATGTAACGCAATATACGTTCAATTGGAAAATAAGTTTATACTAATTTGGTCCCTTGGTTTCCGTCCGGCAGCATTCACGCATATTTTTACTTTTGTTTTTGCTTGTTTTTTTCTTAATTCGAACTTTTTTCTAGTGATCACTGCCCAGCAATACGCAAGAGAAATAATTCATTCATTGATCACACCTTTTTCCATTGTTTTTATTGATTACCTCCAACACACCATGCAATCAAAAGAAGTTGGTCATGTGACGGTTTCTATCCAGTGACTAACCAGACTCGCTTTTTTTAACCTCCAAATTATTTAGTTACATTTTTTGCTTTCTCAAATAGAGGTAAAACATTTGTTTCATTTATTTCAGAACTTATAGCACAAGAGAATGAATTGCATTTTATACATCAAATCAGTTGTTTTCATTTAATCATTGTTATCAACCAGATACAAGAGATTATACGCCTAGCCAATGAGCAGTCATAGCTGAACCTTCAAGAACCAAATAAATCCAATTAATATTTAAAGGAACAAGATACCTCACCAAAAGACTGTCCCTCAAACTAAGAACCATGCAATGTGCGCAGAAGATCATGCTTGGCGTCTCATGGCGGGATCACAAGGCTGCATAGTGTTTTAGAGAAAAAAACAGGAGTCAGAGATGTTAGAAAACCAATTAGAAAACCAAAAATGGCAATGGGCAGGCCATATGACAATGATATCATGCAACCGCTTAACTTCAGGACTCACAATGGGGATCCCAGGAGATCACATGCAAAACTGTTGGCAAAATATGAAATGGCGTAAAGACAAAAGTTCATGAAGTATTGGCTCTGCGACGCGCACGATCGAGAAGTCTAGCGAATTTCGGGGGAGGTCTCCGTCCAACAGCGGAGGTGAAAAGGTAGACAATGATGAAAAGTAAGAGGCGGTGTGGTATGGCTGAGTGAGTAACAACACAAACAATGGACTCAGCGAGCCGTGTTCTAACTTCAACTTCGCTCAGATGTCTCTAAGCATGAACTCATCTCTCTTTCTGGCGATGGGTATGATAGCATAAGGTGAAGTGAGTAAGAAATAATTATACCCAACATCTATGTATTTATTCATGTAAATACTCAAATCAATAATCATATAACATCCTATCAACGGGGGTTTGTCGTGTCTAATTCACAAATCGCAAATGGGCATAGTAAGTAGAAATGTGATATATGGAGCCCAAGCGGGGACGACTGAAGCCGTAGCCATCATAAGGACACTACCTTCCAACTGAAGTAACCAGGAGAGGTGTATAGGTCGACCACGCATTTCATTAATTTATTATATGCATTTTTTTTTCTGTTTCATCGTAACTCAATTGCCTGATTCCGATATCATATTTTATCGCATATCAAACACGTTTCATAACACTTTCTAATCATTACTACAGAGAGAGTTTCAGCCAGGTAAGGCACGAGCTTCGATTCATTGTTTCGTCGCTTTATATTGAAATGCAAAAAAAATTACACCCAATATCTAAATATTCATTAATGTAAATTCTCAAATCAATTATTTCATAACATCCTATATATAATTAAAAAAAAAATTGCTCAACCTTTCTGTCACCAGTTCCCTCTCTGAAAATTGCATTTCACCTTTACCCCAACACAAAGATTGTAGAGGTTTCACTCTAGGTGGATATAGGCTATTATTTCCGAAATATTCCGTGATTTTTAAACATAAAAACGCATTTCAAGAGCTTTATAAAAAGTAACGTTTAGAATTTGAAAGTACGGAGGCTGAATACGGCTATCATTATCGTATCAAAAATGTTTTCTTTACATAACCAAAACTAAGTGAGTCGTCATTATTATTCACTTTTTAAAAAATATTTGCTGCATTCATTTCGATAGGGGTTCAATTTTGTTTTTAGTACCTTTATTAATAAAAAACCAGTTAATGGCTTTGTAACAGTAAATTGGCCGCGCTAAATTTAACTTTCATATCTTGCATGCATAGCCCCAACCTATACGCAATACAACGGTAGTAAGAGAAAAAAAGATTCGCGTACTCCAAGTAGATTTAGACCAATCTCAAAGTCTGTTTAAATCAAGTGGGGGATCAATAGAGTGAGGGCATTTTTCTATTGATATAAAGTGATAAACTGACCCTTCAATTATTAACACATCAGCGTAATATTCCCTAGAACATAAAGGAGGGGCAATTTTTTCAGTATTTAATGATTAACTGCCCCCTCATGATTAATACATCCATATCTATTGCTTCAAGTAACTAGCCTATAGGCCAGATACACATTTCATATTGTCTAAACGAAAACCTAAATTACGTCTGAGTAAATTGGGATGAAGAGCTTACAAACCCTTAACATCATGCAAGCATTTTCATTCAGGGTCGAATTTTTCATTTATCAAATAAAAATGCCTCTATGGATATCAAGGAAAACAATTTACAATTCAAATACGTTTCCAGCATTGAAAAAAATATACATGGATTCAAATCATTAAAAAAAATCTCGATGTAAAATAACAAGCTTATCAGTACAGAAACATTTACTGGGCACATTTTATTCATTTTCCTCGAATTCTTCTCCGTATTTCAGCTGATAACTCCCAAAATTGCCCTATCAATTTATTTTCCATCCCATAGGATCTAAGTTCATCCAAGTTATTCTTTAAATTATCTATACTTGCATTATTTTTCCCCATGAGATGGTGAACTAATTCAGTATTCTAAAATTTTGGGGGAGAAAAAAATCAATTTGTTTTTGAGACTTTGTTTTTGCATTTTAATTTAAAAAAAAAAATATTATCTCGAAAGTTTCTTTTAAAGAATAATTTGGTCTCAAAACTCGACTGATACAAAAGTATACACAATACTTATCAAAATCAATTTTCACAAATATTAGCCTCTTACCATTTTGAGTCAGTTTTTCAGTGCTGAAAGCAAGTGCATTTAGTTGGAAATGGTCAAGTTACGACTATTTAATCCTAGCTTGAAAATTATAGATGAATCGATACGTTTTATTTCGAAGCATACGAGAAAATAGAATAAAAAGATGCCATGCATATTCTTAGATTGCTCTAGAATCATAGTTTCATCAAAAGGTCGTACACTTAGGCTATTTTGTATAAAAACGATACTAGCCAGGGTTGCCAGAGTGGCGTAGTGGTTACCAGCATGGATAACGGGATCGGCGGCTCTAATTCGAGTTTCGGATGAGGTTGTTAACGTTCACTTTACACTAATGCTTGAGGCATGAATTCACTTCTTTTCCCAGTTATAGGTGAATATAACAGGTGGGGCTTTTTAGCCCAGTAAAGCAGTCCAGATAAGGGAAGGTTATTCAGATATAAAAATGAATTCACAGCCTGGCAGTCGCCAGGTTTGATCCCGAGCCCGAATAAAGGAGGATGATCAGATATGGGGCTACCAACTACACCCCATAAAACAGTAATTGCTACTGGAACCGCAGCTGAGTAGATGCAGCCCTATGCCCCACAAGGAGTCAACATAAATAAACAAAAAAAAAAGTAATAAAATAATAAAAACAAGCTTGGCTGTGCTATGGTTAAACTCCCTTGCATCATTAAAATCTAGACAGTAAACGGGACATAATGCATTTCTCCATACAATATTATTCCAGAACTACGGGTTTCATTTCAACTCCTTTATAACTACGTCCTGTAAGTATGATTTGTAAACATGAGCAAAACAAGTCGACCAGAGTTGGGCTTTAGAAATAGGAGTGTACTCGTCATCAGGTTTTGTGTACGTCACTGACATTGTTATTCGTGCATGACGTCACTGTTTTTTGGTCCGGTCATTGTGGCTACATAAGATGATAAGAGTCAAAACTCAATAGTAGGAGACTGACGATGAAATAAATTAAAAACAGGCAGAGCAACAATTTTTTTCTTTTTTTTTTAATTAATCGCCATTTTTGACCTCTTGACACAGCACACTCAAGTTTTTAAATTTTTGACAAAAATAAGTTTCTGCGGTCTGTTAGATAAAATTAATTAAATTACTAGTTTTCTACAGCTTGACACGAATCTTGCGTCAACTCTGGTACTGAGTACTTTTGAGAAACATCTGAGCCTCGACTCAAGAATGGTCTTTACCCACCCATTCCAACATATTCATCTGCGAGAATTTCAAAGCACTGATTTAAGATGCTTACTGCTTTCTACAATTAGAGCTGAGGTCAGTCCAAATAATTGTATCCTTATAAGTTCCAAAATTCATCAACTTCTTGATGAATCACGTCGACAGGGATAAATATCATAAAGCATCTGGTGGAGTATTTCGAGGCATTGACTGAGTTCCAGTCTCCTTTGCATGGGTCAGCTTCGTGATCCTCGCAAGTTTCAAGTCAGAGACCAAGACACCATTCTTACAAGTTTTTTATGATCGTCCCCTTGTCAGGATACAAGTCCACCAAAGGGATACCTTCACCATAATCACACAGTTCAACAGCCAAATGTACAGGGAAATTGGTCTTAATGAAGAGTTTTCTACTCTTCACACCTGATGGGAAACGAACCTAGGATTTCCAGCATGCTAGGCAGAAGTAACCGTTACACTATCCAAGCCAACATTGACATCCATCGTCTAGTTCAAATGTTAGGATCAGCTACCCCTCGATGAGCTGATGTAACAACAAATGCTTGACCAAAGGTCACATCATCAGCATGGATAACGATCTGATTGTTAAATACGAAATGTCGTTCTTTTAAAAATAAGATGAAGGATGATAGGAACATAAAAAAAACTGTAAATATTTAATCCAAATACGATCAGTTTGAAGCAAAAACCTTTTTTCAAAAATCCTTCAATGATAGATACCATCTGGATAAAACTCTTAAGGTTTAGCAGTCACAGAATTCAGTGAAAATGCGAATTATGACTCCTTACGTGCACATGAAAGAATTATTCTGGGCCTCACATGGAGAGACCACAAGACAGCACAGTACATTCGAGAAAAAACAAAAGTCAGGGACATCATAGAATCCATTAAAAATCTCAAATGGGGGTTGGCTGGCCATGTTGCAAGAATGGCGGACAACTGATGGACATCAGGACGAGGATCCCCCCCGAGATCACATGCGCAAACGAGGCCAGCAGAATATTAGATGGAGGGACGAGCTAGACAAGTTCAGAAAGTACTGGCTCCGTGACGCCCATGATAGAGAAGTATGGCGAATCCTGGGGAAGGTCAATGTCCAACGAAGGACGTTAAAAGACTGATGATAATGAAGATGATTATCAAATATTGTAAATGCTTTAAAAGATGCAAAGACCATAGTAGAAATGACAGGTAAAAATAGAGGATGCTGCAAGACGTCATACCTCAATTCTGTAAGTTCAGAAACAGTCAGTTGAGAGATGTGAGGATCTATCACAGTCGAGAAGTATTTCGTTCAGTTCATGTAGAACCTATTCTTTATACTTTCTAACAGTTCCTATTACCTTGACATGATATGGTCACTGTTAAAAGTCTTTATAGTAAGTGCTCGAACTGTTGCTCGTGGGTCTACTGATGTTGATAATCTTTCGTGAGTAAGAACAGGTTTAGGCTTCCATATTTCAAGACCTTGGGTAGACACAGTTGCCGTTAACGGCTCAAAAACTTCCAATAGAAATAAATTACATCCTTATTTACATGGAATCTGTGGAAAGAATGCAAGAACAATTATCCCTTGTCATTTGCAATTTTCCATTCGCGGTTCAGTATGGGATGATTCAATGGGAATATTTTGGGGGAATTCTGTGAAAAACCACGTCATAGAAAATATGCTGCAAAGTGAACAAAATGTAAAATGTTTGGGTAGTCATTATAACCATATAATAAGCTTATATGTAAATATATACATTTACTATGCTGTTTGTTTGTTTGCGCTCAAATGCAATGATCTCATTGGTTGATTTATCCTCCTGTTGTTACATGAAATAATAAGAATTACATCATAGAAACTCTTAAAACTTCACGTCTGATCATCACACATTAAAACAGTTTGAGATGAGTTGAGACTTTGAAAAATTCAAAATTAGGATACTTGAATTATCAAAACTAAATTACCCGATAATCTAGACTCCTTAGTGCAAAAACCATACATAAGTAACCCCTTCATTTCTGATAGGTAGATAATAGTATATTTGTGATAGAGGAACCACCACAGACTTTCACAAAAAGTGATTCCTGTCGATAAGAACATCTGAAACTTGGAATCCATTAATTGTAATAATCTGTGTTATAACTAGAAAGAAAGTTTGAAGAAAATTATCAACTAAACATTTTTTTTCAGAGACAATATAAATCTGGATAAGATTATGGTTAAAAATCTTCTTTACACCCACAAACCGGTTAGTTAACAGTTTATTTTATTTTAATATAAGCTTTACTGTATTTATTTATTTGCACACCTATGATTTGGGAGTAGTAGCGTGTTTATTCATCAAAAGGTTCATGGCACAGAATTTGTCTTTTGGAGACTGAAAGCATTGGGGGGGGGGGAAGGGGTCAACAAAAAAATATCCAAACCTATCATACTTGCACCCCCCCCCAAAGCCTTATAACCCAAGCAAATGGCAAAGGATAACTGAACAGCAGTTAATTTGTCACTTTTAACATTATTCTTCATGTTATAAAATTGAAAAGAAAAAAAAAACAACACATTTCATGTTACAAGCCAATAGTTATGAATGTTTCTTAACAAAAGCTCACAACAGCATAAATCATTTTTTGATCAAACCAATATTTTCCTGTAAAAGATCCGTGAATAAAAAAAAAACAAAAAAAAAAACACAGAGTGAGGCAACTTTTTATGTTTATTCTTTTAAATATTCAACATTTTTGTTGAAGTCTTCTTTTCCCTAAAAAAAAAAAAAAAAAAAAAAAAAAAAAAAAAAAATAATCATAAAACCATGAGAAGTAAAAATGAATGAATGTTGGAGTGGCTTGAATTTTACACAAAGGGTTTATTGAGGAGTGGGAGGAGTATTTCTGGAGAGGAAGATGACAGCAGGAAAAAGAGAGAGAGAGAAATGTTTCTCTGCAAATTAACTGATTCATGGATTGGTTGATAGGGTGCTGGCTCTGTTTTAGAAAAAAATATGAACAGTCAGGTTCTGAATTTGGGAAATCAACAAGATTATTGCATTAGATTTTATCAACAAAAGAGAAAAAAATTAAACCTAAAAATTAAACTGAACTCTAACAAAAAAAAAATTTTTTTTTTTTTCCGCTTCTGCACTTAAATTAAAAATGATTTGCTTCTTCAACATAACCAATGTTTCAGTAGCTTGATACTAAATAATTTATGATAAAAAATGCACCGTTGTACATTGACTCAAATAATAATAATAATAATGAAGTACCATATAGGATAGACAGAGGCAGGATTTGAACCTTTGACTGAGGAATAGTCTTCAAGTCTTGGGTTAACACCACATAATTAAATTTTTCTTATTTATTATTTTTAGGCAAAGTATTGTAACCCAATATTTTTCTTTTACCTTCATCTTAATTTTCAGTTGTTTTCATCACAACTTCAACTCGGGCCATCATTCTACAGCTATAAGCATACGGCATGATCGGAATAAGATTAAGCTTCCATCGAAAACTGGACTCGTGTCCATCATGCCAGAGAGAGGCCTGGTTTATGCCCAGCTGCTATAACCACTCAACCATAAAAGCTTTCACGGCTGGCAGGTCTATTGTCACAATTCAGACCTTCTCTTTACTCGGACTATCGGCAGCATGATTTGTAGTTCATGTTTGAGAACTAGTAGGGTATTATTAAAGCAATTTTTATCATTACATGAAGTATTGCAACCCAATTTTAATTTTGGCAACATTTTAACCTTCATTTTAATTTTCAGAGAATTTTATCTTTTATCACATCTACATTAATCATTCAATCAGAATGAGCGTCAACAGACTGAAGGCAAAGTATTTTGGTCAGAGTTTCAAATACTGATTAGGGCTAAATTACATGGTATGAATTTGTTTTGTTTTTAAAAAAAAAAAAAAAGGAAAAAAAAGAAAAGAAAAAAGGAAAGAAAAAAAGAAGAAAAAAAACAAAAACTTTTTCCTTTTCCAGTAAAAATGAGAGGTGTACATGAATAGATTTTTTTTT
Organism: Thysanoteuthis rhombus; assembly: GCA_963457665.1. Classification (NCBI taxonomy): domain Eukaryota; kingdom Metazoa; phylum Mollusca; class Cephalopoda; order Oegopsida; family Thysanoteuthidae; genus Thysanoteuthis; species Thysanoteuthis major. Next base: position 14,425,944 of record OY735211.1, read on the forward strand.
TAAGAAATCCTTTTCTTCAAGTTGGGAGTAGAATCGATAAGCCTCTCTGCTGTTGACTTAAGGTTTTGTTTTTTTTTGTCTTGAGCGACATTTCTGTGTGCTTTGTAATGACTGGCTTGACGGCCACTGTACAAAGAAAATCTCCATCATGAAATAGCGGAGAGTGAGATGGGGGAGAGGTATCAGCCGGAAAAGGACCTGTAGTTCAAAAAGGTTGTTCTGTAGAGGTGTGTTAGATTGAGTGTGTGAAAAAATGATATGCTTTCCTTATGAGATAAAGAGAACCTGACAATTTGTATTTCAAATTACTTTTCTGATGGCTGGCATTCTGGAAATTTTGCGGAACATGGATTTTTTTTTTTTTTTTGTTGAGGAGGTTCAATTTGTTGCTTTTTTTTTGTTTTTCTTTACTTAGAATGTAGATAAGTTCCCGTGATTGTAGACAAAGAGAAGACAAGACCAGAGATTAGCAGAATAAACCGGTTCATCTTTCTCAACAGAGGCAATGTTTGAAAAGTGTCACCACATTTGTTGTTATTTCTTTGAGGTACCCAGTTTCTTGTGCCCTGTGTGAAAACCAGAAACAAAACAAAAAAAAAATAAAAAAAAAAATAAGGGGAACTTGGTTTTTCCGCTGGATTTGCAAAGATGAAGCATTTCGGTATGTGGTTCTGTGTGCATGCATGTGTGTGTGTGTGTGTGTGTTTGCTTTCTGTCTTGTCTCTCCTTTTCCTTGTCTAGTTATGGGTCTGCTTCCAGCTGCTGGAGAAGATGGCGTCGACGTTTTTCCAATTCACCCTCACTTAGATCACTTTCTGAAGAGTTCCAATCAGCCTGAAAAGAGGAAAAAAAAAAATTAGCCTTTTTATATTGGAAAAAATAAATAAATAAATAAATAAAAATGGAAGAAGAGAAACAGTAGAGCTGAGATCTAATGAAAAAAATCCATCTGTTTTTCTCTGTAAAAGAAAACTGAAAACACTGAATTCAAAGTGATTTTTTTTTTCAAATGCTCAGTATAAAAGGCTCGTCAAACAAAAGGTTATTATAACTGAAACAGAAACTTCATACTGATTAACATGGTTGTGATGGGTTAGAATATGGAAAGCTTCAAGATCCATTTTGTTTCTGAAACTGAGATGACAGATATGCCAGCCTGAAAGACCGAAGGATATTTGGAGAACCACCGCTCATGCCAATCCACCCAAGTTCCACCTACATCAAGCTCTGGTAGATAGGCTCCTAGTCGTAATACCAGTATAAAGGATGCAGTTTGATATTTGTATTAATTAGAAACTGTCCACATAAGTTTGTTCAGTTGGTCTTGTAGGCTATCATACATAAAAGCCACACCAACTGAGCTAGAGGGTTAAAAATTAAAACAATTACTCCTTATTTTGTCAAGAAAAAAAAACTTTTTTTATTGAACACCCCCTCGAATAGGTTTTTAATGGGGGGGGGGGTCAAATTGCATTCGTAAGTTCATGTTATCACTTGTTAGCATACTACTGCATTTATGATAGTTTTTTTTTGGGGGGGGGAGATTAAGACTTTTCCAGTGAACACTGCCTAACAAAGAGCGAGTGAAATAATTCATTCATTGATCAGTTTTTTCAATTTTTCAATTGATCACCCCCAATGAGGCATGCTGCCAAAAGACGTTGATCATGTGATGGTTACTATTGAGTGACTAACCAGAATGGTTTTGTTTTTTTCAAAAGATATAAATGCCTGCATACTGATGTATACAGTACTGATTGATTCACAAATGACCTAAGATTAATATTTATTTTTCCCAAATGAATGTACGTCTGTAGATACCTCCAAAAACCTTGCCTGAAAGACAGTTTGAGGAGAAAAATAATGAAGGCAACCAAAATACTTTAAGCCTTGTTTGTTAAATATTGCTGATCAATAAACATGTTTCTTTTAAAGTTTTACTTCATCCTCTCTCTCTCTCTTTCTCTCTATATATATATATGTATATATGCACCTATGTACGAGAGAGAGAGAGAGAGAGAGACAAGCATCAGGAATACACATCTTGCGTGGGGAGGTAGCAACATGACTAGACTTGAGCCTCATCAGACCATCTGGGCTTCTACAACCAAACAAAAGAGAAGACCCCGACTTATGGGATGATATGAATTCAAATTTGTCAATCACCTTTATACCAACCTTCTACCCTACTAACACTTATTAATTTACACAAGAAGAATTTAGATAGACTAAAAAAAAAAAAGTTAACCATCTCTACGCATAACATTTTGACTGATCCATTTCCAGTTATCCTTTTATCACAGATACAGACAATGTCATTCATTGATTATGTATTAGCCCTATTCAACCTTGCCTCATTTCATGACAACCGATGATCATTTTGTCAATAAATCAAGCCAAGAACCACTCTAGGTTGACAAGCTCACGGTAGAATGAGCCCAAGAACAAAAAAAAAAAAAAAAAGAAGAAATCCTATACAATCAATGCATCCTCCTAGTAGTAATCTATGGATCAGAGTCATGAAACCTAACCAAGAGACAGACCCTCAAACTGAGAACCATGCAACGTGCCCAAGAGAGAATCATGCTCAACATCACATGGAGAGATCACAAGACAGCACAGTATATCAGAAAACAAACAGGGGTCTGAGATATAATAGAATCCATTAGAAAACTCAATGTTGCAAGAATGTCGGACAGCCAGTGGACATCACGGCTCACAATATGGTTTCAACAAAGATCATATGCAAAACTGCACAGAAAATAAGATGGTATGGCAAAATAGACAAGTTCAGACAGCACTGACTCCGCAACAACCATGGGAGAGAGGTTTGGCAAATCTTTGCATCCCTAGCCAACCCTCTACACATACACACACACACACACGACTTATTTTTGTCTGCTGCTGGTTTCTACCTTGAAAGTACTATTTACGGCTGGATACTTTTTGGACATAAATGCTACCCCCCCCCCGAAATATTGAAAATTATATAAAAACTATTACAGCATCCATGAAAAATGACCAGGTTTTTTTATATTATCCATAGGTGGAAATGTTCAGAAATACTAAACTATTTTTAAAAATCATTCCACGATATATATATATATTCTTTTGGGGGTGTTTGATTTTCAAAATCTCATTTGGAGAATAAAAACGTTTTCATCTAACCCTTTTGAACAATGTTTTAACTCAGTTGGTGCGGACAGAAAGAAAAATCACAAATGAAATTCAACTATGATTTTTTTTTTTTGACTTGATGAAACCATCACTGGAAAATAACCACAGACGGATTGAAACCTTACAATGGACTACAATTAAAAATAAACATTTATTAATTTAATATTCAAACTAATGAAGTTAATATTCATCAAACCAGTCAAAAAATTAAAAACAACCAACTGATTACTGTTATAGCTGGTGCCACTTCTGTCTAACAATACAATCAATCTATCCATAGAAAACAGAAAACAATCCTGTCATTTTTGTGGGCACTATGCTAGTAACTTAATAAATATAGGTTTGTACAACGAGAGAGAAAAAAAAAGTAATACTAATCAAACAATGTACAGAACCTCAAATAAACTTCTGTCGATTAATTTGAGAACTTCATGTCCTGGCATTACTTGCAAGTCCAATATTTATTTTTCAATAAAGATTAGTGATAAACTAAATGTTCTTTGTCATTCAGTGTTATCCTGGTATGGCCTTCAACTATAGACGAAAAAAAAAAAAAATCAAACAGTACATAAAAAGTCAAGTTTCTCCATTTATAATTTTTTTTCCTTCAATTCATCCACATAGACCATTAGCTGCAACACATACATACAGACACAAAGTACTTGCAGTAAGTCACATAGCTTCTTTCTCCTGCCATAAGTTATAACATATACACCAAGTGTCGGCAGTCAATCGCACAACTTTACTCTCTTCAAAAGATAAGGTCTTCCATTTCCATAGAGCACTGATAAACAAATCAACAAATCCAGTAATCTGATATTCAAATGGTACGATTAATCTTTTTGTTAGAAATCTTTGTGCCTTTCTTCTGAATTTAGATTGTACAAAATTCTGATACAAAAAAATGAATTTTTTCCAATGATTAGGACTAGGGATATTCCTTAGAAATCATCTCTGGTTACCTCAAATGACCTTTAATGGCACCTATCCTATGTTAATCCAAGTGTTGAATTACGCATTCCCTAGGGAGCCTACAGAGAAAGAAACAGACAAACATTTGTTGTCTTTATAGTAGACTATATATATATATATATATATATATATATATATATATATATATATATATATATACACACACACACACACACAGAGGAACATATCCATCAGAAATGACGGGGTTATTTATGTATGAATCAGCACTAAGGTGCCTAAAGCTATTTTATCAGGTAATTAATCTTCAATAATTCAAGTATACTAATTAAAATTTTTTTCCACAGTCTCCACTCATCTCAAGGTGTTTTAACAAATGATGATCAGACTTGAAGTTTTAAGAGTTTCTAGGAGGTTTTTTCATAGTCATAATAGGAAGGTAAATCAACCCATGAGGTGATCCCATTTGAGGGTAAACAAACAGAAAATGTTGCATAAGTCCATTATAGGGTTTGATATATACATGTGGGGGTATATATATATATATATATATATATATATATATATATATATATATATAAAAAGGGGTTAGCTTGTTTTTATTGACATTGTACTCCCATCAGGATAACAGCATCCGTAGCAATTCACTCTATTCAGGGGAAAGCAAGACTCACCGGACCAACAGACCTCCTTCCATCATTACAAGGTCCAGTCCAGATAACCACATCCCTATCATAGATGCTTTCAGCAACTGACATCAGCTATCCTGTCCTATGGCTACTCAGGCCCACATGCAACTAGGATCAGTATACTATGTGTTGTGATGCATTCCTCCATCAATAAAAGCTATTCACAATTATTGTCCTAGTAGCCCTTCTGTTGGCTTGTACTTGGCAAGAAAGCCTCAGTTCATTTCTTCTCTTAGTCCTGGCTACAAAATGACATGTTAGCAGTTGGTGTTCTCCTACAAGTCATGTTGTACTGAAGTTGTCTTCTTGACATAACAATTTGGCTTCCAATTTCAAATTCTACTTGCCCACAACTATGGTGTTCAACACTTCACAGAGAACTCAAAGCCAGCTCTGACCCGGCCCACACACTTAGTACAAGACTGTACCTGTCAAACCAGTCATGTGTTACTGGTCATAATGTTCTGGCTCCTAAGTATGTTTGTGTGTCTATCACAGAAGCTGATATTTGCCTAGAATGTCAACTTCGTAATCTATCCAATCTTACCTTCAAGATTCCATTATTGAAGATTTAGAGAAATTTTCTTGGCTTTCTTGGATTTTGATAGTTTTTTTCCTTTATGTATTTGGTTGACTATTTTTTTCTTTTTATAGATAAATCAAATTTCATATAAACACACACAGAGAATTATCTCTTGGAATATCATGGGAATATATTTCAACTATGTAGAGTTAGAGTTATTGCAAAAATGAATAAACAGTATCATTTGAAAGAAAAAAAAAAAGCAAAATTTAATCAAACTTATTAATAGCTTAGTTTTTTTTCTAGATTTAAAGATCAAATCTTGTATGGTTTTTGTATATTTTTTTCAACACTTCAAGCACTAAACACTCGCACACACACATATTACATAAATATATATGAATAAATGAATTGTGCGTGGGTTTCAAAAAGTAAAATCTGTTGATAAAAATGAATGTTTATTACATTAACCCCACCAATAAATCATATCCAAACAGTTCTCATTACACACACACACATATATATATATATATATATATATATATATATATATATATATATATATATATATATATATATGCATGAAATAACAGCTTTACTTCAACTAAATGTTGAATGTATAGAGCACTTCATGAAATAAACCTATTACACATCGAATCACTTTGAGATATAAAAAAAAAATGAGACAGCTGGAATTCCTCTTCAAACTCAACAAAGGACCAAATTTTTTGCTGAAAATATTCATCTTCTATGTTATCACTTTATTTCACCTTTCACTTTTTCTGCTTTTTACAAGAACTGTTCAACTAATATATAAAGAATCCCGATTACTTACTACTGTATACCCATTTCAGTATATAACAGCTACCGAAACACCTGTCACTCTTCTTCCTTGGGCTTCGTACCTTCCCTTTCTTGATTTTTCAGACATTTATAACTTAGCTTCACTCCCCCATCTATCCTGTTTGTCACTTCTTTCAAGAGTCACCAACATTAAGAGGAAATAACTAATATCTAGTGACAAGTGGAATAGTGGTAATACCTGTACCTCACAAAGAGACACATGCGGTAGACAGTATATGTTTCAGAACTAAATGATTATCTAAAAGAAAAGAAAAAAAAGATCTTTCAATGAACAGAAAAAAAAAAATACCAGCACAAGATTTGGACATTGTTGGTCCAAATTGACCATGAACTAAAAAAAGCATTTGAATGAAGGAAAAAAAAAAACCAAAAAAAAACCCACCTATCACAACAGTGCCTAGTGGTGTACTCATGCAAATTTTCAAGGTTGTAACCCCAGAAATGCAACCAGGAATGCCCTGAGAAATACATAGTAGAGCAAAGAAGGTAGAATTTGTCTCCTACTTGGCTGGTTGGTCAGGCTTGCCAGTTTTGAGGCTATGGTAATTTGATAACAAGTTTGGATCACAATCTACTGTGAGCAAGTTGGATTCCAAACCATTGACTGAGGATTAAGGAAATTTCATCCAGTACAGTCCTATCGCTAATCCAACAGAATTTTTTTTCTTAGTGATTGATAGCAACTCAGCTCTTTAGTTGAATCAGGGCTTATATCTTACAATAGATTATCTTGAAACGGCTGAGTATAACTCTTTGCTGCCTGCCAGAGTTAATGGGTTAAGAGCACTGCCCTCAGCTCAATTATATTCACATTCTTTGTAATTTATACGAATAAAAACCAAATACATTGGCCATGGAGAATGAAATACCAACATGATCAACCAGTGTGCACAGACTCTAAACCTCTGGTGTAAATGAAATCAAATATCGCAAACCCCATGGATAGCAATGAAATTAGTGAAACATAAAACATTAAAAATATCTGACACAATTTTTTGTTTTTATTTAGGTGGTGGTTCTGTTAGGAGAGTATTTTTTAAGGCTATTGACAACCACAGCATTAGTGAATCGAGACAGAAGCAAGCAGTAATGAGTAACTGATGCAGTCTGCACTTTGCTCAAAGGATTAAAATCATTTTAGAAGAGAAGCACTCTTCGTCATTTGTTTTTTCTTGTCTTTTTTTTAAATGAAGCACTAAAAACATTCCCTTGCTTAGATACCATGGTGTGAAGAGCAAAAATAAAAGGCTAAAAAAATGTCATTGATTGCAAAGGAAACCTTTGGTTAGAATAACTTCTGGTGATCTTTGTTTTGACACACATAAACCTAAGTCAGTGTTTAACCAGCAGAGAGGCTTAAAAAAACATACAAAGGCTCTATTAAGTAAATTCTTTTCATTTGAAAATACAATTAAACAACCTACTCGCCAGAAATAACTGCAATAATGAAATAGACTTTTGCACACTATGAACTCATCATATATATATATGTCATATAGGTGTTTGCTATGTGGATTTGTTAGTCAGTGATCACTGCAAGTGCATCTAAAAACATACTTGGCAGCAAACAGGTTGAGTTTTCACTAAAGATAAGTCATCTTTTTAGCAGGTCTCCTTTGATTCTAACATGAGCTTAATCCCGTTGCTATTCAATAGTTAATAAGGACCATAAATATCAACAATGTATCCAACATCCTTATGTCCATATCTGTGATTTCCAATTTGATAGGGATACCAAAGTAAACGAAGTAGTAGTAGCATTACTAGTTGAGGTAGAAAAGAAGAGGAAATTGAGGATAGTTTATCCGAAAATCTCATCATTAAAAAAAAAAATAAAATAAAGTAAAACAACAAAACAATTATCAGTAAGTTTAAATAGAAAAAAAGAAAGAAAAAAAAAGTGCAGAATTTTTATTGATAATTTATGGAGTCTCAATGTATGGCTATTTTTTTTTTCTATAAGTGAACTTCAAATGAGTATAAAAAAAATTTCAAACATTTAGCTGATTCTAGCTATTTTTGGATACAGTTTTAGCTATCAATGACCTATGATACTTGGCAACACCGGAGAAAAAAAAAAACAAAACAAAAAAAAAAAAACGCTCAATACATCACCTATGGATGAGAAAAGATGTTTTTTTAATGAAGTCACATATTCACCATCCTCTTCCTGTTTACGTTAACATAACTGACTGATCCAAAAGCATTTGATAGAGGTGTGTGAATACATCAAAAGATTGGACGGACAGACAGTTCATACGCAAATAGATACAGGGAGAGATCAGTCAAGATTTTTCAAAAACTCAAATCAATACATACCTAGCTTGTTGCTGTGACAACTGTTCAAGTAATAAAAGTGCATACAGACCATCTTTGTTCCCTGATAATCTGATTAGCAAAACTTAAATGTCTCTGACAATTATTGGTCAGTTGTATCAAGGTACAGAATGAGCAAGGAACATTTTTAATCTTGCCAAATCATTCCCCTTAAACCTACTGCATCCAAAATTGACACTCAAGCAATTATTACGCAAAATAATGCAGTAAATTTTTTTATAGATATTAAAATAAATCTGAACATTTACTCCTGTGGATATTTCTAAATGAAATATTATCTATCATGTCAAGAAAAGTGTCACCACTAATTTCATCCGTCAAAACTGACAATGGATAAGACAGCAATTCTCATTGCTACTACTTGGGGTTATCATGGGATAGTGGATCATTCAGGTAGTCACTTACCCATTCTGTTCTCTGCCAGCTGTTGTGGCATACCGAATACTGAGGCTCAAGTCAAGGCAATTGATGATGAGGGAGAGCTGGATTCATGCCTTTCACTACAGAATTGGGAAAGTGATTTGAGTAGTTTGAACCAATTCATTGTTTTCTGAGTTGATAACATTTGTGCCACTTGACATTTCCAACAAACATTATCCTTTTTAATATTCCTGCTTGTTTGTATGCACAACCATTACACTTTCTACTTGTATCTTGTTGATTTGTTTAAAAAATGTTTCGACCTTCATGACTACTTTTCCTTCAAGATATTATAGATTGGGTAAGAAAGGCAAGAGATCAATCATTATATCCTGGCAACTATAGGATAGTACCTTACAGTGATGAAATTTAGATTACTCTCTCATCATTCTTGCTTTTTTCTTCCTCCTCCCTACCTTTACTATGTAATGAACAACAGTAGGAATCAAAGAGGGTGCTCATGCTTGAGTGGGAGTAAATGGGGACTCAATCATCACTATGACATTCATTCTTTACTTCTCTCTCCCAGGTTAGGAGCTCAAAAATTATGTTATAGTTGTTGTAGACCACAGGAATCAAGACAGAGAGCAAAAGTGGTGAAAATAAAAAATATATCAGTTTTATGTGCTTTTGTGAGTTAATATAGTTGATATAAATGCATTCCATATGCAAGAATAATGACGATATCTTAGTCATCAACACCAGAGGAATTTCAACTAGTACTTCTTTGAAAAAATACAAATTATCTATCGACTAACTAAATAAAGTTGTCTCAACTGGTCCCACTACAAAACTAGAGGCTCTAAAATTTATGGCTATATCTCAAACAGATGATGGTCTTCCACTGAACTTGGACATGAAATTCAAGAGTCCATTCTGATAATGTAATGGTAAGAATGTCTGTCTCACACGCAGAAGGTCCGGGTCAGATTCCTGGTATGTGTTAAGACTGTGGTATGTGGAAAACTCATTAGGGCAATTTTCCCTGTGCATACAGCAGCTAATTGAGTACACTCTAAACTGTGTGATTATGGTGGTGACATCCCTTCGGTGGACTTGCATCCTGCAAAGTGGGTAGTCATGAAAATTTGTAGGAATAAAAATCCCGGTCTCAATCGGACTTGTAACTTGCAAAGGATCACTAAACTGACACATACAACCTGGGGCCTAGGTTCCATATTCCATTGGGAGACCGGATGCCTTACCTAACATAACTTAGATTTCTGATTTAGGTGACTAAAAAATGAAGAATAAGTTCAAATACGCCTTTCTAGTAAAAATTAAATCAATTCTAAATAAAAACAATATTTTTTTCTTCAGAAAATCAGAATTATATCATTTTTTTTTCAAATCAACTTGGCATCCATTTCCAGAAGTAATTCAATATAAATCTTATCTTACTTAGAGATATATTCTTCTGTGCTGATGAATATGTTGGTGTTTGCTGTGTGCATTTTATATAAGTTGATGAATCTAAATACATACAACAAGTTATACAAGACTGAATTTTAATTGCTCAATAGAAGTGACATATTCACCACCTTACTCCCAGTTTGGCTTGATTGAAGGACTTGCATATCTATTACTGGTGACTGATCTTTGAGCTTAGCAAAAAGCCAAGATCATGATGCTGATTTTCAAGGTATGCAGACAGGCAAGTCCTGTCTGATGGAAGATGGGTGTTATACAGCATTCTGCCAAGTCCTTATGGTTTAGATTCAGCTAACTAAATATATAAGAGATTTACTTGACAGCACCAAACTGACAATCGCGTGGCTACATAGTACTAGTAAGCCATATATCAGTTCTCTAAGATCACTGAAGTTAAGCAATGTCGAGCCTGGTCAAACCATGGGTGACTATCTTGAATTACAAGATGGTTCTGCGGCCGTCTCAGCCTATAACCAGCCACCGATCAACAGAGCATCTTGCCAAGCTAGGACTGGACAGTGCATCCCGTCCTTTCTCATGGACACAATGTGCCGTGAAGAGCATATGACAGTGTGCTCTCCAGGGGACCGCCACATCATTATATTGACAACACAGATAAAGATTTAAATGAATTTTATGTTAAAGGTATGGCTTCTCCATCAAATGCTACAGTCAATACAGAATCGTGCAAAGAACAATTCACATAAAGGTCAAAGCAACAATGCAAACCTTTAGCAAGAAAACCCAAAGGATACATTCCCATTTGAAATCATCATCACTTACATACAACTATTTGCCAAGTGCTCAATTGCCATTTAATAAATAAAGACCAACCTTTTATCCAGAGATCAACAGATATAAAGCTGAAAGCTGATCAGGGAAAAACAAAAATATCAACAAGATATAGCTCATCTGGTAAAGGAATCCATACTTCTAATAGCAATATACTAACTTTTTTTCACATCAGTTTTAGCAGGAAAGACAAACTCAGTGTTGTCAACTAAAAAAATTTTTTGTGCGAGTTTGACTTCTAAAAATCGCTACAGAAAAAAAAAAAAAAAAAAAAATGATGAACATCAAAAATGCCCAGATGCCAAAATATCTAAGCACTTCTGCACTAATTTAACGATTTTCACACTATCAAATTATTTGTCAAAGACGGAATTCTGTCCAAAGATGAAGATTTAGCATCCATACTTTATAACTTGGAACCTTCATGCAAGATTTTGCATTAGCATGTTCACTTCAACATGAACTTTTTTTCCATCCATTTGCAAAAAAAAGACCAAGTTATGATTATGTCTTTCCTCATTTAAGGAAAACTACAATTAAAATCTACTATATACAAAAACATTCACATATTGGGCTGAGATTGAATGCATGTATCTAGTACAAAAGAAACAGCTTATTGTGATTACTTTGGGACAGGTTATTTTACACAACAATAAGTGGTTGATAACACAGGGCGAATGATTTAAGAAAGGAAAAAAAAAAACAAACACATCTGGTTAGTCACTAAATAGAAACCATCATGTGACCAACATCTAGCAGCATGCCATGTTGGGGATGATCAATGAATAAGTTACTTCTCTGGCCTTTCGTTGCATCACTAAAAAGTCGGAACAAGAATAAATGCAGCTGCGGGACAAACCAATTCAGCATGAAATGATACCGCAAGGAGTAAAGGCTCAAATTTTCAGCCCTCTAGCTTAATTGCATTATACATACATACATACATACATACATACATACATACATAACCAACCAGCTGAACAAACTGGAAAACTGAAAAAAACATGTTGACAGTTTCTACAATTGGGATAATTAACATTTATTGTAATAAACGACTTCACATTACAAAAAAAAAAAAAAAAAAAATAAAATTTCAAAATGTTTCTAATTCATTTTTAAAAAAAATATTTCTTTCAAACTGAGTGAATTAGAATCTAAAATTTTGATAATATTATCCATGATTATAACAAACTCTGTACTACATTTCGATAATACAACGGGCTTTGAACAAAATTGTTAATTCCACCCAACTATACGAACACAGATTAATCGATACACTCCAGCCAGAAACAAAGAATAAAAATAAATAATCCCATTAAGAGAGGCACACAGTCATGAATACCGAAAGTGATAATTTCACAAATGTCACTAATAAAATTAGCTGAGCAACAAAATTGGAAACATTTCTAAAATAGCACCTGAGCATTCGCCATTTTGGAATTTTCTGCAACAAGACGACGAGAGAACTTGGGAGAGGAGGAGCTTTAGCAACACAAGAGAATCGACGGAATAAGAGCAGCAAAAATCAATGAGCTGTACCAAATGAAATAATTTTTTAGAATAAAAGGAGGAAAAAAAAAAAAACACAGAGCAAAAGACGGAACATAATAATAGAAAGAGAAAAGAGTGTCTTTTTGTTTTATCTTTTTAAAGGCATCATGAAGTTTGCATGCAGAAATATCTTTTTCTCTTTAATCAAATAAGTTTTAGGAAAGTGTCCTGCAAAAATACACAAGTACATATTCTTCTAAACTATTTCTTGGCATAAAAATATGCTGCAATGAAAAGATAGAGGAGGGGGGAAAAAAAAAAGTGAAAAATACATTGAGTTGTGGAAATCAGGTTTTTGCTCTTTTCCCCGTATTATACACAATGTACGGCCAAAGGTTGAGAAAGAATGTGTAAAGACAATTCTTAGTAGCCTTTGCTTGGAATGGAAGCATTTTTTAGATGTCACCATAGATATTTATGCAAAAAATAGCTCAAGAAATAGGATAGTTTGAGATTTTTAGTAACAAGTATATTGTTGGAAAATTCTTGAAAAGCCAACATGTTTTTGCAAGTCTGCAACATAAAACATTTAAAAATTGCAGAAACCTTTTTTCAAATGTAATATGACATGTGCTACGTATCTTGACCCAAATTCACGCAAATGAATCAGGTTTAGATATATGGGGTTTTATACATAGATGCACTAACAGAGACACATTGCAAGGGACAAAGATTTTCTTTTCAGATAGGAATAGATAATAATAACCAGCAGATAATATTAGGCAAAGGATATAAAAATTGGAAAATCTATATTTGTTACGTTATCAAATCAAACAACTAAATATCAAAATTATATGAATTTTTTCATTTCATTCTAGTGTTCAGGACCAACTGATTAGGATCTTAATATCTAAGATTATAATAAACTTTGTGTGTGTGTGTAATCATATATACACACACACACACAGAGTACTTGTCATAAGTATTTGAACGAACAGTCATTTTATCAATGACTAATTATATATTAGAATAGTACAGATCATAAGTATTTCAACGAGCAAAAAATCCATTTTTATTTCCTGAGACTGCAGGATTTTTAGGAGAGGGAATCAAAATTATCTAATGAGTTCAGCAACTCTTCCAAATAGCAATGTGAGTTCACTTTCAAATCTCCAATCCTGAATAAGATTTTAGAAGATCAAAAACAAAAAAAAAACTTGAAATTTTTTTCTCAATAGAATTAGATTATTAAATAGAGAAAAAAAGCAAATACTTCAACATTCAAAACCTCAAAACATGACGGAATCTATGCTTTGTTACATTCATAACAAGAACTTTGGTTCTTCTTGAGTAGAATTCCCATTTTCAACTCACAAAGCCAAGCGATCAGAAGTGAAATGTTTGTTTGTTCAAACACTTATGACAGGTACTGTATATATACAAAAAAAAAGAGGATTCAAATGAGAACTCTAGTGGAAGATTTCAGATGAAGATCTTAGGGAAATTAATCAAGAGAGAATCACTTCCAATTTTGTCAAGTTGTGCAAATACACACTCATAAAGATCGGATTAAACCAAGATTCTCTTAGATTAGATGCGATCAACTCCAGACTAATCAACTTTTCAGTCATGGAAATCAGCAGAATCTGTTTTCATAAGCCAAGCTATATTTATGTCTAGTCCAAAAAAAAGAAAAAAAAAAAACCCACAAGAAAATAAAAAGGAAAATGTGCTACATTCTATATAATGGTAGATATTAATTGAATCTTGCAGACTAATAAAACCAATTATAACACTAAACTTCCAGACTTGATGTGCAGCTTATTAAAAAACAGGACAAAGAACCATAACAAAAAGACAGTGAAATGATGAAAAATAAAAATCAATCTTCCATGTTTATATGAAAGTTAAGGTCCCTATTCATAGTGCAGTGAAAACCATATTTGCCTGGAAAATAACTGACGGTTCATTCCAACCAGTTCTTGACTTCATCCAAATCTATCAACATGAAATTGGTAACAGTGTTCAAACTGCTATTTAAATAATATTGTTAATTTGTTTATTGGTCTATTGAAGAAGGAAAAAAAAAAAAAAAACTTGGAAAAGGCTGTTATTAACAGTGTTTTATGAAGAGGAACTTATCAGGAAGTTAATTTTCAATTCATGGCAACTTTTGCATGATACTAAACTAAATCGAACTGGTAACATTCAGTGAAGTTTTCATGGACACTAAACTCATGCTTCCTATTTGTCTGCAAAATATGCTACAAGATCTTTACTGTATCTACAGCAATCAAGATGTTTTTAAATGAATTGAACAACCATAGCCATCAAAAGTGGTGACGGTCTTATCATTTTTTAGATTTCATGTGTTTCAGTGTTCCCAGGCATACAGTTTTTTTTTTTTTTTTTTACATACTTGAAAATGGGCATTAGTAATTCAATAAACCCCTTCTGAAATTGCAGGGGAAAAGGGGGGGGGGCACTTTGACGGGTTTCATAATTATGTTTTTTTTTGTTTTTAACTAGATGTTTTCCAGTGGAAAACGTCACCAATGTCATAATCAGAATTTATTCTGACCATATTCATCCTTTGACACAATGGTTACTCAATTAAAGACTTTGATGGTGAGTTATTATAAGGAGATTCTTCACAATGCAAATCATTAATTCATTCAGTATTAGAAGAAAAGATCCAGGTCAAGGATGCAATTAAAGTGATTATAATGGTAGACCAAAGAGACGGTTATCAAACAAAGCACATACATAAACAGGTCTGGTTGGTCTCTAAATAGAAACTGTTACATGACCAATGTCTTTTGGCAGCATGCCAAATTGAGGGTTATCTATCAAAAAAAAAAAAAAAGAAAAAAAAAAAGGAATACGGTGTGATCAATGAATAGGTTACCTCTCTTGTCTGAATTTACGCAACTGAGTGACCAATTGTGCATAAAATTACATCATAAATTGAACAACTCCTCATCTAAAAAAATTATTTTGGTGGGTAATTTTGGAGAAAAGAAGAAAAAAATTTCTTGTCAGAGTAAACATTGAAATTTCAGCCATCTACCTCCATTGGTGCTGCCTGGTCCATATCAGAAAGAGTTAGGCCATGAACATAATCAGAAGCAGTTCTGTGGGCTTCAATCCTAGATTTATACCTCTAAGAATTATATTAGGTTGACCAGAGGGTTTTTTTTAAATCTTTGTTTGATATCAGATTGTATCAGGAATGTTCAGCTTCAACTAACTTCACACAGAAAGATCAATTTTGATTTCATTGTGACAGTGAGCATCTTTTACAAACTTGTCATAAAAGGCAATATTGTCTAATGATTTCATCATTGAAAATAGAAGAAAATAAGCAATATTTTTCAGCATATTATCCTTTTTTTATTTCAAGAAAGGTAAAAATGTAACTCAAAAGCCAAAAAGAGAAAAGATTTGTGCATTTCAAAGAGAAAGTGCCGTGAAGGATTGAACAAGTCAAAAGTGCTTTGTGGAGTTTCATGCTGAAGATTACTGACTGAACGGAGCTTTGCAGTCGAGTAGACCAATCAAGATTAGTAGCGATGAAATCAAGACATTACTCAAAAAACAATTCACATTATACAACAGAGACATAACATACCAAAAACATTCATGTTAGTCACAATGATTTGAAGCTTTCAGAAAAGTTGAGAAAAAGAAAACTTACTGAATTATATAATTTCTAGGAATGATTTACAACTTTGACAAAAAGATAATATTCCTTTTTTATGGAACTTACTGATGGATAATGAAAAGTGTATACTTTACAACAATATGAAACAATCACTACAAAACACCCCAAAGCAAGTCTTCATAAAAAAAAAAGGTTATACTGTTTATATGATGGGATTTAAAGAGTTTTGAATTCCTTACAAAAGGACCAAATAATTAATTTAAACAAGTACTGCTCCCAATTAGACCACTCATTCAAATGAAACTTCCGAGAATATTTTCATCTGTTTTTCCCTGGCCAACTGTAGAAGAATACGCCACATTTTCAATGAAATGATTAGATTAAGTGAGAGAAATGCTGATGTTTCAATGCACAACAGCAGGTCACATGAAAAATAAAACAAAAAATATCTCCCGAAATGCAATAATTATGAATATATTTAAAAATGGTGTATGGACACTGTATAGTCTGCTTTCTTTCTTTCTTGTGCTTTCTATTTTCATATCTTGAGAATGAATCAAAAATAGGAATAATACAGCAAAGTGTGACATGAAAAAAAAAAAAAAAATCCTCTTTGCCCACACTCAATATCGTATTTTTCTATCTTTACCAACGCTATAAACTGATGAGGAGGAAAAGAAGAAGAAAAAAAAAAAAGAAGCGAAAAGAGAATACTATCTCTTTAACCATTTCCTTTTTGGGTCTCTTATATTCCTAACAAACACTGTTAACCCACTTGAAAATTGGTCTTAACACAAAATTTTCCACATTCTGAGAACTGCTGAGTTCCGACAATAAAAAAAATTAAAGAAATAGTTTTTTATTAGTTTTAATGGACATCATACAATTTTTTTTTAATTCCATCTCTTTGTGAATAAAATGAGAAAAGAAAATAATTTTTGTTGCTATACAGTTTGTCAAGTCAAAGATTGGCTCAGTGTATGGTACTCTACATAATTACAAAATGAATGTAGTCAGTCAAAATTGGGTTATGTGAATTTTTGATCAGTAAGAATAGCTTTCTGATCAAGCAAAAACTAAAAAAACAAAAAGCCTGATTGCCAGTTCAATATTTAGTGCTTTTAAAACCTCTCCTTGAAAGCTAGCACCTTTGAAAGCCGTGTCCGCTGAAAGAATCTTCATTTAATGCTAATAACATAATGAAGTAGAATTCCATTCATGCAACTGATGCGTGTTTGTTTTCTAAAGTAGGAAAATATAATTCCTTGTTCTGATGATGTAAGAATAATAAAATCAATCAAGTGACATCAGATTCATAGGAATAGGAGCAATGCTTTGTAGTGTTTGCTAAGTCAATTTGTCAGTCAGTCAATCACAACAATAGCTGCTATTGATGTTAGTATCTCTAAAAGAACTAAAAAAAAGGCAGAACCAGATAAAAAAAAATGATTTATAATTTTCATGTCACATGGTCTGAAAGCTTAAAAAATGAGAAAAAAATGAGAAAAATACGGCCAACTATAGTGATGTCATGCAAATCAACTTTTTGCCAAAATATCTCTTCAAATGTTACTCTGATCTTATGTCCTCTTTAAAAATAACCTTTTATAGAGAACACATAAGCTTTTAATACAGTAAGAAGCAGTAATACTCTTAAGTTGTCTTGAGATTAAGCATTTCCATTTAATACATATCTTCTGACTAGTTTTCTTCACCTATTTTTTTGGTTAGTTTTTTTTTCAATAAACCTAATCCCCTCAGGTGCCATTCATGAAAGAAGCACTTTCAATCTATGGAATATGAATTGGAGTTGTCTGCAATAGCTACTGAATTTCTCATGTTTGAGAGTTGAACATTGAACGAGATAGAAACGTGATGAAAAGAAACAAAAATAGAAGAAAATAAGGAAAACAAAAAACAAGACACAATAAAAAAAAAGGTCTAGTTAGTCAATCAATAGAAACCAACACGCAACTAACATCTTTTAGTAGCGTGCCACGTTGGGGATAATCAATTAGAAAAATTGGAGGAAGTTACTTCTCTTGCTTTTTGTAAGGCAGTAATCATGAGAAAAAGTCTGAATTTTTGAAAGAATGTCGACATAAACTCAGGGGTCAATTTAGCAAAAACTTTCATTGCAAATTGAACCCCTCTCTAAAAAAAATGTATTTTGGAGGTAATTTTGAAAAAAAAAAAATTTTTTTTCTTTCATAGACATTTTCAGCCCTCTACTTCAATTGGTACAGCCTGTATGCATCATACATAGATAGGCAGTCATACCAAACTTACTTGAAAACTGAAAGAAACCTATGTCATCAGTTTTGTTTGACAGTTTCAAATAGCTACAATAATAACAAGCATTTTAACAAAATTTTTTCGATTATAATGTCTCTTGGGTCATGTTACCAAGAGGCGATAAAACATTCATAAGAATCATAGAATCTCTAACTCATGTCTGATGCAAGCACTTATAAAATGGCATCATTTTTTATCTAGCCACAACAATGTGTTAACGATTCTTGAGTGTGAGGTACAATGCTTTAATATACTAAAATATATACAAATTTACCCTGCTTTCTGAAAGCAGAGCATTCCTCCAAGGCATATATGGGCAACCATAGGCCTATGAGCCAAATATGGTAACATTTTTTGGCACATGAGCCAAATCTGGTAACATTTTTTGTGGCCCTCGAGCTAAATCTGGCAACATTTTTTGCAGCTCAGCATTCAATCTAGGCATTTATTTAAAATCTTATATAATTTTTTCTCGAAAAATCTATTTTCTGAATTATATTGTAAAATAATTATTGTTCTGGCTTCACGAATCAATATGATAATTGTAATTTATGTTTGTCTGGAATAGAAATTAAGTCTGCTTTCCGTATTATGATCAACATTTTTCAAGTGAATGTGTGACCCGAATAAAGATGAAAAATGTCTCAAGTTGTTCACTAGTTCACAGAGGTTGCCCATGCATGCTCCGAGAACTTTTCATAAGTCAAAATGGTGTAAAGTGAAGAAGCAATCACCATTAATTTACATAGAAATTTTTATAAGTAGACCCCAAAAATGATGATGATTGTATCTTAGGCGGAGTCATCAGAGGTTGAGGCAGTGGGAGGTAAAGGAGTGTGAGAGAGAGAGAGGAAAAGGGTGCGCATTGCCTCTATAATGGGATGCTACAAAACAAACACTATTTTGACTTTCCCATTTTCATAAAAGAGGAAAATTGATATATTGCAACTTTCAGGAAAGAGGGAATACCTGTATAGAAGAAGAGAAGCAATCACACAATCACCATCAGAAGGATATCTATAATTCATGTGATTAACAGATATATATTAAACAGAAAGAGAGAAAAAAAAAAACGCATACATATATATATATTATTAACAAAATGATGGTGCCTAGTTATGTACTCATGTAGGTTTTCAAGATGATAGCCCCAAAAATTTGACCAGGGGCAGCTGGAGATACACACACCTACACAAAGATAAAAATAGGCACTGCAAGATAGAAGAATCTGTAGCCCACTTGGCTGGATAGTTGAGCCATTTTGGAGAGAGGGCTACTGTGATTCAATTATACTGAATTTCATCCATATACATATTATCAATAAATTGTTCGCAAACTTTCCTCATGGTAATTTTTTCTGGGGGCCCCTGGCTCCAGCCCACCTACTTAATCCAGTACGGGGTCCTTCAACTACCAGAAAGCACACACAACTACTATATCCTATTATTGGCAGCGATTAGGTAGATCAGGTATAATCTAATCCGGTTGATCGAAATGAAAGTCCCCATAATAATCACTTGGCCCGAAATGACAGCCCTTATTCATGGCTGTTAGCAGGGAAAATTGCCAAGACTGAAACTCAGTGTTGCCAACCCACATAATAAATTTTGTGCTAGTTTGACTGCTAAAACTTCCAAAGGAAAGGAGGGCAAAAGACCAGAAGGATGCTAAAATTGATAATGATAAAAAACAAAAACAAAACAAAAGACATAATTCAACCCGAAGACAGAGATGCAACACCCACACTTATCATATATCCGATTCTCAATTAATGAATTTTTCCTTATTGAATTACCAATGCAAGCATGATATCAAATGGGACACAATGAAAACAGTTATTCAAACAGCAAAATAAGATGAAAAGTCACAACTGAAATGGCGAAGACTAATCCAGAATCATTTTAGGAGAAAGTGGTTTCAACACATTCTGCCCAGGCGAGCACATAATACTTTGAGGCCATTTTGAATACATGATGAGGTTATATGACCATTACATTTGTATAATTTTGCCATTAATGGAATCCATATCTTATAACCTTCAAAATGATATATGACTTCCCAGGGTTTCCAAGAAAACTTAAAGCAATCCATTATATTCTTGCTTTACAACCATAAAGAAAGAAAGAAAGAAAGAAAAAAAAAGGTATGAAGGAGTTAAAAGGTAATGTTATATCTAAGTGACTTCTAAGAGATCAATAAATGCTTGATAATCATCATAGGAACCCTGACCTTATTTCGAAGACTGAAACAAAGAATTTAATTTGATCCATCTAAGAACTCAACGTAAGCTACCACCTTTTATCAAATTAAAGGAGAGTTCAAGAGCCAAAAATAGACCATTTTAGAACATTCATATCATTAAGCTAAAATTATATCAGATCATGGTTCGCAAATTAATTTTTTCTAGCTTGTTCCAGATCCAGTCGAGAGGATCTGTAACTGTTGTTCAGTTAACCTTAGAACTGAACATTTCATCTTAAAAAAAAGCACATCACACCACTAAAAAGGGTAATGAGCTTTGAGCTCTTTATTACTAAAAGAAATGCAAAATTAGTCACCCAATAGAAACCGTCATGTCACCAAAGTCTTTTGGCAGTATTCCAAGTTGGGGGATCAATAGGTGAAAAAAAAAAAAAAAAAATTTAGAAAAAAAGGATAATCGATATATAAGTGATTTCTCTCACCTTTAGAAAGGTAAGTGATCTCTATGAAGACTGAATTTTTAAAAAAATAAGTGAGAATGCAACCGGACACAATTTAAGGGATTCAATTTCATATGAACTCACATTGCAAATTGAACCAACAAAAAAAAAAAAAAAAAAAAAAAAAAAAAGTGCTAAAATCTTCAGTCCTCAAGCTCAATTGGTACAGCCTGTACACATCATACATACATAGCCAGCCAGACCAATTTAGAACTGGAGAAACCTATTTTAATAGTTTCAGCGAGTGCTATGATGAGACGGTTCAAGCTCTGAAAATGAACAAAGCAGGCACAAAAGACCAAAAGGAAATTACACCAAGAAACATCATCTAACACAACAGAAGCTCAGGGAGAGAGAGAGAGAGAGAGAGAGATAGAGATGAAGAGAATCACACATCAGCATAGTAAGAAAACTTGTGAGAAAAAGAACTGGGGGAGAATATCCGGGTTATCAGTGGAAGGATGGAAGGTTGTTTTTTTTTTTTCCTTTTTCTGTGAGAAATGATGAAAAAACACTGACAAGATGAGAGAAAGAGAGAAACAAATGAATTGGGATTGCACAAGAAAGTAGATTGATTACTGCAGAGAAATTCACTCTATTATTATATCTTCAGAAATATTCACACTTGGGATAAACTTTGCTTTGATGTACATAAACTTCTAGCAGTGTTTAACCAACATTGAGAGGCTTCAACAGTCATATAAGCCCTAAAAGCTATAATTTATACAGTATAATTAAAGGACAAATTCAAAAGAAATTAATGCAATAATGAGATTAAATGCATGCCTTTATCAGATAGCGAAACAAACTTATCAAGGTACAATGGAAACAGTGCATCTGATGTACAAAACTGATGAGGGAGTTCATGGTGATGAAGGTGAGTTTAATTTCATCATCATGTTAATTTCTGAATAGGTTGTTTCATTATACTTTTTGATAAAAAGAAAAAAATTTTTTTTTTTCAAATTATACATTTTAGAGCCTCTGTACAACTTTGGGAGACTTTATGATGGTTTAATACTGCCATAGGTTTATGCAGGGGGTGCACACAGCTAATGAAAATAAACTGATAAACTGCTAATAATTTAGCTCTAGAGAGGATAACTGCCAACTTTCATCATACGAATTTAGCTTTGCTTTATTCTTTTTATTTTTGCTCTGAAATTCTTAAAAACAGATCTAGACTCATGGTAGTTTAGGCAGAGGTTTAAATAAACTGTATGTTGAATGTGAATTAGTGTTTAATTTCATTTATTCATTTAATCATGTACACTTTGATCACCATCAAATATTGGCACACTATACTTCTTTGGAAAGCTCTACGTCTTAAAGCTAAAATATATTAAAAATCCAGCTTTCGAGGTCAATTTTTGAGTCTTGAAGAAAAAAAAGGTGAAATTCATATAATAAAATTTAGTGGTTATCTTTATTTCCATTAAATTTTCAGCACTCTATAAGTATAGCATTTTTGCTTGCAGCTACTACTACTGGGTTTATGTACATCAAAGCCAAGATTACCTCATCCTACATCTATGAAAGGATGGAAGGAATGGTTGAGGAAGGAGATAAAGCATTAAAGGCAGCATGTTAAAGATGAATATTGGGAAAGAGACTTCGGGAATATCTTCAGAATGATTGCGATGGTAACAAAAATAATAACTGGAGTCCCAAAAGAAAAGCTCAAGAAATGGTAAAAAGAGATTGAAATAGTAGTAACAGTTTTGATGAAATTTTTAATGCAGTAAAAAGGTAATTACAGAGAAGAGAAATTTTCCATTAGTTTCTCATATGTATGCATAAATAAAAATTATATATATATATATATATATATATATATATATATATATATATATATAGTCATGTCAATTTTTTTTATGAAGGGAGAGAGATGCACACTAAAAAGGAATTTATTAATCTTGAAAAATTGTAGTTTAAAGCGTTGGGAAAAGCAGTCAAGGTGCAACCAAAATTTCTAGCAGCTTTCATGCCATCCATTACTTACTCTGGAGAAATGCTTTTTCTTTTTGGACTTCTTTTTGTGTCTCTTGGAGGCCCTTTCAAGCTCTTGGTCGTCTGTAAAAGAGAAAAAGGAGTAAAAAAAAACTATATCAAATCATTCGTAAATCAAGCAAAGAATGTAAGAAAATTGTCCCTCATTTTTTAGAAGTTTCCTATGTCATACTCGGGGTCAGAAAGTTATTGAAGACAGGCAGTCACTGGACATAATTCAAAGAGTATGATATATTACCGATAAGACGAAAAATCAATGGAAGTTATTCAAGTCAGGCAGTTAGCGAACACAAGTTGAGGAGTAAGATATATTATAATGAAGGGATGAAAAGTAAAACTGAGAGAGATAGATCTTAAAAGACTGGCTGAGAACTTAGGCATTATAAATTGATTTCGAGTAAATAACATAATTGTTATTCAACAGATCAAAGATATGTGTTAATTTCAAAGTATTTCACTTCATATCCAGTCGAGTGAAAGTTTGTTCAACTGAAGAAGTGAATATTTTGATCATGCATACCCTCTCAGAGGACATAAATTGAGTTTGTTATACAAAACTGATTTGTTTACGGCATGGATTATCCGAAATTAAATTCTACATGAAAATGGGTCTGCTTAGTCACTCAATAGAAATAGTACCATGAACATCTTTCGGAGGTAGGTGGTGATCAACTAAAAAAATTCAACATGGGGAGAGAAAAAAACAAAAACAAAGCAGGAATGCTGATAGACACAATGGGATCAGTCTAGCATAAATTGAGCCCCCCCCCCAACTTCAAAGCTATCATGGGGGGACCCCTCCAAAAAAAAAAAAAAAAAAAAGAGAACAAAAAAAATTTCTCTTAACATAATGACAAGTAAATGTTGAAATTTTCAGCCAGCTAGCTCCCTAGGTATGGCCTCTATGCATAATACATACACAGCCAGCCAGATGAACTAAAAAACTAGAAAAAGTCGTTGTGACAGTTTTTGGTTGATGGTTTCCAATTATTAAAAAAAAAAGGCAGTTACTAATCATGTCTTATTTTATCAGCCCAAACAATTGAAATATTCTGCAAAACAAAATTTCCTGTAATAAATCATGACTAATTGGATGATTACACCAGCCAAGATCTTAGAGGTAGGGGAGAAAAAAAGAAAAGAAAAGAAAAAAATTAAAAAACATACATACATTCAAATGTCTATATAATACAAAAAAAAAAAGTCAATTAGAAAGCTTAGAAAATTACATCAAATACTTTATTCTAACAACTGAGTTAAATTATTACTTAATAATCAGATCAAAAGGTTTTTTATTTTATTGTATATTAAGTTACTTTTTAATATCTGTTGACCACAATCATTGATTAGCTTTCAACAAATGTCTTCATCCAGAAGAAAAATGTTTATGTTTAGGAGAATTAGCATTCAAGTGAATAATTATAAAAAAAAATGATCACCAATATTTTAAATTGATGAATTACTGGTATTCCAATTTGAAGCTGAATATATATAAATATATATATGTTGAAATTATAGGATTATCTAAGTTTCCTTTATGGATAGGGTCGAAATTAGTATAATAAAATTATGATATCAACAGTGATAATGTGGAAAAAAACAAATAGTTTATAGATAAAACAATTTATTCATGTTTCACTGTTTCAGCTTTGTCAAAAGGTTTAGAATTTCAGAATTTCGTCTATATAAAAGCCATATATGCAAATAATTTTGTTTGGTTGCATAATGGTCAGTCTGGTCAGAGTCCTGTTATAACCTAACAGTTATAATGGATTGGTCCGTGTGAAATACATCAACAGATCCAATAAAACTATAAGGTTGCAGAATGTGATAGTCTGCTGTCATAAGAACAATGAATACATGACAGAAACATTAATTGTTCGAAACTAAAAAGAAAAGAAAGAGTGTCTGAAAAATGTTTAATGCTGGTTTAATGTTAAACTTGAGACTTGAGACTTCAAATCCAATCACCCTTTAAACCAGCTTTAAAGCCGTTCAGACTAAGAAAAATCGCCCCAAAACTCAAGATTAGGATACTTGAATAATTAAAAATAAATTAATTGATAAAATAGCTTTAAGCTACTTAATGCCGATCCATACATAAATAACCGTCATTTCTTAATGGCTATATTCTGGTGCTTGGATAATTACATTACATATATATATATATATATAACAGGATAGACGTTACATGACCATGTGTCATGTTGTGGACTGAAAAACAACAATATTGAAGCAGTATTTGCTATAATTCGATTTAACCCAGATTGAAGTATTTGTTGAATTTAGCACTTATCAATTACAGCCCTATTGTGAGGTTTAGAGCAATGAATTAACAAGCATTTTCCATGTTCTCTGGTTAGCTGAAAATTTATTGATTTAATTTATCATGACAATTTTTTTTTTTTTTCTGACAGAAATGTTGACTTGTAGCTAAGTAACTCATTCAGCGGGTTTTTTGGCTCCAGTTACTTCTGCTTCTTATGATTAAAATGCACTCCAATTACATCGATTGTTCAGGAAAGGTTTTCCTTCCCAATTTGTTTTCTAGTCAGAGATACCCAAATGGAAGTTTAGAGTTCTCTTTCTTTCATTAGTAGGCTCAACCAGAAAAGCTTTTAAGGAAATTCAAGAGAATGACACAGTATTCTAGACTCAAGAATAACCCCGAATACACAAAAGTTATAATTCAAAGTTCAATTACTTACAGTGTTTAATACATTTTTTTTCTCAATATCTTGCACAACATTCAAATATATTCAAAGAAACTATTAATTTCTAAATATAGAGAAAGGAGTAAGAAAAAAAAAAGAAAACTATCCTCTATATAAATTATCTCCAATACTAATATAGCGCTTCAATTCTTTTTCTACAATTATGAATAAGCATTCAGAAATTTCTGTTAAACTTTCAGCTTTTTGATGATATTCATAATATTCAATAAATAAAAGATAAGTAAAAGAAAGCAAAATTATTTTCACATACAAAGGGTAATCAAAACAACAGCAAAAAAAAGATTTTCTCACAAGTTAAAATACCTTTGATAAAAAACATTCTGATAGGATTCAATCATCAAAAGGTTAGAGTTCACTTCTTATTTTATTTACATTGAAAATAAGCAGGTCTTATTAAATAGAACCAATTGAGTGAAAACTGATGTTGCATATATCTTTGAAAAAAATATTTGTTTTCAAGCTAATTGCATTTAAAACATCCAAAACAAAAATAATGATCACATCAAAAATCAAATGAAAAATATAGTCCTAAATGCCAGTTATTATATATATATATATATATATATATATATATATATATATATATATATATATATATATATATGACAGAGAAAGAGTGTGTATAAATACTTTATTCTGTTTTCTTTCTCTCTCTCCCTTCTCTTTCTTTCTAGTAAAATATTTTTCCCTTCCTTTTTCCATTCTTTATATGGTTAAAAAAATAAAACCCAAAAATGTTGTCCATCTCTCTTTGGGTCACTTAATTCCTTACAAATGCTGTTGAACTATTTGAAAATAGATCTTCACATGAAATTTTCACAATCCCGAGAATAATCAACTTTCACGGCAGTTGAAAACATAAGATATGTACCATGAAATAGGAGATATTAAATTGGCACTGAAGTAGATTTTTGAATGTATTTACATTCTAAGTAATAACATTATTCTCCTTATTTGTACAGTCATTACACTTTCTAATGGTTATTCATCCTTTCTCTTCTCCTTTCTTATCCACTGTTGAAAGGTAATAAACATCTTGCACAATAACATTTATTACTCCTCCCTCACAAGTTGGAAATCTAAAAAACTAAGTTATAGAAGTAGCAGACCACAGACATATCAAGAGTAATCAATAATGATGAGAGGTTAGTTTCATTTGCCTTTACTTCTTATTATGGTTAATATAGATATATTGCACACAAGTAATAAAATCACTTTAACATAACAGTGTACTTTAATTCATACACACACACACACATATATATATATATATATATATATATATATATATATATATATATACACACGTGTGTATGTGTGAGAAAGTAATGATGATATCTTATCAGTCAATACTTATAGAATTTCCTCAGGTCCAGCTCGTCCAAATTATAAGTGACTGGAAAATGATATACATGCATATTATAAAAGATTATTTCATGAGGATTTGCACAGAGTATCTAACCTACGAGTTACAAGCATGGGCAACTTTTTTGATCTAGCAGGCTAGAAAAGACATTTTTCATCTTCATTCAAGCCACACATTCATTTGAAAAATGTAGATCAAGCATATTTGATTTCCATTTTGGACTAATACATGAATAACAATTATTATATTAATGATTAGAGAAGCCAAAACAATAGTCATTTTACGATATAATTGATAAAATTGACTTCCTGACGAAAATTACATAAGACTCCGAATAAATACCTAGATTGGCCATGAGCCATAAAAAATGTTGCTGTGGGCCAAATCTGACCAGCAAGCCAATGGTTGTACTTATGCAAGTTAAAAGGTCACTTTTTTTTTGTTGTTGGATGATGTGTCTCTTTATGACCTAAGAGATAATTTTAGCTCTATTATGAATAGCAGCAAAATAATCATGATGCCAAACTGTTATCAAAATAAGTAATACACAGTTGATTTTAACTTTAAGTGAAGATATACAACAAACATAAAATATGGCTAAAACAGAAACAGATTCACAGGACTCAATACAATAGATTTTGAATTTACTCAAAGCATTAATCAACATTCATGAACACTCAATATCATAACTGTTTGAAAATATTTCTTTACATCATATACTTTTGGTCAATTGATACATAAATATCTTTTCTGTATGCAGATATCAAAGAAATGTCAAGAACTTCCCGGTTATTCTTTTAAATCAAATTTGTAGGAGCTGAAATATGTTCGACATCAAGATAAATAAAGCTACTAATATAAGTCATTTCCTTCAATTTGTGTGACTGATACCCGAGTATGATAGGAGATTGAAGACGAATGCCAAGTTTACAAATGTCTGGAAGACATTGATGATAGAATCAATTCAACAGTTCTAACTGATTGCCCACTTATCAGAAGACTATTTTGTCTAGACACATAAATAGATGACTCTGTTGGAGGTAAATTACTTTCATCAGAGAGAACCTGGGATGGTTTACAACTAGAATCAAGCCGAGGTGGAGCATTCTTACAGGATTTTCTATCAAACTCTTCAAATCAATATATCATTGGTCCATTAACCAGAAAAAATATTCCTAATTCTATTAGTATTCGCACTGATGATGTCAGCAGTAAGGTTTGCAATGGCCAGAATCTAAAAATGATGACTGATTTATTTGTTGTACGGGCTAAACACTAGCCCCCCACACCCACATGAGTACCATCCAATCAAAACAGAGGAAATATGTTTGATATTAAAATGAATAAAGCTATTGATTCAAGTTCTTTTTTTCTACCTCACTAAAAGAAAAAGAATAGAAAGGCCGCAAATAAAATGAAGAGAGAGAGAAAAAAAAAAGAGATACTGACCTGATTCAGACATATAACTAGGTGACCGTGATGCTGATCGGGACTTCTTTTTTTTCTTCAGTTTGTGACGAGATGACAAATCATCTTCAGATTCTGACTGCAAAGCAAGAAGTTGGATTTCAGTACAGGTGTTAATTTCACTCATATTCATCACAAAAACCCAGCAAAAAAAAAAATATTTAAATAGATAAACCCAGCATCAAAGGATGAAGTAAAAGCCACTGTCAATCGTTCCGTATGAATCTACCCCTTTTCAACCATGTTACAAATCACAAATTGTGTCAAGCAGATTTTACAGAGCTTAAACATTCTTTGTTTTGATAATGATACACTATAAGTTGATGTCTCTACAAACAAATCATCAAACAATAACAAAGCACTAATTAGTTGGGGGGGGGGACAAGCCTGAAAGTTAGACCTTAGATGTGCTAGTTTTCGTCTTGTGTGAAGATTTAGCAAGGCCAGTGTGGCCATCTTTATTTTGAAGTTTACATATAAAGTTGAATCAAAAACATTAAGCACCAAGAAATATCTCAATTCTCCAAATATATATATATATATATATATATATATATATATATATATAAAATCTAGGAAATACATATTATCAATAAATTAAATCTTCAACATTTAATGATTTATTAAGAATATTACCCATTTTTTAAGTAAAAGCAGTACATTGGAACATCAGAAAATAAACAATGAAAATTTAACTTTCCGTCGGAATTACTGTGATGTGATTCTTTTCTTCAAGTTCCTCATTTAAGAGACATTGGATACAAGCATTTATTTCATAGGAGTTGGAGGTAATGCTTTGTGAAGATGATGTGAGGAATTTGATACGTTGATTTGTCAGTCAGTGACAGCTATTGCTGCAATAGTTGCACACATCTAAAAATACACATACATGAACTACCATTGCACTTCTAATCATTAAATGCAAGAATTCAACACGAGTTCTAATATTTTTCAAGGTACAATGCAGAATAAAAATGACCTCCTGTGAATTCTCAAAATAAAATTAAAACTAAAAATCCAAACATATAGTTATACTAAAACAAATTCATTATACAACAGCTCATTTTACACAACAATAATACCCATAAAAAAATGACAGGATTTATTGTTAAACACGGATTGATTGATATTTCAAAGTACATTTCTATTTTTAAGCATTGTTTTCAGTCACATAAGTCTCAATCCTTCCCTCTCTTCAGCTTTAAAGAGAGGAAGGGGATATAATTTATTTTTTCAAGTCCAACTTACAGACACAGCAAACTTAGTTCATGGAGTTTGTGTGTCAGCTAGAGCAATCAGTCACAGTGTTATCAGCTAGTCATACAAGCCTTCCTCTCTTTATTCAGCTTTAAAGAAAGGAAGAGAGTGAAATTTGGGTCTTCACTGAGACGTGAACAATCAGGGCTAGGTACTAGATATGGGCAGATTACTACAGCTTTGGATGTAAGATGATTCCAGGGGGAGAGGGGAGAGAGAGAAGACAATCCAACTTACTGATCTTGATCTTGATCTGGACCGCTTCATTTTGTGTTTCTTAGATTTTTTCTTCTTGGAGTGGTGATGGGAACACTGTTCAAGAACAGCTACTTGAAATTCTTTGAATAGTCGAATCCTTTCGGATTCTAAGGTTATCGCCTCAAAAGCACCTTCTTTTTCTAACCGCAGCCGCACCTAATTTGAAGATATATAAAATAACAGTCAAAACATTTGAACAAATGAAGAAATGGAGATTATATCAGGAATGAATGAATTGATGAAAACAAAATGTTAAAAAATATCAGCAAACATGAATTATCTTTGTTCATGATTGAAATCCACTATTTCTCATTCAAAACTATAAATGACATTCCTTGTACAGCATTAAAACTTCAACACAACTTCTACATTTTTCATCAAATTTTATAAATAGAAACATTTTGATACGATCTAATTTTGGTCTTCAAGTTTTGAAAAAAAAAAGGTTTAAAGTTGCCTTGTACTGAACTAAACAAAAAAAAAAAAATCACATCACAGCACTGTACTCTCTCTTGTTCAAAGAAAAGAATAGATATATGTTGAAACTTTGAGGAAAAAGCTTTGCAGGAAGAATTTTGGGTGACACTATTCATACAGCAAGCAAATCTACTTAATCATTATTCAACACTTGACTGATAGAAAAATTGACATTTTCAAAGTTTTTAGATTATGTTAATAAAAAGATTAAAATCTCCAGCATAGACTTTGTATACAAGAAAAAACAAAGTAAACTTTGGTTGTAAATACAAAATACAAGTATCCCAAAGTAGAAAATGTTAGATTGGTGAGTAACAATTGAATGAAGAGGGGCTAATTGAGGAAACACACTGGCCTAATTCCTGAAAACAGATCATTTGAACAGCACCAATCATTTTTAGTTTAGGACCCAAACTCAAGATTTAAACAGTAAGTTGCATAAAGCTGGCACTAGAAATTGGTCTTCTACAATGGAACAAGTTAAACATCAAGTAAAAACCATTTTTCCGTTGAAAAATTCAAATGGTATGTCATAGACAAAACAGACAAATGAAGAGGTAATATCCATAGAACCTACTTTATTTACTCCCCTCAGTATTAATCAGCTAAATATAGGGTAAAAAAAAAAAAAAATCTGATAAATACTCATGTTAAAGATTTACCAGATAAAACTAACTGACCAGGAGGTGAAAAGTCAGACATGAGATAAAACAAAAAATCGATTCAATTAACCTAAAAAGAGATAGGATACCTGCAAAAGGTAACAATATGAGGAAAATAACTATAATTACACCTGATCCAAGAGAAAGAACCGATGAACAGTGATCAAAGCAAATTCATTTGTTTGGATTGTGGCAAAATCAATCTATTTCTAGGTTGGGATACACGTGTTGAACGTCACGACTTTAAAAAAAGGCTGCTAAAGTGAAAACACAAAACTTGCAAGGGCGAAATGCCTGCCTGTATTTAACAAATAGTCTACAGATAAATTCAACAGGAGTGGACAAAATTTAAACATCTAAGCTGTTATTCAGGATATCTATGGGGAAGAGATAAGAAACATTTTGCCAAATTAAACAGACTGAGTATTGCGTATACTTCCAACGGCTAATGTTCAATGT
The DNA here is from genome assembly GCA_963457665.1 of Thysanoteuthis rhombus. Classification (NCBI taxonomy): domain Eukaryota; kingdom Metazoa; phylum Mollusca; class Cephalopoda; order Oegopsida; family Thysanoteuthidae; genus Thysanoteuthis; species Thysanoteuthis major. The sequence continues at coordinate 14,457,950 of OY735211.1, forward strand.
GTATTCATTTGAATTCTTCCACCTGATTTTCATTTCTTCAATATGTTCTTTTCCAAAGTAATTAATATCATGTACTATTCATGTTAAACTATAAGACCAATGATTTATGAGGCTATTTGAAGGACTAGCGCTCATTACAACTCATCTAAGCCATAATGAGCTTCGGCAGATGGCTCCCTAGTCATAATACCAGCACATTGGATGCTGTGTAATATTTGCACAGCTTTTTAGGGTTTTTTTCAAATTAAATATCTGTCTTAGGACATATTCTAGCAAAGATTCAGAAGTAAAATAAATTGACAAAAGCATTTCAGCAATCAAAGAATAAAACTTTCATATCTGCCCACTAATATACATACTCATAGCCCCATTCCTTCTGAGATCTCTTGAAATCTATAGATGAAACCACTGAATTGGCAACTGTGGTGGAAATAAGACAAACATAACACTAGTGGAAACGTTCAAGGCTAAGAATGCATTTATAATCCAGGATAGTATGAGAAAAAGAAGAAAAAAAAATTCGAATGAATTCAACTTGTTCTTTCTATTGTTATTAATTACAATCAGGAACAATTATAAAATGATTAGACATAATTAGAAACATGAACAGAGCTGAAATAAGAAAATCATCACTACTAAAAAAGATATTATGTTCCATATATTGTGCGTCATGCCAGATATATAAAGAAAATTGAAATCACCAAACATATTTCTTTCATTTGTTCAAAAAATTCTTTATAAAATTCATTTATTGCCTTTTATAATATAATCAATAGAAAATGTCCTCTTCTGATAGGAATCAATCTAGTGTTAGGAGTGAGCAATATCAAATTATAAACATGAATCTTTTATATCAGAACATTACTCAGAAAACAAATGGAATTTGCAGAATGAAAAATGGATTTAGCTATAAAAACTAGCTGGCCAGCAATAATCAATATATTTCAAGGTATGGAGGCTGTGTTGCCAACTCGAAATATTGTCATACTACTTTGACTGTCAGAAAGCAATAGATAGAAGAAAAAAATAGCTAAAAAGCCGTGAAAAAAAAAAAAAAAAAAAAAGGACCAAATCCCAAAAAGAAGAAAAAAGAAAAGAAAGAGGAAAAAAAGAAAAAAAAAGAAATAAGAAAAGAAAGAGGAAAAAAAGAAAAAAAAAAAGAAATAAGAAAAGAAAGAGGGGAAAAGAAAAAAAAGAAAGAAAGAAAAAAAAAGAAATAAGAAAAGAAAAAAGAAAGAAAGAGGGGAAAAAAGAAAAAAAGAAAGAAAGAAGAAAGAAGAAAAAAGAAAAAAAAGAAAGAGAAAAAAAGAAAAAAGAGAAAAAAGAAAAGAGAAAAAAGAAAAAAGAGAAAGAAAAAAAGAGAAAAATAGAAAAAGAGAAAAAAAAAAGAAAAAAGAGAAAAAAGAAAAGAGAGTAAAAAGAAAAAAAGAAAACAGAAAAAGAGAAAAAAAGAAAAAAGAGAAAAAAGAAAGAAAAAAGAGAAAAAAAGAAAGAGAAGAAAAGAAAAAAAAGAAAAGTGAAAAAAGAGAAAAAAAACGAGAAAAAGAGAAGAAAAAAAGGAGAAAAAAAAAGAAAAAAGAAAAAAAAAAAAAAAAAGAGTAAAAAGAGAAAAAAGAAAAGAGAAAAAAAAAAAGAAAAAAAGAAAAAAGAGAAAAAAAGAAAAAAAAAGAAAAAAAGAGAAAAAAAGAAAAGCGAAAAAAAGAAAAAAGAGAAAAAAACGAGGCAAAAAAAAGAAAAAAGAGAAAAAAACGAGGCAAAAAAAAGAGAAGAAAAAAGGAGAAAAAAAAGAAAAAAAAAAGAAAAAAGAGAAAAAAAAAAGAAAAGCGAAAAAAAGAAAAAAGAGAAAAAAAAGAGAAAAAAGAGAAGAAAAAAAAAGGAGAAAAAAAAAGAAAAAAAGGAGAAAAAAAAAGAAAAAAGGAGAAAAAAGAAAAGAAAAAAAAAGGAGAAAAAAGAAAAGAAAAAAAAGGAGAAAAAAGAAAAGAAAAAGAGGAGAAAAAAGAAAAGAAAAAAAAGGAGAAAAAAAGAAAAGAATAAAAAGGAGAAAAAAAAAGAAAAAAAAAAGGAGAAAAAAAGAAAAGAATAAAAAGGAGAAAAAAAAAAGAAAAAAAAAAGGAGAAAAAAAAAAGAAAAAAAAAAAAAAAATAGAAAAAAGAAGTTCAAACTAATCTAATACTTTAACAGTGCCGGAACAGTGCTAAATTGATTACACAGTATGGATGTCTGTGCAAGATAGGTTGCTTATTCTAGATGTATCAAAATTTCATTTTTCTTCTTTAAGAACATTGGAGGGGGGGGGGCATACACATTTACCCAATTTTATTCCTTTAACATTTTAATGGAAATTCACAAAGGTAAGCACCCAACACAAACTCCCTCCTTTGAGTGTTTTTCAAGATTCATTTTCAAAAGATGCTAACTACAGCACAAAACACTGATCTCATTTAAATTCATAGGGGTATACATGTCTGAAACCAAGCCATAAATATTTATGTCATCACTCACTTTTATCAAAAGATAAAGTTTTCTTTGTAATAGGATTACTCCCATAGGGGGCACCTAAGCAGGAATAGTAGATGGTTTGAAAATTGCACTGGCATGAAACTCAGGGTCACCATGAAGCATTGAATTTTCTACATATACACACACACACACGCGTGTATATATGAATATGTGAAAAATATAGATTTGGTGAGTAGGTATATCATGTAGACCCCACATCATTAGCAACATGAGAAAAATGAAAGGGAAAGACTCTCAGTGCCAGAATTATCTATGTATTATCTGAAACTCTCACCATTGTTGGATATTACTTATCCATCCTATATATATATATATATATATATATATATATATATATATATATATATATATATATATATATATATGCACCCACACAATGGAAAGAGTGTGTGTGAAAGAACACCACAAAGACTAAACCAGGTGCAGAGGTGTGTTTAATACAAAAATGGCTCAGTTCTATTCAAGTGAATGTTAGCTGAGCGTGATAGGAGACAATTCCGTCTAGACTCATAAATAGATGACTCTGTTGGAGATAAATTACTTTTATCAGAGAGAACCTGGGATGGTTTGCAACAGGAATCAAGCCGAGGTGGAGCATTCTTACAGGATTTTGTCTCAAATTCTTTAAATGAATACGTTGTTTGACTATTAACCTGAAGAAAAGGTTTCCAATTCTATTAGTATTTGGACAGATTATATCAGCAGTTAGTTTGCAACAGTTAGAGTTTAAAAAAGTTTATATACACATATACACATACACACACACATATATATCTATCTATCTGTATGTGTGCATGTTTTTGCCTGTCCTTGGTTGTAAATGGACGGAAACAACTGGATTTTTTTCATATGGGGGGGGGGTTTAATCATCAAAGTTTAGTAAATCTTTTCCAACAAAAGACATATTTTTGAATGAAGTTTCCATTTTCATGGTTAGTTACTAGATACCTAAAAAAAACTGAAGCTAGATTTAAGAGCTGATAGCTTAATAAGAGCCATCGAGTAATTGTGTGATTCATCATCATTTAAATAATTGGTAAATGATCAATAATATTCATAATAATACAATCAAACGCCACTCATTGGGTAAGAATGTTGTTGTAAATAGTTGTTATGGAACAAAATGAGAAGCATTTTCAGCAAGTTGTCTTTCCTTCTGAATACAAAAATATGAACCTTGAAAACCTCCCAATCCAATAAAAGGAAAAAAAACAAAACGAAACAAACAACCTCCGCCACCTCCCAAAAAACACACACACTGTGGAAATCAAATTCCCGGCTAACACCTTGTAATTTTGGCACAATCATATACAACATTCCAACCTGTCACCCACACAAAAGAGAAGTGAAATAAAACAATATAATAATAAAAGACCAAGTTGATAATTCGATTTTTAGGATTAATACTGTTAAGAGAGTTTGAAATAATAGAAGAGGAGCAGGAAAAGAAGTGGTGAGATCGGATAAATGTGAGAGAAACAAAGGGGATGTGAAAGCTGAGAAATCTGATCCAAAGTTAAAGTGGAAAGAATCTATACTTACGTCTTCCCATCGTGACATGGAATCAATGGAGGGTGTGGCTTGCTTCAGCATGGCCTTGAAGGCACTTTCCAATCTTCGAATCTAGGGAGAAGAAAAAAAAAAAAAAAAAATGATCAGAAAATACCAGACATTCATCCCGAATGACATATTAACAAATGGTGAAGAGACAAATGCAAAATTACTTAATCTAGCTCAGATGTAGGCATAAATTTCTAATATGTACACATTCCAAGTGGGACAAGACATCCCCTCACCCACCCCTCAATGAAATTTTCCTTCTCAAAAGTAAAAAATATCTTAAATGATCACATTTTTACCATTTGATATTTGTATTCTTAGTCAGTTTCAAATTACAGGGACTGAAAGTGGTGGAATATAACTTCTGACAAACAATTGTATCAACAAAATTGAACAACACGATCAACTAGTAACCCAATTATTAGGGCAGGTGGCAAAGAATATTAGTTATTACTATTACTGCAATGACTGAAATTTGCAGTCAACCTATACTAATATTTGTCCGTGCCTCTTCTCTGCTAAAACTACAAAACCTATAGACCTAATATTCTCCATGTAGACAGAAAAAAAGTCATTTTCCCAAAACATGAGAAAGAAAAGATTTTTTTTATATTAAAATTTTCTCCAGTAATTCTAGTTTTATGGGTTGAAAGAAAATACATCTACTTTCGGAAATATTGCCATTTCTATTTTGATATATAAATTTTTATATTTATTCCAACCAGAAACCAAATTTTCCCAGGCCATGCCAGGTATCCCTGCCAGAGGGTTCATCGGATGGGGGGGGGGGAATCACAGGCATCAGAAAATCTTTGGAGAATTAAGAAAATAAAACCAGCACAAGTTGATAAAGATTCAATAGGACATGAACTTCTAAATAGAATACTTCATGAGAGAATGTGACCTTTTAGAAAAAGCAGAAATAAATTACATGAAGATAAGTTGATAGAAGAAACTGAATTCCCATGACAAGGATAGAGGTTCAAGACTTAATGTGTAGGTATTCGTACAAGAGCAGATTTAGACAAACAAGTTATTCTCCTTTAATGATTTTGAGGTCATACATGCACAGAAAATAATCCTTTTTCTTCTCTGCTCTCCTTATTTACTTCTCTTTCCCATTGACCCGTTTAAAACTTTTAAAATCTACTTAAAATGGTGATTTATGCACAGAAGATACGAAGAGAAATTTCTCAAAAGTCAATTTTGAAAGATTCAAACGGATGAAGACAAATGAAAGTTAATAAGGGCTCTATGTAAAGAAATGTTTTTATGCATAGCAAATTTTTTGAATTTAATTTTAAAACAAATATATAATTTCTATACATGTCTTGGTGCATAAAAACATTACCTCGATAAGAACAATTTTCGTATCCCCTTTTGGACTTGTATTATACAAAGTAAAGCTTAATAAATACCAGAATATTTGATTAACTTTACACAAAATAAAAAAAATCTAATCATAAAAATAACCACTTATTTGGAACTACAGGTAAATCCTTTTCATATTATTCCGTACTATTCAAAACCACACCCTTCAAGGTCTTCCAATAATTCAATGTTTTTTTTTTTCAGCTTACACTTGGTTACATAACAACAATATCTTGATTCTAACTTGAGGAAAGGTTGCAAATATCTCAAAGCTATACAGCATCTACGAAAGTTTATTTATTCATTTGAAATTGAAAAAAAGATAAAAAAAACCCTCTATTGGCAACACCATAGACAATTTACATTAGAAATATGTACAACATTAAAACATACATTCATTCAAGTTATAAAAATGTATGAAACCTAAAGAAAAATTATAAGTTAATCAATAGAAAGAAATTTTTACTAGGCACATTTTATTCATTTATTTTCCCCTAATTTGATTTATTTCAGCCGATAACTTCCGAAAAGGCCTTCTCAATTTATTTTCTATCTCAAATGATCTTTCTTAAGTTATTCTTTAGATTATTTATACTTGTCCATTTTTTTTTTTTTTTTTTTTTTTTCACGTAAGATGGTGAACCTTTTAAGAATTTATCAATTCTTTGGGAGAAAGAAAAAAAAAAAAAAAAAAAAAAAAAAAAATAATTAAAAAGCACATTCATCAGGAAGCAAATGCTGAGATTTATCACTTATATAAAACCAGCGAAGAAGATCTCTACTTTCACATAGACCTCCTGGGTAAAAATATGTAACAGACCTTTTCAATTAGTTTCTACTCCAGCACCCAGTCACATAAGGCAAAATTTCATTCTAATGATTATATTTACCTTTCTTGCTTCCTCCTTCAACCGTTCTTTTTCTCGGGCCTCTGCTTTTTCTATGAGCTGCAAATAAGAAAACAAATACACAGACATTATTCTCTATTTCGGCAAAATTAAAGCAAAAGGATTTCTATCACCTCTCCCTTTACTATCATAAGAATGATTTGTTCTGTTTCCATTATTTTGAAAGTAATTATATCGTATACAGATCCACAATAAAAGAGTTAAGTGTTCCCATAAAAACCTTTTGTAGATCAAAATAGTATAAAACAAAGAGGCAATTACTACTTATTTAAAAAGAAATTTTTTTAAAAAGTATTCCCAGACCACAAAATAATGATTGAATTGTCGGAGGTACAAAAGATTGTGGGGTAAGAGGAAAAAGGGTGTGCACTGCTTCAATAATGGTTCCCAACAAAACATTAATTTTGTTTTCACCCTTTTTTCATAAAAGTAAAGAAGTTGCATGAACTGAACTATCAGGAAATGATTCCCTTGATTAAAAGTTTAATAACTTTTAATACATTAGTTTTTCAAGAGGTGTACTTTGCATCATGGCACACTAACATGCTGCGGCACACAGGTTGAAAATCACATCTCTAACATAAGGATGACTGTATGGATTACATTTATATTTAGTTACTCCAGAAATATGGACTACCCCCCCAGGTTTTGAGGCTAATTGTAAAACCAAGGTTTTCTTTTCTTTTTAGATCATAATTCAGCTATGAAAATCTTGGGTCATCAAGTTCATAAATGATCATACTAAATCACAGCTTTTATGAAGAAGATAGGAAAACAAGAATGGCTGTTTCAGCATCAAATTCCACACTGAATACAACTACATCAGTTACTAAGCAGAATTTTCAAAAAACAAAAAAAAATGTGTTCTTACTCATTGAGGTGTGCGTTTAAAATTTCAATTTTTCACAATGGAGAATAAGGGCCGAGAATAGTAGAGAAGAAAAGAAAGAATTTTAACGAAGACAAATCGATTTTGATTTAGCATCCATAGCTAGCCATTTTCTCTTTCCCATTTTCTTGTTTTTGTTGATTGATAACGTGGAAATAGAATCTGTCTTTTTTCCCTTCTCTATCCACCATTATAAACTATTCACTTTCTAGTTTCAACAGGATGTCTGAACTTGTCAGTGTTGATAGGTTAGAAAGTCAAGTCAAATCATGAGTTAGACCCCCAAAAATATCCAATTGATAACTAATTCCACATGCAGCTTGATGATAATGGTTGACTCTACTGAAAACCAAGCTTATTGAACTTTGCCCCAAGTCTATTAATGACACCTATTTCAATCCCACCAGATTTGTTGGATAAATGACCCCCTTAGATAAGACCAAAACGGGGAACAGTATAGCCTACGACTTTGAGAAGAGTCATTAATATTTCAACTTTTCAGACAATTCAATCTTTAAACATCCATGATACGAAGAAGAGATCCAATCGTCCAAAAGTTGAAAAAAAGAGAAAGAAAGAAATGTTTTACTTACACTATTGTAAGTAAGTTTGATGTTCCCAGAATCTAAATTTCCTGAACGCTTGTCTGTGTTCAAACATGATGAAAAGTCCTCATAGCTGGTGCTGGTTTCTACTATAATACCTCGATCCTACAAAGAAGAAAAACATTATGCATAACAGATTGAAGAATTGATGGTTGAGAAAAAAAAAAATCAATTCATAAAAAACAACAATTCAAACTAAGCCTCAAAATTTAACCTGAAACAAATGCACTGCACATCAGATGCTATCAAAAATAGCAACTTCTCTTCTAAAAGTGACAATCTAAAAAAAAAAAAAAAAAGTATCAAATACAGGACTAAATAAATGTTGAAATTTTCAGTCCTCTAGATCTATTGGTACAGTCTGTATGTATGATACATCGCCAGCCAGAACAATTTGGAAAACAAAGAAACTTCTACTGACAGATTTGATTGAAAATTTCTAATATAAGCTGAAGCATCAGGATAATCGGATGATGAATCATTATCATGGCTGTTCTTGTGATTTTCTTTTTTTGATAAGCTTGTCGAGAACCTTTTCATTTGTATCGTATAGAAGAAGGGAAAAAGGCTTTGTGGTTATTGAATAACTAACAGTTGATACAAATGATACAGATTTTACAAGTGCATGAATGAACTAATCACCATAGAACATGATAAAGAAATTATAATGACCAATCATTTGTAATGATTCAATTTTTCCAGCATGTTTATATCCTAAATAGAGATGAAATGATAAATATCAAGTAGCAACAAGAGTGGAGAGAAGCAAGAGAGATACATTGAACAACATTCCTAGGGTTATATCTATATTTTTTTCTATGACAAAAAGTGAAGTTAAAACAATTTACCAAAAGGTAACCAAAGAAACTTTTTCTTGTTTTACAAATACAGCTAAGAAGGAAGAGATCTAACAATAAAAGCAAAACAAATGTTTTCTGCAAATAGAGAAAGAAGAACAAGAGGTGAAAAGAAAACAAACATTACATAAAAAAGTGAATAGGTTTATATAAGAAAAAATGTCGAATTAAATGGGAAACTTGGACTCACCTTCAAAATTTCTTTAACAATTTTCTTTTCATCATGAAATCTAGATTTGAGATCTTCAACGTAAAATTTGAATAAATCTAAAGGAGTTGAACCTGGAAAGAAAGAGAAATGCTTTTGATAATTAAAGAAATTACCCAAATGGATCCAATACAATCAATTAGAAAAGAATACATAAAAGGCAGGACTGGCTGCTTCAGGGTGAAACTCCACTCAAGTTATAAAAATATTTCGACTTTTGTACAAATATTCTTACTTTAACTGAAAGAGATCTTTAAATTTGGCTAGGGAAGGAGACCGAACAAAATAGTATCTCGACAATTTCATGATAAATAGAATGGAGATCTAGATACTTCTAGAAATAAGAATCAGTCTCTCTTTCCATCACTATAAATTTTCCACTTTTCACTGAAAGTTTGGAATTGTCATTGTTCTCAGGTAAGCAAAATAAAGTTAAAATTCAGGAGTTTAAAAAAAACAAACAAACTTGAAGATTCTTAGATTCATAATGATTGAATACATTTTGACATTTTCATCTTTGTTGCATCACCCGCAATATTCAAAATACATAAACTTATTCTTTAATTTCTGTTGCCTTTTATAGCAGCACTTCGATCATTATTCTTTGTTAAGGAGGCAGTGTGGTTTGAAAACAAAGAACAAGCCACAGGCAAGATTTGAAATCGCAACCCATATCCTTTGGAGCCTCTGTTATTGTGACAGGGCCTTACCAATTAAGCCAGAAGGGTTCATCATTAAACATAGCTGGGATAGTCAGAGAGAATTAAGATGAAAGTAATAGTCAATAGTGAATGATAATTGATAATGCTTCAAAGAGTGGTCGGCCTAACAGTTAACAACATGAAAAATGGAATTAACCAAACGAGTTTAAACCCAAGCTGCGACAGTTTACACTTTGCACTAATGGAAAGGCATGAATCCTTTACTTCTCCTCCCAGCTATGGGTGAAATAGTAGGGCAGACTGAGCTCTTCAGCCTTGGTTGGCAACCAGTCAAGGAGACAGTCAACTCTGATTCCAAGCCTGGAAAGTCCAACCCCTTATCCCAGGTCGTAGGAAGCATGCAGGTCAACAATATTTAGAAAGTGGAGTCTGTCCCTCAAGAGCAATGAATAAACCTCAATAGAAAAAATTTAAAAATGAAAAAGTTTTGAAAAAAAATCTACACTCCAATAATTCCAAAGAAGTCTGAAAATAAGCTTTGTGTAAGGATATAATCAGAAAAAGAAAAAAGGAAATGAAAAATAAGTTGGATGAAATCAATTAATGATTTTATCTCAACTAGCTGACCTAAAAGATTATATTGTTGATGGAAACAAATCAACCGTGATTACTTCAAAGAGAATTTTTTAAAAATGTGTGGAATTCAATTAGCACTTTAGAAAATCTATAAACTAATAAGGTTGAAGTAAATAAGGATTTATTGCCTGGAAATACATCTTTTAGCTGCAATTTGAAAAAAATATATAATGATTAACATTTTAATAGATTGATGTCTAAGTCACTTGAGTAAACGCCAGGGAGGGAGGGAGGGAGGGAAGGGAGAATTCAGTTCTAATCTTCTAATAATTATGATTTACTAGGGCAGAGCCTGTTCCAAAGGAATGCGTTTGGACGGGGACAGACTTTATGGCGTGTGGAACAGCCTATCATAATTGTCACTGGAAATAATTTTCTGCCTGAATGGAGTAGCAATTTTAGCATAAGACAACTTTCGAGATATCCAGTAATACCTTGAATAGTGCAGTTTTGATAAAGTATGAATAGTACAGAAAAAATTAATTGACAGCACTCATCAAGGCACACTCTTACATATTTGAAAAAAAAACTCTTTTGTTTACATGTTTCTATTTTATTAATAGTAAATTTTGAAAGCTTTATCCAGTACATCAAGTGAACATTCTAAAAAGAAAATCAATATTCATTTCAAAAAAGTTCATTTTTCAATGGAGATTTCCAAAAATGCTAACATCACATGATTGAAATATAAATTCGCTTTTCAGAAGAGAAAATCAGGCTATAAATTTGTTTTCTGGGATTAAACGAATTGCAAAATATCAAGGCGTGATTATATCAATACTTCAAAGCAGTGACAGAATTAATAGTATATGAATAAGATTTTAGAATCATTTTGACTCAATGATTCTATAATTCTGAATATTTATTTTTATTATGAAGAAATACTACTACTACTATAACTAAAAATATCAAGATAGTGTTAGACAATTTCTAAGAAAAACAAAACCAACAGAAGGAAAAAGTAAAATCTAGAAGAGGAGAAGTTATAATTAGTAGCAAGAGACAAAAAAGATACTAAAGTTGACAGTTGAAATTAAAACAAAGGAATGTCATTAAAATGATCATCATATCTGAATCATAAATGAAGTTCCAGTAGACAATTCTTTTTAGATTTACAGCAATAAAATAATGTAAAGAATATAAAAGACCAAGGAACTTCAGAAATATCACTTAGCTTGCAAATTTATAAAGGTTTTCTGATTGAAGATTTTTTTTTATCTAAAAATCCATTTGCCAAAATTAGACAGCAGACTGAGGACCTTATGCCTTCTCACTTTGATGTCCCCTTACAACCACAGCACTTCAGAACATCCTCAGTAATGAGACCCACATGAAAAAGGTTGAATAGTATAAAGGCTGAAATGTTGAGTTCAAAAGATGAACTTAGACGAGGAAAACAGTCTGAAAAATCCTACACAATATGATGATCCCTGATCTAAAACGTTCAAACAGAAATTATATCCACATTGAGCAACTAGTTTTCATAGGATGATTTACAGAGCTCTTTGAAAGAATTCTGAGGTTGAGCAGGAGCTTATAAAACAGTTGTTTTGTGTTTGGTTCAGAGGTCATTGATAGCACGTGCAATCTTCACAAGGAGCAAGAGAAATGAAGCCTTCTCAAAGTGTTAGTGTTTCCACAAACAGCTAATTCCAAATAACTTAATTGGGAAATTGGAACTAGGTTTCCAAGTAAACTTTTGACCATTTGGCAATTTTTTTGACCAGATTTTGGCCTTTTTTTAAAGTTTAAAATATGCAGGCCCTGAAAAACATCCAAATTCTATAAAAATGGTTTGGAAATCCAATTCCTGGATTCTATATATGCTTCTTGCCAAAAGGTTTGTTAGACAAAATGCCATTATCACAGGAAATAAAAAGTAATAAATATTTCTATATGCTACTTTTCTGTTTGAAGTAAAAAAAACTCAAAAGCTAGCACTTATTTTAATGAAGCACTGTCAACCTTCATTATTATCAATTTCTCACTTCAATTGCCCCCCCCCCTCCCACTTATTCAGGCTGTCGATCTACAGCAGAATGTAGACAGTGCAAATCAGGACTAAAAGATAGGCTCCTTCTGTGCAGTTTACTCTGACAGCCCAAGTTGTGATAAAAAGCAACTAGATACCATGATGCAAGAAAACATAACAAAAATCAATAATAATGGCTCACTAATCCAGATGAAGACATTGAATCTCATAAACTTAGTACAATTGAGTAGTTTTATTCTTGTGTTATTATTATTGAGGGAAGTGTATAATTTGATCTTCAAGTCAAAGTCAGCAACTTGTGGAATCTGTCATACTCAGGTGATGACAAGCAATTCATTGCAAAGGTAAATCCCATTTTGAGATTAAGATTTGAGATTCAATGAGAGATATGTCAACACTGACTTCCTAGATATTTCTACCTTCTGACAACGACTACAATTTACCACAGAACGATTTCTATAACTGTATCATAACCAGCTGACAGTTCAGATCAAAGCAACAAGCCATCATTTCGAGGTGTTGAATACTGGAGAGATAGAGAAACACTCATTATTATAAGCATCGATCTAATCAACTGATGCAGCAGCAAAGTTGATTTATAGGGTCAACCTGAACATCTAACCAGAAACAGAAAAAAAAAAAAAAAAAATTCAGTAAATATCAGTCCTATATTTTCATTGCTAATGAAGTACCTAAAATGCAATCATAATTCATACCCCTATAACCATTGTTTCTGAGTGCAGAATAGATATAATATTTACATTTCATATTAAAAAGAACTGAAATGGTAACTAACTTGGTCTTTTGATTAGTTCTTCTTTGAAAACTATTTAGATACAACCAAACTTCTCAAGGACTTGGATGTCCTTGACGATCCAAGTCCTAAATCAAGTCAATGTAGGCAGCGACCACAGAATGGTACGATGTAAAGTACAAATAAACACCAATAAAGAACGCAGGAAAATGTTCCATACAAAACCGCAGCCTCTAAACATACCAAAAGAGCACGTTCAATCTTTCAAGCTCGAATTGAAGAACAGATTCAGAATTCTTACTGAACAAGACAGCACCAACATCAACGAACTAAGCAGCAAAATGACAACATCAATAATTGAAGTAGCCTCTACGTTCAAGCCAATGAGCAAACAACCCATAAGCAAAATCTCGGATGAGACTAGAAATCTCATGGAAAAACGCAGAAACCTCAAGCCACCGACAACAACGAGGGAGAAAATTGAAGAGGCTGAACTAAACAAATTAATCAAGAAGAAACGAAGAGAAGACAGAAGGAGATACACAACGGCAGTCATTGAATCAACTCTTGAAAAAGGTCGGGGCTTCAAAGCTATAAACAAACTCCTCAACTCGGGACGAAGGCAAATAACTAGCATACTCGAGGAAAATGGAAACCTAACAACAGACAGAGACAGGATTGTCGAACGTGCTAAAGAATTCTACCAAAAACTTTATTCGTCCAAACAAGGACTGCAAAACAATGAGCAAGATACGCAAGACACGGGCAAACAACTAGAGGACTTCCCAAAAGTAACCCCGTGGGAGGTGAAGGAAGCCATTAAACAGACAAAGAAAGGAACTGCCCCTGGACCAGACAACATCACCATCGACCTACTCCGAAAAGCAGGTAAAACCATCAATAGGAAACTGGCCGTCCTCTTCAACCTGTGTCTAAAACACAGTTAAGTCCCAGACGATTGGAATACTGCTATCATAATGCTTTTATATAAAAAAGGGAACCCGAAAGACCTCAACAACTATAGGCCTATAAGCCTACTCAACTGTGTATATAAACTTTTCACAAAGATCTTCACTAACCGAATCACAAAAACACTCGAAAACCAGCCACGTGAACAGGCTGGCTTTAGAAGAAGCTACTCGACCATGGACCACCTGCACTCGATAAATCAACTGAAAGAAAAAGCAGCAGAGTATAGACTACCACTTGCCGTAGCTTTTATCGACTTCAAAAAGGCGTTCGACTCAGTAGAAATCCCTAAGGTCATGGAGGCCATCAGTCGGCAAGGTGTAGATCCAGTATATGTTGAAGTGTTGAAACATATATACAATCATGGCAGCTCCTTTATCAGGCTACATAAAGACTCGGACCCCTTCCAGCTCCAGAAAGGAGTAAGACAAGGTGATACCAGCTCACCTAAACTCTTCACAGCCTGCCTCGAGATGATCTTCAGAAGGCTAGACTGGGAGAGTAAAGGAATTAAAATAGACGGCGAGTATCTGAGCAACCTCAGATTCGCAGACGACATAGCCCTTTTCGCAGAGAACCTACACGACCTCCAACTAATGATAGATGAACTAAATGAAGAGAGCAAGAAAGTCGGCCTACACATGAACTTCAGCAAGACGAAGATCATGTGCAACAACCACATTGGAGATAAGAACACTAAGATCGAAATCGAGGACACAGAACTCGAGAAAGTAGACTACTACATCTACCTAGGGCAACGAATCTCCATGAGACCCTCAAAAGAAGAAGAAATCAAGCGAAGAATCACACTAGGATGGCAAGCCTTTGGCAGAGCTAGCTCAACCTTCAAAAATAATAAGATCCCGTTAATCCTAAAGAGAAGGGTGTATAACCAATGCATCCTCCCAATAGTCACTTATGGAGCTGAAACATGGAACTTAACCAAGAAACAGACCCGTAAGCTGAGAACCATGCAACGTGCACATGAAAGAATAATGCTAGGCCTCACATGGAGAGACCACAAAACAGCACAACACATCCGGGAAAAGACAAGAGTTAGAGACATCATAGAATCCATAAAAAATCTCAAATGGCGGTGGGCTGGCCATGTTGCAAGAATGGCTGACAATCGATGGACATCACGACTCACAACATGGATTCCCCGAGACCATATGCGCAACCGAGGCCGGCAAAATATTAGATGGAGAGACGAACTAGACAAGTTCAGGAAGTACTGGCTCCGTGACGCCCATGATAGAGAAGTGTGGCAAATCCTGGGGAAGGTCTATGTCCAACGACGGACGCTAAAAGACTGATGATGATGATGATGATGATGAAACTTCTCAAGCAACATCAAATTATAGAAAGTTGGGTGAAAATGGTGAAATTAGGTGAAGCTTTTATTTTTTCTTCAGAATACACAGTGGGGCAAGGAAAAGACAAAAAAAAACACTCACCTGGTTGCCCTAATATATTGGAAAATCGGAGGTCTTGACTAACAATTGGGTATAAATCCATCCATAGAGACATTGAGTTCAGTTTTCCCTGAATATGTAACTCATCAAGAAGAACCTAAAATTAAAAAGAAAAAAAAAGGAAGGTTTTAAAATCTGTTCAAATGTGAGGAATCAGAATATAAAAAATACTGAAAAAGAGCTTGCCCCTTTTAAATTTTTCCCCAGTTGTAAGATCATAAAAAGAAAAAGAAAAAGAAAAAAAGAAAAAGAAAAAGAAAAAAAGAAAAAGAAAAAAGAAAAAAAAAGAAAAAAAGAAAAGAAAAAAGAAAAAAAAGAAAAAGAAAAAAAAAGAGAAAGAAAAAGAGAAAGAAAAAGAGAAAAGAAAAAGAGAAAAGAAAAAGAGAAAAGAAAAAGAGAAAAGAAAAAGAGAAAAGAAAAAGAGAAAAAAAGAGAAAAATAAAGAAAAAAGAAGAAAGAAAGAAAAAGAAAAAAGAAATACACAGATCAAAACAATTTCGAAGGAAACTGAGATGCAGAGAAAAAAAAAAAAAAAAAAAAAATTGAAATTTGCAATAAAGATCGTATACCTGTCCAAACATTGAAGCATTCACATAAGAAATCATGTTAGTTATCTGTTTACATGAGCGTTAACAGAAAAAAAAGAATTGCAAGACTGAAACTCAGTTTTAACAACTCAATATCTATGCTAGTTTGACTGTCAAAGAGCACTATACAGGAGGAAAATGAGAAAAGGGGAGGGAAAAAAAAAGGCCAATATGATACTAAAAAAGGTGAAAAATGGCCAAAATGTTCAAGCACTTCCACGATTTCCTTCAGAAGACAGAGATCTAACATCTGTGTTAACTTTCCCAAAGTCCCGGATTTTTCAAAAAAATTAGCTACCACAAAATCTTTGATACTTCAAATGGCTCTTACAACTAGGTTGACAATGTCTCTGTAAAAGACAAGAATGTTTGATGACTTTAATTCTCCTGAAGTAGAGCTGAAGTCAAACAAAAATTATTCATGGTGACTCTAGCATCATATGGAGAACTACAATGTTTTTTTTAAATTACAAAATTCAATCACTTCTCTCCTAATTTATTGCCCACTTCTCAACAAAATTTGACAGGAATTCAGCAAGAATTTTTACAAAATCGTGTAGACAGACCAAGACCCCTTTTGAGATAGCTAGGACATGGGGAGATAATTGTACTTGGATCCTGTCCAAAATATCCAAACTTTTTTCATAGCCCATTGACAAACATTCATACGAAATTTCATTGAAATTCATTTAGAACTTATGGAGTGACAGACTTGGGGCCACATACAGATTTTTTAAAGAATAAAATTAAAAAGTTTGGGGAGTGGAGTGTAGAACTGTTCAACTCATTGATAAAGATGTAAGCGTTCTTTGAGTATTATTTGCTTACATAAAAAAATTACAGTAAGAAAAACATTATATGGGAGAAAAAAAATCCAAATTAGTTTTGAAGCCCAAGTATTGAATATGAAAAAGAAGGCAAAGAGATGAGAAAGTTTCAAATTAGAGCTGAACCTAAAAAATCCTTTCCAGAACAAGCATTGATTTTTGAGGCTGCATAAAAACTTAAATGCTTGTCACTGCAGTTGGTTTTCTTCCTTTACAATACTGCAGGCAAGGAATTCTTTTGCCAGGATATCAAGAATTGTAATAATAATTTCACTTCCTCAATTAAGATCAGGTTTCCTCTATTCAATCAGGAAATATCAGGTTTTTACAAAACTGACAGGTTTCTCTCTCTCCTCTTCTTGAGAGTAGATTACCAGCAAACAAGAGGATTCACAAATAGATAGTCAAATGAGACTAAAATGGGACCGTTGGCTTCAATGGGTTGTCCCTTTTAAACCATCCGTCTTATAGCACAGCATAGCATATACGGTAGTACAAAAGAAAGTTTTCTAAATCACCTACATTAGTGGTTGCCAACCTCTTTATGCCTAATGCCCACTTTTGACTCTTTTTTGAGCATGAGATTTCCATACCAGTCACTAATATTCTAAATCCAGTTAGCCACTTGATGGCCATGCTGGATAGCTAAAAGTGGCTGGATTTGACAAATGAAATAAAAAAATAAAATATGGTTAAATTGCATAGATTTCATTTGCGGATAACTGGGCAACTGTAAAAGCCTCAAAAACTCATGCAAAGGCTTATGAGAAAAAAAAAAAAAAAAAAAAGCAAATATACCACTTATACTCAGATAATGATGAAAATAAAAGCCATTGTTTTGGTTGGAAATCTTTGAAATAACGCACTTGTTAGCCATAACAAAAACATAAAATAACACATTCCAAATTCAAAATACCGTATTGTGCCAAATACACATACCTTGCAACCGAGTGATGGATTTATTGCCCACTTAGAAGCTCAAATCCCACTAGGGGGCAGCATCGTCCAGGTTGGCAACCACAGATCTATGTCTTGTTTTACATTTATCTCAAGATCATGGAGCTAACTTCTCTTCTATGTCGAGGCGAGATGTTTAGATAATATCACAGGTGAAAAGAGATGTGACAGAAAAGAGACTTCATAAAGTAGTAATAAAAGGACATAGAACTGAAATGGGGGGGGGGATATTTGTTCAGAAAGAAGCACACACGCTCTCATTTGTGATAGTATCTAATCAATGATCAAGGCAGTCTTTTCAAAGGAAACACCTTTCGAAAGAAGACAGGGCAATTCTAAAGAACCAGACTTTTTGCCCCTACCCCATCAGTACACACCATTGCAACAAAAGATATCGTTCCTTGGCTATCATCTGAGATAATAATTCCTCCATAACATCAGTTCCCGGCCGCATTGATTTGGAGATTTTCTTTCATTAAATTTATAACCTCACTAGTTACATGACATGCAGAGATTTTCTAAAGAAGAAAAAGAGAAAGAGAAATAGAATAGGACATCTTTTCTTCATTCAAGCATCCTACTTTTTCCCAAAACTAGCAGATAAACCCATTCAATAAAGTGTAGTTGTTTACAAGGCCGTCTATTGTTGCACCGGATTGTAAAAATATTGATTCAGGCGAGATGAATACACTTTATTCATTAACCATTTACAGAACACAGCGGGCATGTATTACATTAAATTTTCAGTTTGAAAGTAAATTTGATATTGATTTTCTTGATGGAATTTAAAATATCTTATTGAATTTATTATATGCTGAGGGTTTAGGAAAAAGGCATGCTAACATTATCAGATTCATTTTGTTCACATACATAGTTTAAAAACATTGTAGTCACTTGAGATGTGATGGAATTTTTGCCCTAATAAATGAGAACATAATTTGGCCGAACAATTGACTAAAAAGTTACTAGAAATCTGTATCTTGCATAAATGAATCAACCGTAGCCAGAGTGCGTACCAGAACTAATTATCCAAAATTATCTGGAAATAAGAGAATATATATATATATATATATATATATATATATATATGCAAAATCTGCAAAACAATTACATGGTAAACAACTGATGATCTCAACATGAGAAAATTTATACATTGTATCATAATAATCAAGGTAAAAATAGTTAAAAGGCAGAAGGTGGTCAGAAGGAATGGGTTTGAGAAAATGCTAGAGCTGTTGAAATAGTTTGGGACGAAATAGAGACATAAGGAAAAATAAACCAATAGCATCAAAAACCACAACCCCTCCCAAAAGTGCCTCATTTTTATAATGTATTTGTACAATGTAGAATGTATTTACTATTCCAACTATGTAATTTAGTATCAACAAATACATTATTTTTTCCATAAACTGTCCATTAATTTTATGCCTGTGTGTATAATTTCCTTTTAGGGCAAACCATTTTGAAGTTTGTTCCAGCACAATACAAAGAGATCCATTTACAAACAGAGATGAGAACTTGATAAGAGAGCTCATTGATTCCCAGCCGTATATTTATTTGGTGAATGTTGATTTCCCCACCCAGAGTCATAATAAATTGCCAAGACCAACTATTGAGCCAATCCCTATGGAAATTATGGGATGAGGTTGAGGGTTGAGATTGACATTTGAAAAAGAAGATCATTAGGTTGAGGGAGAGGTAAAAATAAATACAATCATTGGGGATTTGGGATTTTTCGATATAGAAGGTATCAAAGTATTTGTATATTATTATAAATGTCAGCATTCAAGATTAAAGCCAACAGAATTTCCTCCAACCTGATCCATTTTCATTTCATGACACTCCCGAGAAAAGAATCAATACGTAGCAAGCCTGATGAAGTCATAACTCCAAACTCTTATATTCTACTTTATTTTCAATAAATAAGAAGGGGCGATCAATGAATGAGTTACTCCTTTCGCCTTTTCTGAGGGCAGTCATCACTAAAAAGGTCAAAATTTTCATAAAAAAGAACAAAGGAAAAGCTGCCAGACACAACCTAGAGGACCAATTTAGCATAAACTTACACCGCAAACCTATCCAGGGAGAGAATCTTGAAAACAACGAACAATAAACGTTTTTTCCGGACATAATAAAGAGTAAATGTTTCAATTTTCAGTCATCTGGCTCCTTTGTTGGAGTCTTTACATATGATACATACATAGCAAGCCAGCCAGACCAACAGTAAACCGAAGAAACCTTTGTTGATAATCTGGGTTGATGATTTTCAATTAGTGAACAAGGATGTTATGATTATCTCTAACGACTGAATCTACAGCAAGATATATAATTGGCTGACCAACCATCTCAAGTAAAATACTGGACTTTGGAAAGGAATTACAGATGTTTCTTTCAATATAATATAAGGTTCTTGATCACAGCCCAACACTGTAAAAGAATTTTGCAATCATGCCTTTCATAACGCCATTAATAGAGAATGACCAGTAATAAATAATGATAATAATGATTAGCAATACTCAAATGTCTGTCATTTTAATGTTGTAAAATAAGATTTCATTCATGTTCTAATGACATAATAAAAATGCTGAATTTCAAGAATCATATCTAACTAGAAAGAGTAACAAAGAAAAAAGTCTAAAAAATCCTTTTGGGATCAACAGAATGCTATTCTCAAATCTCATAGTGGTGCAAATCTTTATATATATAAAATGCAATGTGTATAGAAGGCTAATCTCCAAGCTCATTGCAATGCAAATCTCTCTTATCCACACATATAAATTATGGGTTTCATATGTGTTGTTTTTTTGTCACCACACAGTAACCAAATAAAATAATGATAAGAAGGAGTTCATTTCATTAATTCTATTCCTCTTCATCGAGACACAATAACGGGTAGAATTGACGGACAGAAGCAGAGAAAGAGAAATTGTTTTAAGCAATCAAAATCTCCACGGATTTCATTTCCATAGTCGTAACATGACAGAACCTCAAAAGTGTTTTCTCTTGAGATCAACAAATCCAGAGCACAATAAACAGACAATATTCAGGAGCCAAATGAATTTGGCATTCACTGGAGGAAGGTTTCCATTAACCATAATTGGGTTTACCTGGAAAAACATCCAGCAATGATAGGAATTAAAAAAAGGAGCTTGAATTAAATAATGGAATAATGTATAGAGCGGCAATCAAAGTATGAACAAATGAAGATGATCCGCAGTAATTCATATAAACATCACCATTTCTTCACTGATTATCTATTTTATTACATTTTGTATTGGTTTCAAAATACGAAAATATGTCTATGTTGATTTTATTGCTAATTTGAGAAAAAACAAAATTTATCTAAAATTATCTAAAAATAGGTATATCCTCAATTTTTTTCCACAATAGATCTTTCTTCTAAAAATTGTTCCAAATTGACTAGAGACACAAAGTTATACTTTTTGGAAGGAAAAAAAAAAAAGTTCCTAAATGTTGCTGAGTGATGTACTTGTGCAAATTTCCATGGTTGTAGCCCTGAAAATGTCACCGAGATTGCCCAAACGCACAAACAGATGGACCTCCAAAGAAAGAAGAATCTATAGCCCACTTAGCTGGTCCACCGGCCATTTATGGGGCTACATTGATTTAATATATAATGAAATAGTAATTTTAAGCAGTTGCTGTCTCATGGTAGAACCTAAAAAGCACTCAATTAATTTTAAGAAAAACAAAATAAGAAATATACAAATACACGAAAAAGAAAAGGAAAAGAAGAGAGAAGAGAGAAAAAGAGAAAAGAGAGAAGAGAAAAAGAGAAAGAGAGAAAAAGAAAGAGAAAAAGAGAAAGAGAGAAAGAGAAAAAGAAAGAGAGAAAAGAAAGAGAGAAAAGGAAGAGAGAAAAGAAAGAGAGAAAGAGAGAAAAGGAGAGAAAAGAGAAAAAGAGAGAAAAGAGAAAAAGAGAGAAAAGAGAAAAAGAGAGAAAAGAAAGAGAGAAAGAGAGAAAAGAAAAAAAGAGAAAAAGAGAGAAAAGAGAAAAAGAGAGAAAAGAGAAAAAGAGAGAAAAGAGAAAAAGAGAGAAAAGAGAAAAAGAGAGAAAAGAGAAAAAGAGAGAAAAGAGAAAAAGAGAGAAAAGAGAAAAAGAGAGAAAAGAGAAAAAGAGAGAAAAGAGAAAAAGAGAGAAAAGAGAAGAGAGAGAAAAGAGAAAAAAGAGAAAAGAGAGAGAAGAGAAAAGAGAGAGAAGAGAAAAGAGAGAGAAGAGAAAAAGAGAGAGAAGAGAGAGAGAAGAGAAGAGAGAGAGAAGAGAAGAGAGAAAAGAGAAGAGAGAGAAGAGAAGAGAAAAGAGAGAAGAGAAAAGAGAGAAGAGAAAAGAGAGAAGAGAAAAGAGAGAAGAGAAAAGAGAGAAGAGAAAAGAGAGAAGAGAAAAGAGAGAAGAGAAAAGAGAGAAGAGAAAAGAGAGAAGAGAAAAGAGAGAAGAGAAAAGAGAGAAGAGAAAAGAGAGAAGAGAAAAGAAAAAGAGAAAAGAAGAAAAAGAGAAAAGAAGAAAAAGAGAAAAGAAGAAAAAGAGAAAAGAAGAAAAAGAGAAAAGAAGAAAAAGAGAAAAGAAGAAAAAGAGAAAAGAAGAAAAAGAGAAAAGAAGAAAAAGAGAAAAGAAGAAAAAGAGAAAAGAAGAAAAAGAGAAAAGAAGAAAAAGAGAAAAGAAGAGAAGAGAAAAAGAGAAAAGAAAAAGAGGAAAAAAAAAGAGAAAAAAATGAGAAAAGAAAAAAGAAACGATTAAAAAAAAAAAAAAAAAAAAGAAAAAGAAATGGATCCACCCGGAAATTCAACCACTCCTTCCTAAACCCATTAATCATCGAGCACTTTCCAAGATATCATTTGAACAAACAGACATGTAGAAGGAAATACAGTTACATGTATTTATCTCTCAATAGACTGGAGGTATTTTGAGCAGGAATAAAAGCCAGCTTTCTGAATTCAGATCAGCATACCACAATCCCTCCTAGGATTTCTCCACAATTGGTTTAGTGCTCTCTTAGTCAAACTTTTAATATTCAATATTGAAATGCCAATAAAAAAAAATTTCATGCAGCTACAAATTATTCTGAATTCGCAATTGAAAATAGGTCTGGGTAGTCACTCAATAGAGATCGCTAGGTGACCTATGACATTTGGCAGAATGCCATGTTGGAGGTGATGAAATGAAAAAATTTGGGAAAGTGGTGATCAATGAATAAGTTACTCATCTTGCCTTCAGTTCAAAATCTGAATTAAAAAAATAAACAAAGGGACCAATTTAGCATGAACTTACTAAGTAAATTGCTGCTTTAGGTGTGAATTTTCAAAGAAAAACAAAAAAAATCCAAAATACTTTTTTTTTTAACGAGTAAAACTTTGAATTTTTAGCCCTCTAGCTCCTTTGTTGTGGCACGTACATGTCGTGTGTGTGTGTGTATATATATATATATATATATATATATATATATATATATAGCCAGCCAGAGTAACTCAACAAACTGAAGAAACCTATGCAAACAGTTTTCGCGATAGTCTTTGCTGACTGTTTCTAATTTGATAAAAAAACTACCATGTGATAATAATTCATATCACAGTTTAATGTCAGACGCTTTGGGGTAGGGGGAATTCAAATTCATTTCCATTTGTCTTTTCCTGGTTTATATCACAGACATTGCAGTGGAGTTTTTCACTGTTGCTATGTTATTCACATCTTTCCATTCATACTAATTATTTTCCTAATAATGATTAGTATTTTCAAAGCTGTTAATTAAACAATGACGATTTTTTGCACATTTCTTTTTGTTGTAAAACGAATGAATGGCAGGTCTTGAATGGCAACAGAGAGCATGAATTACATGCCTCTGTTAATAGCATGTGTGCGTTTCCTTTGCTCAAACACTAGGCCAACATAACAGGCAAAGATCATATCACACCATCTACCCACGGTACTCCTTTCTGCTTTCCTTCTTTAGCCCCTCCTCCTGCTACTTTATTTTGTTGCAGCACCAATCACTGTTGATGACATTAATAGAGTCACAGAGCAACACATGACCGAAGATGGTATATATCAAAAATGTCAGTGCAATCCATACAAGATTTCAGGCAACTATGTGATAAAGAGAGATGAATGCTGCTTTCATCACACCATGTGCACATGACTATGAAACTAGGTTAATAGTTTTCAAAAGGATTTTGGATATTTTCCTACACATACATAAGGAATACTGTATATTGATATTATGTGATACATATAAAAAAAAGCATTGATATATAAAATATAATCATCTAAAGCTTTAGCATTTATTTCTCACCTATTATGTAGCGTTAATGGTTTGTCATACAGAATGATCGCTAGAAATTGAACATCAAGTTTCCAACCTGTAGAAGAGGGTTCTAACAGATGGTAAAATACAAAGATCTTAAAACAGTCAATTTCAGATATTTCCAAAGAATTTAAATGCTAAAACTTATTTTTTAAGACTCAAACTGTTCTTGAGTTCTCACAAAGATAATCAGGTCTAATCATGACAGCTCATTTTGGTAGCCCAAGTTTGCACCCTTCTTGCTTGTAATCAACCAAACACAGAAGCTTTGAGGATAAATCCAAACCTTATTAATAAACAGGTCTGGTTAGTCACTCAAAAGAAACAATTCATGACCATGCAGATGTGATCAACTGAAACACTGGAGAAAGGCATGATCCATGAATATTACTTCTCACATCTTTTTTTTTCTACTGGTCACTGCCCAACAAATTTAAAAGAAAAAAAAAGAAAAAACAACTACGAACACTGTCGAACACAAATTAGGGGCATAATTTAGCATAAATTTATTTAGCAACACACACACCGAAAATATCTATCAAGGGGGAGATTAAGATTGAAAAAAAGAAAAAAAAAAAAAAAAAAAAGGAAAGAAAAAAGTAATTTTTAGCAGAAGAATCATTGTTTGAATTGTGATCTCTTTAGCTCCATTGGTGTGGGTGCGGCCTGTGTGCTTCATATATACATAGCTAGCCAGACCAACTTAAAAACAGAGGAAACCTATGTTGACAGTTTTGGTTAACAGAGTCTTACACAAGATACTCATCAAGATTCCTTAGGAATGAATCAGATTCTTCATCAAGGGATATTTGTACAAAAGGTGAATAGACGTTGAGATTTCACCAGAATAAATCATGGGTTATTCATCAAGGGATATTTGTACCAAAGATGGATGCATATTAGAAACAGGCAAGTCTTTCACACCTTGTAAATTTATGTGGTAGTGAATACAGAAATGCCATTATAAAATATCTGTTCAGATAAGATATGCATCAATGTTTCCATGCAAACTTGAGGGAAATGTTTCTTTCTCTCGAGTGAGTATGTGTGCACATGAACAAGAGATCATCTTCATTATTGATGTAACATACTGCCCTAGGATGAGAATGTAAACTTGAGGGAAATGTATCTTTCTACTGAGTGCGTATGCGTGTACATGTACAAGAGATCATCTTCATTGACGTAACATACTGCCTTAAGACAGGAATATTGATTTTTTTTTTCCTTTTTTTTACCCTAGAATAACATTCAGTATAGTACAGTTGCACCTCATTAACTCAGCAGCCCAGGAAACT
Organism: Thysanoteuthis rhombus; assembly: GCA_963457665.1. NCBI lineage: Eukaryota > Metazoa > Mollusca > Cephalopoda > Oegopsida > Thysanoteuthidae > Thysanoteuthis > Thysanoteuthis major. Next base: position 14,483,340 of record OY735211.1, read on the forward strand.
GGCCATTGCTGAATCAAAGAAAATAGAGGAAAGAAGACATTTCTCTCTTTACTATTTCAAAATAAATTCTATCAGTTCACCAATTTTTTTTTGAAAATAGAGCAAAATATTCAAAATATAATCTATTTAACAGTTCTGGTTAGTCACTCAATAGAAAATGTCATGTGACCACACCTTTTGTCGGAGGTGATCGATTTAAAAAATTGGAAAAAAAAAAAAAAGGTGATCAATGAATAAACTACTTCTCTCATATTTTGTTGGACACTGACCACTAAAAATATCTGAATTAGCATAAACTCATATTCCAAATTGAACCCCCTCAATAAAAACCTACTTAGAAGGGAATCGAAAGATAGGGGGAAAAAAGTGACAATAAAACATTCTTTTCTAGACATAAAAGAGTAAATGTCTAAATTTTAGCCCTCTAGCCCCACTGGTGCGACCTATATGTATGATATATACATAGCCAGCCAACCTTACCAGTTTTGTGTATGCTTATGATTTTCAATTGATTGTATCGAATGATGAAAAAAAAAAAAAAATGCGTCTAATTCTATGAGAATAAAAATAATCAAAATTGTCAAACTTATAGTTCCTTGATTTGGTCTCAAACTACAGTCAGCTTTTTATATATTCAGTCTAATGAGTGAAGATGAACAGCAAAATCACAGTTCAAAGCTCAGTTTACTAGAAATGAACAACTCCAGGCAGATCCTTAAAACTAATGGCAGCAGATTCAAAATGTACTGGACCGTGGGAGTTGACAGGCCACAGAGCACCCGGATCAGATAAATACAACGGGCATCCAGAAAGGGAAGAAATGATCATTAAGAAACAATAAAAAAAAAAAAAAAATCTTCATAGTAAACAAAATCTCACCCCCTTTATACCCCATGATATTTTATTTATTTCTGCCATCTATATCAGTAAGAGGATTAGTCAGAGCTCAAAGAAAAGACGAAAGAAATAATGCCAAGAGAGCACGCAACCTGTAGGGAGAGAATAGTATGTCCACTTCAGCTAGATGAAGATAATCTGGATAGATGTGTAACAAATAAGGTTTCAATAGCAATTATCAAGTTTATATAAATGGATGGTCTATAAATCCTCTGTGGCACAAACAGCTGATGTCCAAATCAAATCTTACATAAGAATGCAATACACTCTCAAGGGTAATAGATACAAAACCATCTTATAAAAGGACAAGAACCATGAGTTCAACAATGCATTCACCAATATTCTGCAAGTATTATTTACAATAAAAATCATACACGGCCATTTTATCTATTTTTTTTTTTAAATACAACCCTTTGACATTCTATTATTATTAATATTATTGTTATGAGAAATAAAAATTCATTGGAATAGATTTCTTTTAACAATGTCACACCTTTTCCTTTGTTCTTATTTTTGCTGTTTAACAAAACTGGGACCAAACAACAGACCAAGTGAAAAGCGCTCAATAGAGATGCATGTACAGCACTAATAAAAATATATTCACATACAAACAGGGGAATAGAGAAATTTGACTAAAAAATGGCTATTCAACAATGACAATGGCTAAAAGTGCTACAATTCAATATGTTAAGCAATCAATGAATTATTCATTTTATAGACAGTCTGGAAACCTGAGATTCTCTCTTTCGAAAGATCTAGTCATCATTTCTATCACTAACCAACTTTTTTTTTTTTATTTCTCAAGCACAAAAGCACAATTACTTTAGATAAAAATCTTTTTAACTGAACTGTCAGACCTGATTTGAAATCAAGTTGAAGAAGAAAAATGCTATTCTAACAATTTGGAAAAATAATTTGAATATTTGCTTTAAACAAGACGAAAGTTATGTATAGAATAATAAAGAATGACTATCTTCTACACGTATGATAAACAAAATTATCTTCTAGGTTTCTCAATCTAACTGGTTTGTAACAATGTACTTCCCTAATAAAGGTTACACTTTACTGATATAAATACCTCCTCCTACCAATCATTCAGAAATATGGACTCTTCCAGTGAAATCTATTGACTTTTTTTTCCACTTATTCAAATCTCAACAAATACAAAATATATTTGCAATTATTTCCTCTCAGAAGAGGAGAGAAAACAAAAACAATGGATCAGGATGCACATAGCATTGACTAGCAACCTTATCTTGCTGGCTGTTGTTAGTGCATTTGATTTGCACGGGATCTCCTATTGATGATCTGATACCAAATTATGGTACGTTAATAGATCATATGATCACTAAGCTAATCCTGCTGACCGTTGTTGATGGGTTCAATCTTCATCGGATCAATTACCTGAAACCAACTCGAGCTACTAATATGCTTACATCATGAACAGTGTGATTTTTTTTTTTTTTTGTCTGTGAAATGAACTCTTCTATCTAAAAGTAACAATTTCATGAGTGAAAATATCTCCTATTCAATAATAGTAACTATAAACTCTTCCTTTAAGAAGAATTCAGTATTTTTCCTCAAAAAATTATTCCATAGAAATTCAAATAGATCCATGAATTTCTTCAAAGGTATTAACTACACCATAATTAAATCACCAAAGTACATCCCATCGCAAACAAAGCAGATTACATAATTGCATCCCATGTAAGAGAGACATTGTATCATTATCATTCGATATTAGATCAAAATGCCCCAATAGGCATCTTCGAAGATAATTTACATTAGAAATATGTATTCAACAATAGAATACACATCAATTCCAACTATAAAAATGATTACGACTTAATTAGTAGAGGAACATTTACCAGGCACATTTTATTCATCTATTTATCCTAAATTCTCAAATATATTCCAGCAGTTAACTCCCAAATTGCCCTACCAATTTAATCTCTATCCCAGATTATCTCAATATATTGAAATTATTCATAAAATCATCACTAATTGTACTATTTTCTTTCTTTTACATAATTTACTATTCCAGCATCACAAAATAATGGGGGGGGGGGACAAACATTTTTTTGCCACAGACCTTTATAACATATTAAACATTAGTATTCGGTAATTTGTAAAGCCATTTATCATCTTGAAAGTTTCAATCAAGTCTCTCTTGCCCTTTTCTTAAAAAAAAGCTGTCATGCATAACTTTTCTAGTCTATCCTTACAACTTTAATATTTCACATCCTTGATTATGAAAACATAAAATCACAGGGAATTTCGGATTCTCTCCCTTGAACTTGATAGTTTTTGAGATTTCAGAAGTTTCCAGTAAAAGGGAGAAAAAAAAACAATAGATGAGAATAAGTTTCAGAAGAAGTACAACTGAAAACACACTAACATAGAAGACTTCAACACACACACACACTGGATGGCTGTCTCCCTGACATGGCTTTTTGGCCTAGTCAATTATTTTGTTGCAGAGAAGCCACTAAAAAAAAAACAGACACAAACTTTAAAAATGATTTATTTGGGCCAATTAATATCTGGTGTAATGTTTGCAAGAGAGTACTAGAGCATGATCAATAATATATGATTTTGGCACACTTTCTACTGCACTATGAGCAGGTGGTCTATTAATACTAATTTTGTTTTGTTTTCAATCAAGTCAAACATAAACCTGATACTCGGCTGATAAAGAGAGGAAAAAAAATCCATTTTTGTAGCCTAATGTATTGTTTATGAACACAAGATGGAGTTATTGATCTTGGAGACAAAAAAACAAAAAACCATCCACATTCACACACACACAATGATTGCAGTGGTAGTTAGAGAGGCAGCAAAGAAAACAGGAATCACTTCAGAGATTAGTCAATGAGAGAGAGCATGCAGAAAACAGCCAATCAGGGGAGAAACTCTTAGACCATACCATTTGGTTACACATAGGTCATTACATTCCAAGAGGATTAATTTGGGGAAACTGTCCCATTGACCACCTCCAATTTTTTTATAACTTAGGTAGATTTTGAAAACATCATCAGCTTAGCTCTAAAAGAAATATTTTTTCAGAAAAAGATATCAAAGTGGGCTCCAAATTTCACTGGTATTTTCAGTAAGCCATTTTCAAGTTGATATAACTAAAAACCTGGCCCACTTTGCAAGCTCTGTCTGGCAGAGAAGAGAATAGTCTCAATGCATTACAAAATGTCACAATCTGCTTTGCTAGATCCTGAGATATAAGGTCACAAACATGGCCCGAATTGAAAGAATAAAAGCAAAAATGAATATGTGGGACAGGTTGCACTATTTCCTAACATAAACCATTGAAGAGACCACGTTTCAAAATAATTGGGGGCTAGTTTCTCAATTTGGTTTCTTGATTCTCCCATGACGGTAGAAATGATGGGGGGGGGAGGGAATGGAAGTATACCTATTTCTCAATTTACACGTATTTTGCATACTCAATGTCTAACAGAGATTTTACTCAATACACAGCCCCCCCCCCAACCTAACCTTACTGCATACCAAGTTCTTAAACCCATGTTCATCATTTGTTCTTATAAAGCATTGAAATTTTGTTTAATGACTCTGCTAATTCGGAATTTTATTCATTTGCAGTCCTACACGATTCATAAACAAAAATGCACATTCAATTTTGAAAACAGAGGTATTGGCAAATCCATCACTTGGGGGCCACGCCTGTAGGCTATACAGCAAAGTTTTGTGTAGATGGCTATTTAAACTGTCTCTACAAGGATGTATGGGAACTCTTTTGTTAAGGGGGGGATTCAAAGGCTTGAATTGCCGGTTTCGCCTGAATTAGAAGAGAAGGCTTTCCAAGAATTTGAAGAGAAAACTTGAAATAAAATCAGTCTTTATTCATTGTCCATCAATAATCTTACGTTTGTACTCAATAAACCTCTTGAATTTCACTTCAACTGTCTTTCAAGCACGTCTGTTATAAAAGCTATCTTTCTTCCATTAATTTGCGTCCATTAAGTTGCAAATGAGTTAATCAGAAATAATAGATGATTTTGAACAACGATCTTTCACACTATCTCAATTTATGTTCATGACAAGATACATGTGAAAAACTTACAAGGTACAAAAGTGAATCATATATCGATGCATGTCAAGCCCAAGACTCTAAAACAATTGCTAGTTTTACCGGCAAAAACTCAATCATAATAGTGAAAATCATCTTTTATGGTAGTACTACTTAATTTTTCAAAGTGCTGTAAAATGGGGTATATAATTTTGATGGGTCAATATCAGATGAGTACTTATTTCCTGCAAATAAGAATATAAAGATGTACTTGGGTTTAGATCAAGTGATGTTCCATGTCAACAAAAGTTTTGCTAACTAACTATACAGCATAATTATTGGAGTCAGTTTTACTTGAAAGAAAATGATCGAATGATTTTTCTTATGGTTTTACAAAGGCATTTCAAAGTGCATTCAGTATTAAATGGCTGCTTGATAAATATCACAAAATGGGTGATAAGTGCTGATCTGCAATTTTCTATCAAAAACTTGACAGCATTTTCCATATGGATACTCTGATTTTGCGGAAAAGCATGAAAATAGCCAGAAATATTCTCAACTCTACCAAAATGCATGTTCTCAAAATACATAAGGCCTACTCGTAACCTATGAAAAATTTTTCCAAGTTTCTTTATTTTACCCAAACTTCCTGTCCCACAACATCATTGAAAAATGTTTAATATTCTACAGTAAGGAGAATGCATACCTGCAAAATATGTTAATATAATTGTAAAAACTTGAAAAATACTGAACAAAAATATTTTAAACATGAAATAGATGGGAAAATATAATTTAATGCAGGGGCACAAAATAGCTTTTTCTAGAGGTATGTACCCAGATTTAACTTTGTTAAAATAAGATGATTCAGTGGCAAAATTGGACTATCTTATTTCACCAAGTTTAGTTACATGTGAGTACATGCCTCTAGAAATAGTTATTTTGCATCACTACATCAAATGATATTTTTCCTTTAATCTTATGTTAGAATATTCTTATGTATTTTTTTTACTGGTCCTTTTTTTTAACATTGACATGTACACATAACGTCCTTAAATATAACTATTACTGTTATCAAAAAAAGTAGTTCCTGGGTGGATTAGAACCACCATCTCTCAATTACAAAATGAACACAGTAGCAAACTGTGCCATAGAGCTACATGAACTACAAAATAATGTATTTTCGAATAAAAACCAACGGTGTTTGGATTTTAAAATTTCTCATTTCCTACACTAAAACTCTTGTTACGTTTACAAATAGGAGAATCTTTTTTTCTGAAAAAAAAAAGAAAAAAAGAAAAAAAAAACTATCCACAAGGCTGAGTCAAAAGTATAAGGAAAGTTTAGTATAATTCACTTCTACAGTTTGTGTGTGCATTACGTTATATCAAATTTGAAGTAAAATTCTCTGAAAAATGTGTACATAGCATTCTTCCTAACCATTTCATGAGTCAGTGTAATAAAAAAATTACCCAAAATAGTCTCTACAAATTGACATAAACTTCATCAGAATTGGAGGAGTTTTACAAAAATTATTACAAAACTAAAAACGTCCATTTGTGAAAAAACTCATTAAGGATAGAGTGCTAAATGTGCCTGCCCAATCTACTATTTTTGAAAGCCCAAACAACTTAGTGTTAATTAAGAATTAATCAATACTTTGAACATCAATAAGTGGATATCTTGAAATGTGGATATGTTTTCAAGACTTAATTGTATCCAAGTCTTTATAAAATTTTTAAGGCTAATTTCTGTTTCAGCTACATTTAACAGCCCACTTGAGACAATCTTGAAATCAACAAAGATATTTTCTTCTAATGGAAGCATTAATGAAATCTAGTTTAAATGCTCCAATTTCAGCTCAATATATGGAAACTAAACATACCACTACCAACACTATTGTCAGGGAAAGTAATTGTGTATGGAGCCGAAAAATGTACATATATATATATATATATATATATATATATATATATATATATATATATATATATATATATATATAAACAAGGCAGCAATCCTTGATTTCAACACATCATTAAAAATAACAGACAAACTATCAATTAGATATATCTCCAACTTTGTTGGCTGAGGTGATAAAAATAAATGCTCTATGGATGAACGAATTTTAGTGATTAAAACATTTTGACAATGAATTATTTTGTAATTGTTTTTGTCTTCTAGGATACCCTAAAAAATACCAATATGATGGATATATAGTGTTAGTAAAGAACAATGATACGCAGGCTTACAATAAGAGCCTATCTAGCATTTATATTACAAGGCAAATCATAAATTCCATACATGCTTCATAAGGAATTCAAATACCAGGAGTAATTTATTTGATATATTCAACAAAAATATCAGTATTAGTCATGATTCTAAGTTATTAAGTATCATTTCAAAATTTTAACCATCATAGATTAAATATTGCAAATGTCATGATTACCATCCAGATTAAGATGTTAAAATATTGATATCAAATGAAAATTATATTAAAAAACAAATGCAATTTTCTTTCTTTTCTGTTTTCAATATGAACTGGTAATGAATCCCATGCAGGATTTTAGAAGCGATAAGAATTATTTGCACAAAAAGATTCTTTTTGCATGAAAAGCAACTTAAAAGGAGGAAAAAAAGAAAAAATTTTTTTCAAATTTCACAGATCATTATTAGGCAATCATGAAGAGGGTACATAAACATTAAAACTTGGACCAAAGTGAAGTTTCAAAAAACAGTCATATACATTCAAAAAATTTGTCCATACTACAAAAAGAATTCTTAATATCTCCTAACAAAAGAAGGATTTGACAAAAGATCGCATTTATAAGAAACCATGCTAATGAGTAGAAGTATTAACTGGCCACTTTTTTTAGGTTAGAATCTAGAAAGATAAGAAAGCAATAGCCAAAAGGAAGGCAGAAAAATCTGGTACAGCAGACCAGATCTAGAGAGAAGGGTGTACATAGGAATTGCCAAGTCTGAAACTGGGTGTTGCCAACTCAAAAAACGTTTTTGTGCTTGTGTGACTGCCAAAGAGTGCTAAATGAAATTTTTTATTTCAAAAGCAGAAGAAAAAAAAAAAAAAAAAATATTCAAACACTACCGGTTGATTTGACTATTTTCGCACTGCCAGATTTTTATTTGTCAAACTGCAACATCCATGCCGTGCTGGGGAGAGAGAGATAAATGAAAGGGGATACATTCATTTCAGCCTGTCAGCTACATGCATAAATCAGGCTTGTAAAATTTTTTTTTGACACCATTTCGTGAAGAGATTGGAGGGTTTTTTTTCCTTATTTCCTAACGGATTATACACTTCAGGAAGGCTGAAGAATGGGTCAACCAAAACATTTTGGTAACAACATCGAGGCCATATACAAGGAGCAGAATTGTCTGAACAAAATTTGGGATATAAAATAGATGACGATCTTTGCCAGAGTTGAAAAATTGAACATACCAAGAATGATTAAGAATCAACAGTTGAAAATGCATCATTCATGACAGACAATTCCTTTTGTAAAGTGAATTCAATATCAACAGCATTGATAAAACTTCTAATAGTATTTACTGTGATTCAATGGTCAGCTATTTGCATAGACCAATTCACAAGTGAAAAGAGGTTGATCCTCACTGGGTGTTCCACCAGTGGTCCTGTACCAGACTAAACTAATCTTGGTGAGTATTTAATTGATAACCTGATGATTGTTTGGAATAGGTTCCCCAAACATGATATCAACATTCTGCAAGGGAGATGACAACCAAGATAGACACTGTACATTATTAAAGGGAAAAATATATTTCACAAGAGCAGAATCATTCTCAAAAAATTTCTCCTAGGAATATTGTTCAAAATGCCTAAATTAGCACCAAACAAATATCCAGTCTTTTTTATGTTGTTGATTGCAACCCAAAGATAACCGTAAATTAAATCATTTGTAGTCAAATTTAATAAAAAAACGGTTTCAAATGTTCATAATTTTCAGCTTTCATTTGTTCCAAATAGTTCAACGTTGTCAAACCAATTCCGAACAAGTTCCCATGAATATGATAACACTATCAATTCAGGATTGCAAAACTGAACACGGAATATATCTGACCCCAAGAAAAACCCTCATATAACTTGGGCTGCTCATAATTTAGATTTATGCTATTTTAGTTGTTCTCCAAAGCATAGTGTGAGATGATAACAGCAGTTCATTCATTTACTAATGTGATAATGGAGTGAACAATCAAAGTTCTCATTGGCAAATACGTTCATCAGGCAAAGTGGGAAGAGATATTATTTTGAAATATTTTTTCTTGTAAATGAAAAAAAATAAATAAATAAATAAATAAATAAAAAAAATAACAGACCCCCCCCCATAAACAAAAAAGTTTCAGTTACCTGAAAGCTCTCCCTGTTTTTCCTCTGCTGCCTTCTCACTCTCCTCCGCTCCCTCTCTTTCTCATCATCGTATTCCTGCTCCAACATTCGTATGTGATCCTCAAAGCAAATCAAAGCATCTTCTTTGTCCATATCTGAATAAGATTAAACATATTACAGCGATTAGGCAAACCCTAATATACTGGTATACAAACATCTATATGGTAATTTCTGAAAAAAAAATTAAAAATGGGTACGTTGTTTTGTTTAGCAAAGGTCATTTCACAAACATTAGAAAAACAAGACCATGAATGAATAGAAAATGTGGATTGTCTTTCCTCAACTTGATAAGGAAATGAGATAATTTCAGAGGAATAAATGGTGAACAAAAAAGCAGATGAGAGGGAGAGCAATGATGACAGAAGCATCAAAGAGGAGAGTAAGGAGTGAGAAAGATAGAGAAACATATTGACAGAAAAACTGAGAGAAAAGATAGGATGAATCCACAAAGGAAATGTTGGTAGAAAACAGGAAGGAGAGGGGGGGGGGTCATTAAGATTAAAATTCTTAAGAATGAAATGTTAACAGTTTTACTTTTTTTATATCTCTCTCCTGGTTTAATGAAAACTTGACTGAATTCACTCAGTGAACAACAAAAAAAAAAAAAAAAAAATGATTGATACAACTTCATCTTGAGTTTTGCCGAGATCCACGTAATTGTTCTTATAAATGACTTTTGGAAGGGAGATAAATTTCTCGTGAATTTTTACGAACCATTTTCGATAAATGAATGTCTACTGAACAATATGACTCATGGGAGACTACTCAGTAATTTTTGTCAGTGAAAAAAATTGAGATTCAAGAATGATATTTCACAATCTGCTTCCATCCACTGATAAAAAAAAAAAAATTCAGTGTGTGCACGTGTGTATTTGTGTCTCAAAACAAAATGATCATAGCAAAAGATGGGAAAGAAATACAACATTAATGACATTCTGCTTTCACAATACATGTAGAAACTACTCGTTCATTCTGATCTTAAGCAACAGTTAGAAAAAAAAATTGTGTGCATCAAAATTGACTTGTGATTTCAATGTTGAGAAAAATTGAGTTGTGGTAGAATACAAAGAAAAAAAACAAAAAACGAGCAAAGCTATCCCAGTAAAAACTGCTCTAATCAACAAGTAACTCTAAACAAAATCTTTAAAATGATCACCACAAACTTTCAGGAAGAGATTTGGAGGAAAAAACAAAAAAAAAATTCACTTCACCTCTCGTTACAAGAAGTGTAAGGAAGTAACTAGAAGTTGAACAAGATACTTATTTAACTAATCAAAGAATAACCCATTTAATTAAATCAACTCAAATCTCTGTGGAAAAGCTCTTGAATATTACATTTCTTTGCATCCAATGGACCAGGGACCAATGAAGAAAATACAATATGTCAACATTGACCATGACCAGTAGTTGAAAACTTAGGAATTCAAAAATAAAATCTTTCTGAACATTATAAGACACACACCAAAAATTATTCAAAATAATTTTTTCCAAAAAGATCAAAGGATAACAAGCAGAAATTCCAGTTATGACGATTATTGAACTACAATTCAAGAGTTCAACAGAAATGTGGGTAGATGGAATATTTTTAGTTATACATGTAATTTTGCTCTTTGTGATAATTTATTTTTTGGTAATTCTATGGAAGAGGTTCGCAAAGAAAACAGTTATAGACGCTGTACATGATTAGAGCATAAAGCATAAATTAAAGACAGAAAATTTGGAACTAATAGAAAATTTATTTAATCATCAATTCCAACTGTATATTCATTTTAGTGTTACAAATATGAAAAAATACTTGATATTTTGTTTGTTGCAAACCCAAACATTCCAACATTAGTAGTTACCTCACTTATCTTTTAGCGAACCTCTTCCAAACAACTACTTACACTCCAATTGGGATTCAGCAGATTGCATCAACTTCCTCAAATGGGAAGGAAAAAGAAGTTTGAATAATTCCAAGGCATCCCAAATTCAACTTCCAAATAAGTCAGATTGATTGTTTATCAGGGTATTTAGATGACTACCGTTCATTGCAATTCATCCAAGACCCATAACTATCCATAGCAGGCCTTGATAAATGGCTCCTTAGTCATAATACTAGTGCATTAGACACAATGCAATATCTATATGATCATTTAATTTTGAAACAAAAAAAATCATCCTATATACTTGCAAAAAAAAAAAAAAAATTTGAGAATATGATTTGATAACAACACACTACGTGAACAATGACATTCACTATGTTAATCAGTAAAATCATTCCATTTTTCTTTGGGATTGCTAAGAACTAAGTTTGGAGAAACCTATGGACAAGCCAGAAGAGCACATTTTGGATGATATCCTCACAATGCTTGATAATTAAGAGGGTAGGTAATAGAGGTAACAGAAAAGAAAGGACGGATGAAATGAAGTTTGGTACCACTCAATACCAAGTAAAAACTCAAGGTACCACTCAAGGAGAGCAAGATTGGCACCACCAGTGTAAGGATGGACAGAAAGAAAAAACAAAAACAATTGATCAAACTCTATTTATCTTTCTTAAACATCATGGAGCCAGTGCCGGTCTGCCTAGGAGTGTGTCCAAGATCTCTTCGGCCAAGTAAAGGTCAGTGCCACCTAACTGGACTGACTAAAGATCTATACTTCCAAGAAGGAGAGTGGTGTAAATCTTTCCTTGATCAATTAACAATGAAAATCAGTTTGACTTACTCTGCAAATCTGGGTCTTCAGTAAACCGAGGATTGTCAAGTAACATTTGCTGAGCCCCAGACCAAGTAGTGCAGTAAGTTAGACTTGGCATACTGTCAAGGATTTCAGAAAATACTTTGATGTTGCGTTTCCGTAAAGCCTTAGCCTCTTCCTGAAACATATGAAGAATACATTACCAAACAATTTCAAAAGTCGGGTTAATCAGGTGTTAGTGGTTCATAAGCAAATTATACAAATAAAATGAAAACATGAATTATTTCCAAGAACAGATGTTATGTAGAGCTCTGCAACATTTATCATCATTGTAATCACAAAATTAGCAAAGAAAAATATTCTTTTAAAATGAGAGATTAATGTATTATTACGCATCTGTTCACAAATATAAAGGAAAAAAAAAAAAAAAAAGGAACAATACTCCAAATAAATTGTGGATTACACATAACTTGATTATCTATGAAGACTTCTGATTCTGTGAACAAGCTAAAATCTTGATATTTTACCTTTTCTCTTTTGGCTAACATGTGCAAGACATCTTCAAAGAGTTCACGCCGATCACGGTCACATACACTTTTCCAAACTTCCAAATCACCAAAGATATTGTCAGCTTTCCTGGATTGAATCAAACACAAATGAATAAGAAAATAGCATATATGACAACTCTGCAACTTCAGAAGTTTTCTGTGCTGAAACATCTATATCTCATAAAAAAAGGACACTACTATGAAAATCCCTGACAGCTCAAGTGTTAAATTTTCCAATTCAGTGATATTGGGGGGGGGGGGGGTCATGAATAAAACATTAAAATAAAAAGTCCAAGCTTGAGAAAACTATTCACTAAAATGGAAATTTACAGCAGTGATATTAAGAAAGTATGTATGGAAGTATTAAACTGGCTTCTAAGCCTTTAAGCATCATTTAATGTATCCACTTCGGTTATATTTTTTTAAAAAGATTAAAATAGTGTACTTTTATCCTAAATAATTACTAGAAAGCAAAAATCCATCAATGTAATAAAAACAAATTAATTGACTTGACTACTTACCAATACTTGACAGTGGAATTCATTTTGTCACTACTTAGAAGGAAGCTTTCCAAATCTTCTTTGGCTTGTTTGGCTCGAAGTCTTTGTTCCTCCTGCAGATGAGAAAGTAGAATAAGGTCAATGAAAACAACTATACACAACGGAGTTATTTAAGGAGGTGCACGAAGCCTAATGGTTGGCTGCAAATAGAAAGGAATCAGTAAGCTGAGTCTAAACTCCTATCAAGACATTTTGTGTTTATTCAGCTGTGATATCCTTGGGAGAGGCTTGAATCTATCCTTACTGACTAGCAGGGTAGACTGGACTCCCAAGCCACAGTTTGCAACCCAAGTAAAAGATAGACAACTCTGATTCTAAACCAGGGAGTGGCGCCCCCTTACAGCTGCAACACCTTGTAGAGCATGGCATGGTAAGACATGCAGATTGCCCCAGGTCAACAGCTGCACCCTGGTCAGTCTCTAACTGTTCTGACTATGTCTTGCTGCTACACCCAGACAGGCAGGGACAAGAGAGTGAAGCTGACGATGCACAATACTCTATCACTGAAATGCATGTCATGACTTCTGATCTTGCATTGCACTAAAGCTGGGGAACCACTCAGAACTGAATCCAGTCAGCTTCACCAAAGGACAAGCAGGATTTATGATGACAGCTACCAATGCAGCAATCTTGTAAAGGTGTGCTGTTGACGGATCACAAACCGTGATGAATTTACAAAATGACAGAACCAAAATAATATCTGTCTTGTCCATGATGACATGAGCTGAATGCAACTTTCTTTTTTTCAACATTTCCATTGAAGCCACAATGGTGAAACACATAACATGAATTTTCCAAAAAGTCATAAAACATCAAAATAGAAGTTGAAAATAGTAGAAAATCTGTTCATACGATTATATAGACATTCACAAAATAACGCCCATAAACAGTGTCTGAACTGGAAAAATTGAAACGTGAAGAAAACAGAAAGTTTATCAAAATTAAAAGGCTTTGTCTATTGCCCAGTGGTCCATGGTGTCTATTCACATCTGTTTCATTCACAGCAGAAAGTGTATTTTACTAGAAAGATTTATAATATCAAAGAGAGTAAGACCTCACCTTCTCCTCTTTTGCTTTCTGTGTCTTGTATTCATTGAAGGCTTGTTTTTTTTCATTGAGGTGCTTCAAGGCTCCATATCTGGCATCGTTGATGATCATCTTCATCGCCTGCTCCCATGTGGCAGAAGAAGGCACATCCTGTTCGAAAGATTGTAGAATTGAATGACTATCTAAAGAAATCATACAAAATTTGAATACAACAAAAACATTAAAAGATCTATTTTCAATATCTCCTTTTGACTCTAATAAATATTTCTAAGGATGATTTGATTACAAAATGGTATCATGAAATATGAAAATTTCAATTTACGAAAAAAGAAAAAAAAAAAGAAAGAATTCCAGATTGATGCAAATATTAGAGAACCATTGGGAATATTCTTAAAAATCTAAAAACCATATTTTGAGGGGGGGAGGGGTAGACAACAAAATTAAGCCCCGTTTCATAAATTTCCAGTTTTCTAAATGAAGGATGTGTGGTTCATCAGATTTAAATGAATTCTACCACTGGGAATTTTTAAAATAAAGTTATATTTACAAATTAATTTATATTTAATACAGCTATTTCATGTTTACATACTTATGAGCATAAATCTAATTAAGGTAAATAAGTTTTATACTTGCTAAATCAAAATTTATGCACAGCACACACACACACACAAATTATCCAGCATAAGGATAGAGGAAAAATTGCACTAACTTTAAAAAAAAAAAAATTTCAAGAGAGAAAAAGAAAAGAAAAAAAAAAACACAACAGGATCAAGTTATGCAGAAATATACACAAGCTCAGGGAGAGGGGAGAGGTAGAGTGACTTAAAAAATACCGACATTTACAAGTCCTGGAATTCCAAAGAACGGATACATTAAGAATGAGTGTAAAAGTGAAAACAGAACAGCCCTCTTAATCGAGGAGTTTGTTCAGCATTTCTGAAATTACTAAAAGTGACAAAGAAAGGCTGGAAGTTGCAGTGGCCGAAACATTGTAAGAAAAATCAGCGAAGATGAGGAAACTAATGGATCAATGTATGGAAGAAATTTTTTCAAAAAACTCAATTGGCCTTTTGGATGTTTGCCCAGATCTGTTGAAAACTCACCCTTTCTCGCAGTAGTGTCTTGAAGGCCTCAATGGCTTCCTTCTTATTCCTGAAGATATATTCCTTTTTTTCATTCTTGTCATCATATTCATCATCAGTGCTGCTAGTAAGAAAAACATCAATCTTTTCACAACAAACCAAAATGTTATAACAGCACAAATCAAAATATTTCCTTTTTAATTGTTAATAGGAATCAAAAACTGATTAGCTTCAATTTGATTGCGATTACAAAGTTATATCAATCAAGATCTGGTTTCAACTTGAGGGGGAAAAAAATAAAAAAATTTTTTAAAAATCTTTGAGCACACCGTGGTCTTTTTTAGGACTCACGTCACTTAAACTGCATTGGGTAGGGTGCACCAGCTGTAGTAAAGCAGTTATTTCATGAGATATGCTTAAGATTCAAGGCTATTAACTCATTTAGGCCCAGGAGCACGCATAAGTGCACTTTAGATATGGTGGCCATTTTGAATACATAATGAGGTCACATGACTATTATACTTGCCATAAATCAAATCCATACCTAATAACTTTCAAAATGTGTAGTAATTAAAAAAGGTTACAAACTATTGTCCCTAAATGTTATGAAGTAGCCATATAAAACATGTATGGATAACCAATAACCAGATCATTTTCCCTTTTGACATATAGAGCTTGTCAGTATAACTGGTTAAACATGTTTAAGAAACTTATCCAGTGATGATGAAAATTTGCTATTTCATATCTGTCTGAACAGCCAAAGGTTATTTTCAAACGTTATACCCAACCACCTTGTAATATGTCAATGAAAAGACCCCAAACCCTTCATTTTTTTAGTCCCTTACCTGCTACTGGCAGAAGAGTCTGTTTTGCCACCATCCACAATAACCTGAGCAGGAGTCTGTTTCTGTACAAGGCTAGGGATTGCCCCTGCTGAGGCTCCTGCAGCAGCATTGGTCACAGTGGATTGTTTCTGTTGTTGTTGCTGTTGGGGTACCTGTTGTTGTGGTTGCTGCTGCTGTTGCTGTTGGACCTGCTGCGGTTGTTGCTGCTGTTGCTGTAGAGCTGCCGATGGTTGGGGAGGAAGTTCAATAGAAGCCAATGTGGCCTGGATAGCTTGCTGGATAGCTGAAGATGGACCCGAGGAAGTCACTTGTGCCCCGCTACCAGATGTGCCACTGCTTCCCAACGATTGGCCCTGCTGACTCGACTGCTGAGAGGTAGATGACACCACAGACACACCACTGCTAACGTTGGATGCCAAGTTAACACTCAAGTCGCCTACAGGTTTCCTAAAAGAGATAAGATATTGAATGAATTACAATGGCAACTGTCCATTTAGTCATCTCATAATTTGATTTCAAAATCATTTTTCTAATGTGATCAGTCTAATGTTCGAGATAGTTACATAAGCCAGGATTTCAAACGTTGATATTCTAGACGGGTAGGCCCTTCCCCTTCAGGAGATGTGCTCAGTACAATCTTCCTATCCTAATTTACTCCTGTTTGACCAGACAGACCTCAACTGAATAAATATCAATAACATTCTTATTTTCACAAAGCACCTGAGATAATTTTGAGCTTCAATAAAAAGGAAAATGAATTGAAGACCTTACAGATATTAGCGTATAAAAAGTATAGAAATATAGTGAACAAAGCCTGATGTAGTCAGAAAGATATATTCATTATGTTGAAACATTGACATTATGACACGAGGGAAAGACAAATTTGAAATATTCACAGATCCATATAGCATTTTGAAATCTGTTCCAGTTTTTATCACATTGCAAAGATCAATATCGTAAAATATTGATTAGTTTAGCAACTTTTTAGTTTTAGTTTTCAATAATATTGTACACTTATGGTATACATAAAGAATAGAAATATTCACGCAAAATCTTTTTTATAAAGATTTTTAAAAATGTCAATTTTTTTTATAATCTAAAAAAATGTTTCAAAATTCTAGCTTCATTCTTCCTGTCCTTGCTCACACTCAATACAAGAAGAGTATTTTAATAGACATTCTGAAGTGTCTTGATATCACGACAAACAATTCAAGCCTTTTTCATGGTCTCATATCATTGAAAACAAAAGGTGAAGAAGAGAGAGGAAAGTTTTCAGCAATAACTGTCTTGATTTACAAGGTTTGTTTTATCTAGTCAGCTGTGAACATTATATGACTAACGAGCAAAGTTACGTCTAAGCTCTGCATGTACGCACACATTGTGTAGTTAGCACATCGAGAAAATGAATGTGTGCACTAAAGATTACTTACCAGAAATAATGTAGTAACCAATAAACGATACTTATAATTATAATGATATATATTTGTTCAATAACATTCTATTCCATACAATAGAAAAAATAAACATAATGAAGTAGTTCAAAATATATAATAAAATTCCAACTGAATACATTAAAACATGCCAGTATTAACCATGAGAAGTCAAAATTATCTCAAAACAATTTCAAGTTTACATTTGTACAAGCATTCAGTATGCACATACTTTAGTCAGAGGAAAAAAATCTTCCCCCTAAGATTTTTGTATAAACTGACAACTAAAAATTAGAAGAAACATTGTTGACAAATATACAGAATTCTGATAAATACCTTTCAGTAGCACATCAATGTTTTTAAATTGATGAAATTTAAAGGAACAAAAATTGAGAAAATGGAACCCATTCAGTTTTACTGGAATTGGAAAAAAAAAAAAAAATCGTTCCATGCAGAAAATACTAAAATCTGACTTACTTGTCCAACTCTTGTTTGACAATCATAGCTGGAAAGAGAAAATTAATATTTTACAAAAAATTTCAAACTATCGATTTACTGATACAGAGGAAAACATTTATCATAATCACAGATAACATCTGATACTTATTGTTGTTATGAAAATCAGTCAGTCCCAAATACTTCATCTAAAATGATCATAATAAGGGGCTTATTATCAGCCGATTATTATCTAAAAAGTGATCAAAATAAGCAGCTTACTCTGGATATTGTGCAAAGATACAGAGAGAATGCCTTTTAATTTTCATTGCTATACAAAAATGAAATTACATTTTTCCCGCCTTTTCTCTTTAGATGAAGTATCATAAATCTTTATGATTTCAAAATTTTTTCGACTACTTTTTACCTTCATACTAATTCTATTAGTTGCTTTTCATTGCAACTTTTAGCTCAGACCAATTACTATCGGGTAGTGAGCAAATAGCATTGATCAAAAAATAGGTAGGATTCAAACCAACATCCCCTAGCAAAGAGGAAACTGTTTAGCCCGGCTGGCTTTAGCAATCAAATCAATGAGACTTCAGCTGGGAGCAGAAGCTTGATCAACACCCTAAAACCTACTCTTTTTTTCCAATTGTTTGTTTCCATTCTGATAAAACAGACTGACAAAATAAGGTAAAATCAGGATTATTTAACATGGCTTACCTTCAAGCTCTTCTAATTCTTTTGGTTTGGTCCATCGAGATTCTTTTGTAACTGAATTATGGTAATAAACTTTACCAGTGTCTGACTTGTACTCCTTCCATGGACATTGACTCAGGAGTAACTGAAGGAGAAGAGGCAGAATAAAATGAGAACATTCCTAACACAAAAAACACTTATTAATTTGAAAAAGTTTTTTTTTTTTTTATTTCCAGGATTTTTTATAGAATTTAAATTCAGTGCGTAAATTTAAAGGATATTACCAAGTCCATCAATAGCCATAGCAGAATTTTTACAAAATTTTGTATTGGTTTAAAACTGCCATTAGTATGTTTGAGACAGATTTGTTAAAAAACTACGAATTTCAAAACCTTATTTTTGTCAAATGTGTTATTACACAATCAAGTGTACACTGAAGATTGAACAAACCTAGCATCATCACAAGACAGTGGCAAACTAGATGAGGTAAAAAAATATTCTAATCATCTCACGTCTCAAAAATAACAAACAAAAAACAAACCATTTCAAATATCAAATAATGCATGTTCCTTTAGTGCCAATGCTTTTTAACACAAAATTCTCTTCAGGTGAGCCTTTTTCTTATAAATCAAAATTCCTCAAGTTATGATAATTTGTGGCAGGATGGTAGTGGTGGTAGTTGAGATTTTTGTAATTACCATATCTTTAGATTGTCAAACAATCCAAGTAAACGCAAACATAATTCCATGATCTAAGATAAACTTTGAGTTGGACACAAATAATTAACAAAGGATGGGGGTAGAAAAGATCGATATTTGAAAAACTTAATCATGCAAGTGATGTAATTATAACAAGATAGACAAAAGACTAAAAGGAAAAATATTGCTATATGCATTGATTTGATTTCAATCTGATTGGACATTCTATACTGCAGCAAACAGTAAAGGACTAGGGTGTTAAGCAACCAAATATTGGAATAAAACTTGGACAATCAACACAACTCATGATCAAGGAGAGCAATCAGGAATTAAACACCAAAAATCCAACCTCGATGTGATACCCCTCCTGCAAAAAATTTCTGACCCCCCCCCCCCGATCAAATTTGTGAGGGTGTATGACACCGGAGAAGTGATGTTGGCAAGTTGGATTGGACTGCGAAGAATCCAGTAAGAACGATTTTTAGACTCAAGCTGGCAGAAAAATGATCCCACGGTCAGAAATTTTACAGCAGGGATGTTACATCAGAGTTGCTTTTTTACACATTTCTTGATCTTCTATTCCAGACGAACCCTTTTAACCCGATTACTGGAGCAAAAACAGCCCAGTTGTAATGTAAATGTGGGGGTAACACAATATTACAAGGTGGCACAAAACAAGCTAAACGGTTTTCCTGTTAACAATGGACCCTTCCATTCGAAGTAACTGACAGAGGAACATAAGCAGAAAAAGTTGTCAGTAATTTTTTGAGGATGAGTCCATTGTTAGAATGATGGAAATTTCCGTCATCAGCATTTAATAGGTTGACAAGATTGCAATGAGGAGAATGGCTTCATACTTACTTCTGCAGGAGTTTTTAGCTCATCTGGCTTTTCCCAACTGGACTGTTTGGTCAAACTGTTGTAGTAATATGTTCGGCCATCAGGAGCTTTGTGTTCTGTCCAAACAGTTTTCTGAAAGAGAGAAAAATAGATTTTACTGAAATAATAAACATAAGCTTTTCAATGGAAACATTTTGAATTTCATTGCATAATGAAAATTCACAAAAGAAAGATTTATGCAACAATATTTGCCAGCGAGAAGTCATAGTATTCATGGAAAGAAAAGAAATTTCAAAATGTTCATTTTCGGGGACATCATGTAGACATTCAGTAATATCTAGCTTAGCACTCTTTTTCAAATATTTTGGTTATAGATTAACTGATGCTAAATTTCCAAAATTAATCGTATTAAAAAACAGCATCATGGACAGTCTCTGAAATAAGTGTATACTGTAGTTAATGAGCCATGTCTATGAGAAATACACATACACAATTCATCCTGTAGTGATATTTCACCAGCTCCAGGAAGTAGCTACCAGATGGGATACACAGCACTAATTCATTCCATATTGTTGAGGCCCAACATTATACATTTCAAAATGGTTGCTGGCACAATATTGTTAGTAGGATAGCACTACATACATAAACTTCATATCTCTATGCCATGTTGATACGACTCCATATAGCACTGTTTCAGTTAGTGATCTGAATGCATCCCTGAAAACATTTTTCAAAATGCAGGGCTGCATTTTTATTGAGTGCTAACCAAGGTCTTACAGTACAGAGACGAGAATGATGAGTTTATTGTTAACAGGACTGACATTCCCCTCATCCAAGCAGGACCTTTTTAGAAGAAAAAGATTGATTAGTAAATCGTAAAAGAATGCAGCAAGGCATTATGATGTTCAGAAGTTGTAAAAATCCAGTCCCTCTGATGAATGGAGAGAAATTTTGAAAACTAGACCTATGGGATCATCCCACCTAAAAGAGCAAGTACCATTCATGCCAGATTATAGTACAAGGGTATCTGGAGGACTACTGCTCACTACAACTCATAGATATGCAAGCCCGACAACTGTCCATATTACGCTTCAGTAGACAGTCTGGTAGTCATAATCCTAGCACTAGAATATTTGCTTATTTTTTTTTCTTTTTTACATTTGAATATTTGTCTTATATAACAGCATTTATAGAATTTTCTGTCCAACCTTTCAACACAAACTCTCTACCTTGAAGCTGATCATTTTACAATGAGGAAGCAAATATTCAACTGACAAACCTTTTCAGCAGGCTTGGATTCTAAAGGTGTGGTAGAGGAAGACACTACAGAAGTTTGCTGCTGTGAGCCTTGGCCAGGACCAACACTCCCTGGAACTGCCCCGGGGACAGATGGAACAGCGCCAGGTAAGGAAACATTGGGAGCGCCTGAAAAAAAAGAATTTCAAATTAAGAATTCACATATAAACACATATGGTCAGTTTATCATTTTTACATGAGAGTCCAAGTATGATTAGTCCGTAAAACATTTCAGAGAGTAGTTTATCTAATTAAGTTTTCAATAAATTAGTGCACCTTAATGCATTGCTATAAATGTAGGTTTGTTTGTCCTGAACAGGACTTCAAACAGAAATTTTGTTTTTGTTTTACATCTGTTTCAAGAAATTTTGCAGTTAAGGAATACTGACAATTCTTTTAAATAATATAATTTTTACTTACCTGTGGCTGGTGGAAAACCAGGTGGTGGGATAGGTAATCCAGGGGGAGGGACCCCTGGTCGTGGGGGCACACCAGGCCGAGATGGTACACCTGCAGCACCAGGACGGGGTGGACCAAATGGTGGCATATTTGGTGCAGGCGTATATGCTGATAGAAAGAAAATTCTCATGTTAGCAATTTATAGCATTTTTGACTCAGCTAAATTGAGAAAGAAAGAAAAAAAAAGGGGGGGGGAGAAATAAATAGGATATCAAACAAAGTGCTAAATGATAATTCTTATGTATACTAGTTTACCCAGGCCATGAAAAAATGATTGCATACCTGAAATATATGGATATACATTTTGCATTTTTATATGTGTGGTATTCTTTTGGTTTTGTCAGCATATTTAGCATTTTTATTACGTCATCAGAACATGAATGAAATTCTATTTTATCAAGTCAGTCGCATTCCTCAGCATGACAAGACAGGAGACATCTACACATTGCTAACTATCATAAGTGTGGATAGTTGGGCAACTATTTCATTATATATATTTGAAGAACAAAAAAAAAAAAAATGATTATTTACTCTCATTAGATGAAGTGACTCATAAATTCATTAACTTATTTTTGCTACTTTTTACCTTCATCTTATTTGTTATGGAAAAAAAAAAAAAAAAACCCTATAAGATAAGATAATGGTGAAAAGTAATCAAAATTATCAAAAGAAAAATAAAAGGTTTCATTTCAAAATAAATTCCCAGTATAAAACTTCTAAAAGCTAGTAAGTATAATTTGACCATTCCTGACTTTCTTTTGATCTTCATCAATAGGTGGGCTTGAGGGAAAGAATTATCCAACAGGGATAATTTCTAAATGAATGAAAATATAAGACTGTTGTTATATAAGAAGGCATAACTTGAGGGGACATTTTCTAATTTAGCCAAGGACACAAAACAAAAGAGACGTTACTTGATTAATCACTAAATCAACAAAACATTGATTTTTAACAATATTTTGGGATCATCTGCTTGGAAAGTTATTCTCATTCATTCAAAATTATAAGAATCTTGATTGCACACACAATACATATTACAAAAAGTAGATTGTATAACACAGAGGAAATTGTTGACTAACCTGCAGGTGGTATTCCTGGAGGTATCATAGGTGGAGGTTTGATCATATCTGGGTTAGGACCAGGTCCTCCAGCAGTCATAGGCGGGATAAAACCAGGAGGGGCAGGACCAGGGGGAACTGGCCCCATCTAAAAAGAAAGAAGGTTAAAAAATTTTTTATTAGAAACATGATTATACTATTCAAGAGAAACAAAAATAAACAAACTAAAACAAGTCAAGATTTGATCCTTCAATGCAGTTGTATGATTAACTCAATGAAATTTCTCTTCTATTGTGATTGATGGCAACTAAAAATTATCTGAGTCAGAGCTTGTATCTTGCAATGGATGACTATTACTCTTCACCACCAGCCCTAAACTGATAAGATACCATAAAGAAATAAGCAAATTTTGTACAGGGAAGAAATGAGAAAAGATGTTCTGTTTGGTGAAGTTCTTTGTCAAAATGTATAGGCACTCAACTGCTTCACAGAACTACCTATCATTGAGTCATGGCTCACCATATTTGATGACTCCCCCCCCGCACCCTTTTCCCTTAAAAAATGGCTCAAAAGGTAAATATAACCTTATTTATTCAGCCCCACATTGGCCAGAACTTGAGGAGTTGGAAGAAAGGAGTTTGAGGAAATGCATTTTTCTCTTAATATTCCCTGAGCTGAGGACTGATTTTCAACTTTACTGATTAGCAGTTTCATGTTCACGTGAAGGGCCATGTTTGGGAAAAAACAAAAAACACACAATCAAATCATGGTACATAATTTCTAAATCTTTTTGAGCATAAATAACAAAACAGAAGATTACTCTTCCTTTCATTACCCAAGTCTTTTTTTTTCAAAAGTAAAATTAGTTTTTCTTGATCTACATATGAAAGAATTTCAAGCTAGATCATACTTTTGTAGATGAACAATTTGATTGATAGCGATTTCTGCCCGAGAGTTTTCGGTCTTCTGAGCTTTAAATCATACCTTCATGCCCACATGTATAACCAGGTTTGTAATTCAGGGGATGAAGTATTATGATTCTTTAGATTTAGTAAGACCAATATAATTATTAAATAATATATTTCTGTTACATAATTCTAGCAGGTGCATCAACCACTTAAGAGATGCGTTTCATTGCTAGGCTGGGCAGTTAATTCCTGTGTTGACACACAAGTACAATGGTGTGTGTCAAAGCAACTATCACCTCACAGAAAGAACAGGGATGTAATAACTAATTTTTTTCTTTTCAAAGAGTGCAAAGTTCAGTTCTCAAAAAGGACACAAACAATAGCCAATAAGGATTGAGAACCAACATTTTTTTAATAAAATACAAGATCCCACACCTTTCGAACTGGATGAAACATCAAACTATCCATGAAGAAATTACTTGACAACTGGTCATTGTACAAAAGTTGCTAGTTGCCACATATATTAGTCATCACACCAGTTATTGCAGGGTCAAGTTTGAAGTCGTTTGGATCAGTGGTTCTGGAGAAGTTTGATAAAAATTACAAAAATATAGATCTTTTATTTACAATTATAGATTTCAAAATTAAGTATAAAATATCTACATAGGCAACGCTGGAGAGGTAACTGAAATGTTCCGTACAACAGACAAAACTTTATTCGCCATGACTACTATGGGAGGCAACTTTACAAATCTGCTCCCTTCCAAACACACACTTTTGGAATGGGCACCACCCTGGTATACTAAAAAGCTGAAATATTGCAATGTAGAGGATACTACTCTACATGTCAACAATGAAAACCATCCAAGACAAAAATGGACAGTTGAGATCACAAGCAGAACCCACGCAAGCTGGTTCGCTAGATCGATGTCATTAAAAAGAACTTCCAGCAAATACACAACACACTGACGTAGAGTACTAGTGGATGTGGTCAATGCAAGTACAAGAATAAATAAAAGGAAAATGTGATAGAAATTTGAGAATCTAGAATCAAGAAGATACCTATTCAACTGCTTATTAATTAATATATCAACACACCGATTAAACAAAACAAAAAAAACAAAAACAAGGGGAGGCAAATCTTGCACATAAATCTAAATGTATCTTTTAGACTGACCAGTCAAGGTTTTCCAAAAATAGATGTCCACATAATTTTACTTCAGCAAATTTTAACGTGCAATTTATGAAATAACCAAAACTAAATTAGATTTCCACAAATAAAAATAATCACTAATATTGTTAACGTGATGTATTTGCCTCTTGAATATTTCCTCAAACATGACCCACAAGTAATAAACCTTGTGACAGCTGGAAATTGAACTACAACATTTCTTCAATGTTCTTCTACCAAGTTATATTTCAAGTGATAGGAGAGCGTATAAGAAATGAAAACTCACCCCAAAAGGTGGTCGCATCATTGGATTAGGTTGTGTTTGTGAAGTTGGATTTGTACCCTGCAAAAAAAAAAAATTTTTTTTAAATCAGTAAAATACAGACAAAAAAATAGTCTTCATAATCTCTTCATTCAACATTGTCAGGGAAAGGATGACAGCATTAATAATTTCAACCCTGTCTGTCCAGAAAAAGAGGGATGAACATTTTTTTTTCCTTTGGCAATTCATCAACATTCACTTGAGGAACAAGAGTCAGCAAATCATAAACTCAATTTTCGTAAAATAATAACACAAGAATGTATAAAAGATTAAGAGGGAATTAATATAACATCTAAATATCATTACATTGTATTTGATTAGAGATAAAACTTATACATCTGTTATGTTTGTTTGAGTATTCATATTATACACTTCAAAAAAAAGTAATTTTTGCAAGGATTTAGCAAATAGTTCTTAAAATTAGAAAGAATTATTGAAGTTATGCAGAGATATTTAAATTGTTTAAATGCAAAACAGAAGAATATCCAAGCTTGGGTATTTTAGAGAAAGCCAAGTGAGTGTAACAATGAGGAGCTTGCTTACATCAACATTGGCACAATTCTGGTTTTTGACATCTTGTGTAGCCTTAGAAGTGATATGGCAAATTTAGACAAGTTTTTTGCTTTGATGGTAAAAAAAGCCCATTGTGATTTCCTGTCAGAACATCTTAAATTCTGTTTCATCTCACTGTAATTGAAGAAATGCCTATGTGTACACTGATTACTCAACAACTGGTCATCACCAGATATACACCAGTTCGCATACAAGGCAGCACAGTGTCGAGTTTCCAATTGTTTGGATCAACAGTCCAAGAAATCATATTAAAAAAAAAATTTACATATCTCTATAACACTAGCTTCATTTAGGCAATTAAAGAAAAACAAGGATACTCTTTCTTAGCATCACTGCTGTAACACATCTCTAAAATACTACTTTCATGATGGCCATTAAACAGAAATACAATGCTCTGCCTCTCCGAGTGTTACCGCAGTAAAACATCAAGTTCCAGTCAGGCATTTAACGAAAGCATAAGTATACTCAGACTCTCCTAGCACTCAACAGGCCAAATGTGTTTTTTTTGGGGTGGGGGCACAACTTCATCGCATCCCCATGGCAAGGTTCAATAAAATGTTGAATTTTATGACTTGCCACTGGCAATAATATTGCCATCACTTTCTTTAGTTTCTATGAATCATTTCCCTTGACATTTGCTCTCTAGAATACACTTTGCATCGATCGTTACTGCTAATTACTAATAATGGCTAAGCACAAGTAGTTCATTTAAAATTATTTCAAGCAACAATTATGGGAGGCTCCTCCCTTCTAAATATCTTACGAACTGGCACTGCATTGGTTAGATTAATTACATTTCTAAAACACATTTTGCCAATAAGAAATTGAGAATAAATATCATTCTAAAGAAGCAAAAATATTCAGTTTTGTACAAAATAACTTCAGATATTCAGTGTTAGGCCAAGTAGAGTAATATTCATTTATAAAAAATTGAATAATTTTTGCTGTTAGCTACATTTCATTAAAAATATTTTTCACATCCAAATATTCTTTTGGAAATTTGAAGCAATATGATAATCTACAATAGTGGAATTATTTACAAACATATATACTCTTTGTAAAATTTGAATAGGATTAGCTTTTTTAATTCATTTTTTTTCTTTCAAATATTAGTCATTACCAATCATATTTTGAAGAATTTGGACCAAATTCATAACAAAATTCAACTGGAATTCTATAAAAAATTTTTGGTAGCACTTTTGGTATAAACTAGTGAGATTCATACCATATATACCAGTAATTTCATAACTTTGAAAATCTGGGCGAACCCCTATTTCTATCATTTAACTTTAGACAATGAACTACAACAGTAAGCCTCTTTTGACCTTTAAATAGGTTATATTCAATCAAATCCTTATATGCTATAAGTTTGTGAGCAATATTCGTTTCTTTCATAGTGGTGTGATGTATGTTTCTTTACCACAAGATTCACAATATCAAGTTCAATATCTGACGTGTTCATTCTCAGGCTATGTTCAACGTTCATTTCGCTGTTCATTTCCTGCATACAGCATCAGAGCAAAATGATTCCACAGTATTAATCTATAATCCCAACAGCAGACCCTGACCTTTATTTGACAGATCCTAGACTTAAGACCACCAACCTATGCAAAATAATTAGTATAGAAATCTTGGAAATTTCAACTTACATGTGCAAATAATTCTCAAACTTACTAAAAAGAATTTTTGTGAATATGAAAAAAAAAAAAAAAAAAAAAAATTTTTTCAAATCCAACGATGCTAACGAAGTAAAAACAATGTACATGACCTATCAATATCAGCTGAATTATTCACCCTAATGGGTAGGCTGAAGCGCTGTGAAAAGAAAGATTTAATAAAAGAGACATAGAAATCAATGAGATGGAGCAATGGAAATCAGATGGTTTCTAATTTAATGTTTCAAAAAAAAAAAAAAAAAAAAAAAAAATGATACTTGATTTTCAGTGTGCACACACACCCACCCACACCATTCAACAGAAAATAAACTGTCATTCTTCCTCTTGCTCTCAGCACCTCTCTACAGATGATACCAGAGTACCCACAAAAAAGCATTTCCAATCAGTAGGTGATTATCTCTCCTACTCTCCCTTCGTATGTGTCCAGTTTAGCATGAACTTACATTGTCACCCTTCCCGTATACTTGGGGGAAGGGGTGAATTTTCTGAATTTTAATTAGCTAAAAACTTTTCCTGGGGTCAAATTGGAACACAGAAAATTTCAGGGGGTTGTGTTGCATGATTTACGTACACACGAACAGACACTTGGTAAATTATGAAGAGATAAGATATCTTCATGGGGCTTTTATTGATGAACTTTTCCTGATTGAATCAGGTTTTGGCAGTTGTGATATGGGGGTCAGAGGCATATGTAAAGAAATTATGCACATAATAATTCTACTTACGACCAGTGACACCCTTTCTCATTCATTTTTACTGCACATCATACAGATTGAATGCCAAAACTTGCTAAAACAAATTTCTTTGCAAAAAACATGCTAACTTTGATGGTTAAATCATCAAATTCCAGCATTAAGCACTTATGTTATTATAGTGATTTTTATTCACTAGCCCTTCAAAAATTGCTTTGATTGGTTAAGGTAATAATCATGTTAGAGTATTTTCTTTTTCTTTGCAGTACAAGTTCATCAGAAGAATGCATGAAACCCAACCAAGGGGTGATAACTTCAGGTACAAGATGAAAAATAATCATGAAAACAAATTTATTTATTCTAAAAAGAATAGGACAGTGTATTTTCTCCCCTTCCATGCTCGGTCGCCATCTCCAATAGACTGACAACATTTTCATATTGATGCTAGCTGTTTGTGTCAGATGTTCAATATAGAAGTAGAGAAAAACAAATGTTACAAAGTTGGGCGTGGGCAGGTTACAGAACCAATCAAGTAGTATTTTGAGTAGAAATTTAAGGTCACTGGTTCTGTATCTGGCCTATGGGACAACCATTCTGGAGGTGTTTTTTTTTTCGAATGCTTCCAGTGTTGTTTTATCCACCTAAATATACAGTATTTTGATGACTAGTAGATTGTTTTTTGGTATCTCTTCTGAGTTTTCATATCCTCAGCCTTAATAAAAATGATCACTTTTCTCAATTGCTGATATGGACACATAGCTTAGTGGTTACAGAATCAGACAGAATTACTGCAAGTAATCTAATGGTTCTAGGTTCAATCTCAGTGTGAGAATATAATAATACTTTTAATACTAAGAGGAGAGTGCAGTCAATATACCCCTGTCAGTTAAATAAAGGGTTCAGTTCGTTACTTCCCCACACCTACCAGATGATACCTGATGAAGGCTGTAGAGTACAACGGCTGAAATGTTGTATGAAAAACAACCAAGATGAGGATAGTCCGAATAATAATAGAAATAATGAAAGAACAAGTTTTCCCTTTTTGTCATACAATGAGTCAGACAGTTGGTCACATGTTAAATACAATTCCGTGGTTCCTCCTACTGAACAGACTAACACAAAAAACAGTAACCTATTGCTTTGCCATTGAAATCTAACCCAGACAACAGACAAGAGGAAGTCTGATATAGTTCTAAATTAAGGCAGCTGAGATCTCTCAACATGTTCTTGAGTTTATCAGGTAATCAATCACAGTTTTCTGGATGTAAAGCTGTTTTGATACGGGGATGATTGCCGATTTGATGGCATAAGACCTACCAATATTTCAGAAGGGAATATTGGTAAAAAAAAAAAAAAAAAAAAAAAAAATGATAATAAATGTGACAAAAAAGCATTTCCAAGAATCCCATCACCAAGTTTTGTTTGCTTTTTTGAAAAATTACTTATTTCTCAGGACTGGGTCAAAGAAAGTTATATTTATGTTTTGACCCAGTTGTTTAAATAGAAAAAAAAAGAGAAGGGGCCTTAAATGCAGTCAAATACGCCGAGTTCAGCTTGTAAATCATTCTATGAATCATTTTATATTTTATGAACTCCACACAAGCATAAATACAGCAGCGTAAGCAAGAGAATAATTTCTCTTATGAATGATTGTTGACAAATATATCAAAAAGCACAATCAACAAGGAAAAAAAAAAAAAATAAGCAAGTGAAGAGTAACGAACCAACATAATACAAAAACTGATTTTGCTAATCAAAACTGTGAGAAGAGACCATGCTTTTTTTCTCAAGTGATGATAGATTATAGTTGATCAAGTCTGATCACAGCTATTCTTGAGAAATTTTGAAGCTGTTCACATTAAACTGATACAGGGAGTTGATGTCAGTACTACTTCTGCTTAGCATACAAAAAAATAGAACTTCCAAAACTAGGTAAATGCCTAAGGGCCTAATAAATGCAGATGAATTTAAAGATCAAAATATCCCTTACTTATGTAAAGCTCTAGAAAATGGATGATTGAAGAAATGATCTAGCTCAGTGAGAGATAATTTACATAATGATTCTCTATGAATAATGAGGGAGTTTCTCATAGTGATATTTTTATACCAATCATAGGGTCTTCGTAAGTCCACACCAAAAAACCAACATCCATTATTGTTAAGTGCAGAAGCAGGGAAAAAATTTTTTTTTCAAAATATCAAGTTGCATTTTCCTTTTCTCAAGAGAAAAAAAAAGAAAGACCCAAAATGCTGTGTCTTTTCCCCCCAAGTTCCCATTACAAAAATAAAAACCCTAACCCCTAAACATCACCAAAAAAGACCAATTTTTTTTCCCCATTAGTCATCACCATGGGGGACGAATGAAATAAACAAAACGTATCAGTAGTCGATACAAGTCATGGAAATTTTAGTCAGGTGGGGGACTGAAGAAAAAGCCTATGCTATTCACTACATTGCTAAATTTTCTTGTTCAAAACTTTTGACAGCACAAACCTCTTCAGGCAAAACTGCAAAAATCTGACGACTGGAACCCAAGTAAAAAGATATACAAGACTGACTGTTAAAGAGAAAGGTTGAATATTTCAGTTCCCAGAGATAAAATTTCTGTTAAAATATGACCCCATACTAATACCATGATTCTAGTTTCTAGTTGGTAAGAAAAATGAAACTTTTAGGCTTCCATACTATATGGCCACAAACGTTAGCTTTTGGTGGGGATTAATGAAAAAGCCTTGAATTATGCAGCAATATACATCATTTTGTTTTGTAAGGAAAATATTTCATGTGTTGTTAAAATTGCAGACAAGTGGGAAGCTAATTCTATATGCTGGCAAGATGAATTACAGTTCAGGAGCTCCAAGAATATTTGCATTGACAAAGAATATCTATGGATCATTCCATGTCATAAGTCCAGAATAATTTCAGCTCAAGATCTATATGGTCTCAAGGACAACGATTCCCTTGTTCTGTGTGTCAACAACCTATCTTTTTTTTTTCCATTTTCAACTAGCCACCATTCTACAAGAGAAAGTTCTATTGTGCTGAAAATTTGTAAATAAGGTCAACTTCTAAGGTAATTTTGAACAAGTTATCAACTTAGCTCTAGATAATACCTTTTTCTCAGAAAAAGAAGTCAGAGTGGGCACCAAATTTCATTTGTATTTCCAGGAAGCCATTTTTCAGTCCTGTAAACCCTCTTATCAATGATCTCTTAGCACCAGATTTTGGATCTATTGAACGAGATTTGTCAGGGTGAACATACATAAAAAAAATTATGAAACTTATGTAGTATGAACTACTTTGACTGAATTTGACTTTTGTTTTCTTGGGAAATTTTTCGTTTTTGAGAAAAAGTAACCTTTATAGTTTGCGTATATGTGTATGACAATTCAGTGCTTTAATTAGGTAAGAATAATTCTCAAGCTATAATAATAGCGGCATTCCCCTATTGTAAACATTTACCCATGGTTTAATTATGCATAATTGATAATTCTACATAACTGCACAGTATTGCATATCCTAGGGGCGACTGCGTGTTGGGTTATCACATCATTTCACAAATGATGCATTCGGACTAAAGATTTGTTAACAATTTATACTCCACGGTCTTAATCTGAAACGTTCATTCACAATATCAAAATCACTTTGGAAAAAAAATAAAAATATCTTTTAGGAATTAAAAAACTAAAATGAAAATTACATTTTTCACAAGAAAATTCTGGCTATTTTGATGTGAATGTGTTCCAGCAATAAGATTGTAGTTCATACTGTTAATTCAATTACATCAACTTTTCTATCTTCCCACTTTGTGACGAAATGAAAATTAATAATTAAATAATAAACCTAACTTATAGTTTTCTGAAGGTTGGCTTGTATACAGAGCTGTTCTAGATTTGGAAATATCAATCAGAATTTATGTAGAACCCTAAATCAAACATTTTTGGATGTCCAAGTGATTTGAATTTTTTGCAAATATACAGGGCTAAAATAGACACAATATCTGAAATTGGACATATCTGGCAACCCTGAGTGTCGATCATATCCTTTAGTGTGCAAACTGACCTGTAAACGACTGACACAGCTCAGCTTCATGGTTCTCACTCCAACTCATATATTTACACTCTTTGTGGAGAGGTGCTTTACTAATTCACTCCCTTCTTTTGTACTACCAAGAAATGTGTGAAGTTAGCAGTAAAATCAGTCTTAATTCCCTTATTTTATATTCTCTTACAATGTCACATCTATGTAGTGTGTCACATATGCATCTGTGCTATTTTTTCTAGATAATTTGCTGATACTGGACAATCAGTATTGATGTACACCTGCTAGAGCCTATTAGTAGATTAATAAGAGAGTTTACAGGAACCATAACTCAGTACCTGGCCTACCATGACTACTATGACTGACAAGGGAAAAAGTAACACCAACGCACCACAAAAGGTAACAATTTGGATCATTCTAGCTTTTCTAAATTCTGAGATATAAGACCTTTAAATGGACCAAATTAGAAAAGAAAACAAAATAATCACGCAGGAGAAGCTACACCCTTTTCCAAAAGAAACCACTAAGAAGAGACACGTTGGGTTATTCAATTTGATGACTTGATTCCTTTATGTTCAAATCAACACTGAAATGGAGGGGGATAATCTACTTCTCAATTTTCAAGTTCAATATCTACTAATGGTGACATTACCATACACCCAGTTTCCAAAATCCACTTCGATTACTGGCACAAATAAAGCATTGAAATTCTGTTTTATGCCATTACCAATTTGGAATTTCATTCATTTGCAATCCTGTATGGTCCAAGGTGGCTTATAAGCCACTGTCAATTTCTTTATATCATGACTATTAAAGATAACACTTACAACAAAAATGCATATTTAGTTTTGATTGCTAAGACACTGACATCCCCATTGCCAAAGGCCTCTGCCTATAGGCTGTGCAACATCAGTTTTGTGTAGATAGCCAGTAAAACTGTCTCTTTGACACATAAATGTACTCAGTACAGAATTTTCCATCCCAGTCGTTGAAGCCCATTCTTCCTCAATCATACTCCTTCAGCTGATTGCTTGACTGAGAAGCATTGAGTACTATTTTAGAAGTCGTCTGTATGACTCGACTATGGATTGAACCTATAACATACTGAACCGGGGTGAGCACTCTACCACTGTGATCAGTTCCAGTTCACAAGAAAGTTAAAAACAAACGTCACTTATCGATCTGGTTGCTCAATCAACACTCTCCTATCAATGCCACAGTAGATCCCAACATAAAAACTTGTGTCTAATGAAATTCTACTGACTTGGATCTGTTCTCTATTTATGGGAACAAGATAATGTTTTTCCAAAGTACCAGCAGCTCTATGTCCTTGGTGAAATGCCATTTCTTGTGCTTCCCTCTCTGATGTCACAAAGAAGGTAATTCCATACACTTCATTTTGGCAAAATTCAAAGGACAGTAGGAATCATTATTTGACCTGTTATCTGACTCAGTTTATTTGCACAAGCTGCCTATCTCTCATACAGTATCCCCTACACCACCACAAGCTGATTCTCATAACCAGTAGTAAGAAAAAAATAGAAGTAGATTCATCAGTTATCCTATCAAAATGTCTGTGATAAAGATTCTGGGAATTTTTGTAGTTTTTCTATTGGTCCACAACAGAGAGTTGAAAGTTCAGCCAAGCCAATGTTTTAATTGGTG
This sequence comes from Thysanoteuthis rhombus, assembly GCA_963457665.1. Taxonomy (NCBI): domain Eukaryota; kingdom Metazoa; phylum Mollusca; class Cephalopoda; order Oegopsida; family Thysanoteuthidae; genus Thysanoteuthis; species Thysanoteuthis major. The sequence goes on from OY735211.1 coordinate 14,517,432, forward strand.
TCTGGTAGATGGGACACATTTGTGAAGTTTGTAAAGAACAAAGAGATGTATATGTCACATTTATGCACTCTCCTGGGCAAAAAACAGTTATTCAAGATCTATAAAATCTAGAAAGATTCAGATAGTGACATATTGGAGTGCATCGGCACTTCTCTTCCTCCTCTATCTTTCCTCATGGGCTATCCTGGTAAGGCTCAACAGCTTCCCCTATATAGTACTGGCAACTGAACTGAAAGGTTGGGAACCATCCAGCTTTTTTCAGAGAAATTATCCAGAGTGCACTCATTCCCCCCCCCTCTAACAGCAATACAGATACCAAGAAGCTAAATAGAATCAGAAAAGAAGACAAAGTGCAGATTCAAAAGTGCACAGGTAAATTTGAGGAGCTTACATTAGTGTATAGATGTGTGCGTGTGTATATATACAACTTGTACACTTGAAAATAGAGATGTAGATATACATAGACGTGAGCACGTCAAGAAAGAGGTTTTGATGGTTTCTTACTTATTTTGCTGCAACTAATAACTTCCCTCATTCAGACCTGACTATGCATAGATGGAGATGATCTCTGTCAGCAACGCCGGCATGTACAGCTGCAAATACAGCAAACAAATTACATTACAAAAAAAGGTTTTTTTTTTCTCGTTAATACTTGAGAAATCAGCAAAAATCAAAGAAACGCCTTTTTATAAAGCCTTCATCAGGATTAGCACTCATCTTAATGCATCTAGAAAACAAATATATATATATATAACTATATATATAACTATATATATATATATATAAAACAGAATAACTTTTAAGTTTAAACAATTTATGACAGTCACTATTACAAAGGCTGATGCAAACCAGGACTGTCTGTTTTTTTTGGATGCAGCTCTGAGCAATTTACATTTTTTTTTTTTCAATTTGTAGATTTTGTATATTTGTGTTCAAAGTTGAAAAATTTAGTAAGAATAAGCAAAAGTTTCAAAAATGCAATCCTCTGATATGGAGTGCTCCATGATAAACTTTAAAAAAAATTTGGTTAGTAAAGTGGACAGAGGTAAGTAAAGAAAGATATTAAAGAGTAATTAACGGGAAGCTTCAAGTTTTAGTAACAGACAAGGCAGCAACAACTCCCTAAAAAGCAAGTTAGTAAAGTCTATCAGGCTTAGTGGTATATATTAGAAAGAGCTAAGTTCAGGAGATTAGTGATTTCTCTCTTACACATGATAGGAAAAATATATAGACTAGTACTTCATTACGTGAGTAAAATTCATGAGAAATTATACTGTAAAAAAATGAACAGAGTGTCTAAGATCAAGATATGAGCATAAGTTTTATATAAGAGACTAAGAAAATGATATGAAAAATGAAAAGAACTAGATAATTCTATCAAAAAGTGAATACTAGTAAATGTTTCGACAATCTAATTTAAAGAAACACTAAACATAAATAAAGCCTGATCTTATTTTGAAGAATCGGCTTACATTGAGAAAAAAAAGTAGTTGAGAAATATACATACATGGCCTTTTAATCCTTCTCGTCAGAAAAAATTCAACCCAAAACTTCAAAACACCTTTTGAAAGTGATAAAAGATAACATCTATGAGTATTACATTTTTATAAAATGACAATGTGCTTTTTTTCTTCGAATTAGAATTATAGTTGATAAAACACAGATTAATTTTTTCCAGATTAAAACCTACTTACAAAATTTGTTCCTTTCATGACAAGTAATGAATAAGAAGATAGTTATTTTCATCTAACTTTTGCCATATTAACAAAAATACAACAGTAAGATGAAGAGAATTAGAGAAAAATAAGCAGTTCCTTGGGTTTTAAATGCTAAAAAATGATGCCCAAATAAAATAACATATTGAGAGGGCAACTGAAAGTAAAGATATTATCCTAAATATAATTTTGTTTGATTACTTGTAAAGATTCAAGACACAAAACAAACTGTTTTCATTCAACAGATTTCTTTCTTTTTTCCTTTACAAAGATGTTCATTAAATGAAAATGAAGAAGAGCAGAGAAAAACAACAATGATACTACAAAGATGTTTTTTTAAAATTGTGGTTTGCTTCCAAATATATGGCATGATATTTTGTTCCTGCAACTGCTAAATCTGATAAGTTTACTTCAATTTAGAAAGAAAAAAGTTATTGCAGACACTTGATGACTTGGTGCAATCATTATTCATCTTTTTTGACCAGATTACAAAGTATGATAAGTGAACACACAAGGTACTATTTAGAAAGAACAAATAAGTTAGTAAATAATTTCCTTGAAATTAAAAGACATTGACTTAGTGCAGTTGTTCAGTCAAGTTACCGGTCTCCAATGAACGATAGTACTAAGGCCCTTTTGGAAGCATCAGTGATGATTTGGTACACAGATGGGCCACCATAATTCATTTTGCAAAATTGTTTCGGCTTCAATAATTATTGTAATTTATATGTTAGTCTAAAAACAGAAATGAACTATGCTTTCCTTAATATGATCTACATTTAAAGAAGTGAAAGTGAGACCCGAATAAAGATGAAGAATGTTCTACGCGGCTCACTGGATCAAAAAGGTGGTCCATGCCTGATCTGACAAATGCAGAAATGAAATGACTTATCATGAATTTGAAGGCAAATTTCTCAGCAAAATTCACAATTTTGTTTTGGATTTTGTTCAACATTCCAACCACAATTTTTATTCAAAATTTGTCAATGTTTCATCATGATGTTTCTGTCTATTATTGTCTTATTTCCCTTGATAGCTCGAAGAGTGATGAGGAGGAAATTTTCAGGATTCAAATCTATCCACACAAGAGATGTTGAAGATTTCTGTTACCAATGAATGAAATACATAGGGAACTTTAGCCTCATCTTCGAATGAGTGATAAATCAATATTATTACCTAAAAGATTCAATTATATAAGGAAGCAGACAATGAATTGCTTTCACTATCAACATCGTCAAGGCATAAGTAGCTACTCATCGAATTCGCATGAGTGTATTTCGTTTTTGAACAGAAAAAGACCACACATCTACATGATTTGGAGGGGGCTGAGAAATCGCCCTTTTAAAACATATATGTCTCTATTCCACTTCCTAGGTAGAGAAAATGACATCGGATGAAAAGATGAAGGCAGAAGATTCATGAATTTAGTCAAATTTATTTCCAAGTTTCTTCGTAAAAGCTAACAACTTTCATTTCCAAATCTAACTTTTCTTCAAAGGACAGAAAATAAAATAGTACCAAAAATTGTGTCAACATTTTAGGCCCATACTGATACCTAGAAAAAAAAATGAATCCGGAAACGCCCTTCCCCTCATCAGCAGAAAAGTATTTAAGAAACAAGACTGTCCTTCGGTGAACTTTTAAGACCGTCACGGTCAACAGTAAACGAAACCCAGGATCGATTTTAGGTAACTCCTAACGAGATGGCAGTAGGGTCCCTCTTTTCATGCCTCACCCAAATGGTACAAGGTAAAACCTAACCTTTGTCCGACTTGGTATCATCAATCTAGATAGGGTTTGTTTTGTTTTTGTTTTTTTCATTATTCAAATTTGGGATCTACTCCGTGATTGACAAGAACTTAGGAAATTGATTAAACAAAAAAAATCAGGGTATTCAGGGAAATGCATTTTTCTCACTGGATATTCTTTGCTCTATAGAAATAAAGGGTCTTAGGAACCATCAATTAACGGTAACGGGTCTACTGGTTCTCAGAAGTTTTTTTTTCCTTGTTTTGTTTAATCCTTATATAGATACTTTCAAATTCGTTCCGACTTTTCCGGGTTAAAAATCCCAAGAAAAGAAAAACAACCCAACCACGTAAATCGAACAAGGGAGTTAAGAGATATATTTTCAACTTCCACCCATTCAACATTAACAATCTTTTCAATCACAAAAAGAAAAGCTTGAAGAGGAAAACTGATTATTGGATATTTCAAGTCATTCGCATATCAACTCAACTGACTTCCTGTTCCTTTATTCGATGAACGAGAAGGCATGTCGGGTTCATTCAAAAATATATATATACATATACATCATCCACACTTTTCAGAAGATAAACAAACATATAATTAAATCAGTAATAATCAAGTAAAGGATAATAGAAAAAAATAAAAGCTAGTAGCAGAAAATAACCATCAAGGAAGATAAAAAATCGCAATTGAAAACACTTCTGAGTAAAAAGATAGGATCACGTTAACGTAAGGCAAACACGTGTGTACCATTAAATGCATTCGATCATTGATTCGGTACAGGATATTAAATTTGCAATGTAAACGTAGGATAAAAAAACATCTGCCAACAACTGGATGGGTTTTAAAGGCACTTTAGAAGATCAACGATTGACAACAATTAAGATAAATATCGATTTCCAAAAATTACATAAACACATAAACCTGAATATAAATCAATCATTCGACTGCAGTAGGTGTAGTCGCTGATACATTAACTTGGAAAATAAAATAAAATGAATGATGTTTGTCCACTAATGAGTCCTGGAAAGCGAACCCCTCGCCAAAAAACAACTAACTCAACATTTATACTCTAAACAATAATAACAAAGTCAGGTTTTTTTTTTCCAATTTCGACAGCGTGGCCTAAAAAATTGAGGGATCTATTTACAGTGATTACTCTTCATAAAATGATCCCCCATTTTGTGACCACCACCGGCGTGCTTTACCAGAAATACAAATAAAGAGGACGACGAAAAATAAGGAGTAAACAAGTTTAGATATAGAAAACAATAGTCATTAAGGAGAGACAAAACCACTGGGAAACATGCGGAAATTTAACGTAAATACGAAAAAATGATAGCGATTAGATTCCCTGTTTTTAGGTTATTAACTTTCCGTTTTTAAACAAGAAAAAAAAGCAATCGTGTTTAACTAAGGAAGGAAGAAGACATTAGGGTGAAACAAAAAACGTCGCAAGCTTTGGCTTAGAACAGAAAAATATCGAAAATATTCGCTCGTGATAGAATGTATAAGGAAGCTTAGGTTTTCAAGCAGAAGTCAGATTTAAAACCGGCATAAAGAAAAGGAAATATTTCAAGCTAAGACCGTTAGTAGGAAAATGAAAATCGTTCAACTTACCGCCATTATGGGGGGGTTAACTGTGAATGGTTCCCAGCGCCTGCTAGCGGAGCAACAAAGGGCAGGTAATCCTTCCGACGGAAGTAAAAAATAAGGTCTATTATTTTGCTCTAGTCGATGATGATGATAATTGACAACAACGACACTTCAGCACTACACAACAACCGTTACTAACCGCTTTTTTTCTTTCAGATTATTTTTCATTTGCATGATTTTAGATCATCCTTCTTTTTTGAAGCATTAATCTGTGGTTAGTCCAAAATAGTAATTGATTTTTTTGTTATGATGCTTATGGCGGTGATGATTGTAGTATTGGTTATTGGTAGTAGGAGTGGGATAAGGATTAGTGGGAGTTCGACGCCATATTTGTTTTGGGCGGAATTTACGAAGTGTTGTAAAGGCAGATAACCGTTAGAGGAAGTGAAGACTTGCCTCCCCTGTTGCTAACGATGACGAACGAAATCTTCCCAGGGATGGAAAATCAGCCATTTTTCGGCTAGATATAACCGATTTTCCTTCTATTTAGCCGATAAAAATCTGTCCATTTAAAAAAATAAGCAGCTGATTCAATCTAATTTCATAGCTTATTCAAGAATATATATACTTAATGTTTTAAGCCATTAAGTTAGCTGAAAATGGGAGAATTTAGCCCATTTTAGCCATATTTTTGAAGGTCAGTCAAATGAAATCATACAACAAAGAAATGATAATTTTTCCAAAATTTTCATTATTTTTTACTTGAGATAGATTAACCGAATTTTAACCGAATTTTAACCGAAACTTTTGCTTTGAGAATATCATAGAGTTAGATACTGCATTTTTTTTAACATATATATTACAAATCTGATAAGTTTAATAAGAGTTGTTGTGAAATTTAAAAAAAACATTTTTCTAGAGTCTTAGTATTTATTTATTTATCTTAGTCGAGAATAGGACTTCAAAATGAGTATTAAAAATATCCAGCCATAAAGTTAGCTGAAAGTGGAAAAAATCTAGCTGATTTGGGCCAATTTTTGTAGCAGATTTAGCCGGAAAAATCAAGTTTGAGTTGGCAACACTTGAACTTTTGCTCACTTTGGTTTTGCTGCTTGCTTATTTCTGAAACCTCCCGTCAACCAGTTTCATTAAATGCTTGGCCTTTTGGCCCTGGGGCAAAAAATACTGAATGTCTGGTTCCAGGGGGCATCTACCCCATAGCCTGCATTTCCCCTTTGCACTTGGAGGGCAGAGTCAGGGTTAATTCTTGATGCCTGAGGCACCTCTAAGGTAAGTGCTAAGGTAAATGGAAAATTTTTGTTCCCACCCACACATTAGGGTGGCGATCTCAAAAACTTCCAGAAAGGAGGACACTCTGACCCAGGGTTCCCATCCCGAGATCCACCGAACAAAAAGTATTATGAGGGGTGGGTTCAATAAAGAGAATTTTGCAGACTGAAAAAAGGGTCTCAGACTGATTGACTCTCTTAGATGTGTTGTTGATGAAGAGATGTATGAAAATTATGAAATACTTAGAATAATTGCTGGTTTGTCAAATATCACATTAATAAATGAAAGCTCTTATGAAGTAATTTTTGTAAAGTTTCACAAAGAAAAAGTCATCCAATTGAAATAAGCCTTTGACAGACTGCCTGACCCCCCGCCCACTGGTTGACAATGTGACTCTACAATGTGGCTCAGCTGCAATGCTGACAACCACAAGAACATGTAATAAAAATACATTCATACTCAACAACCATTAACATATTTTTTATTATAGATAGTTACAGTCCGCTTCGCACTTTTTATTTTGTTTTATGGCTTTCATTTCCCAAGGGTCTAAGAATATTTGAGGTAATTTGAATAAGTTTTTCAGTTTTACTCCAAAAACGAGAACAAATATAGATACCTAACCCCAAAAAGAAAAACAAATTATCACTGACAGAGTGCTCAAAAACCAGATTTTCTAGCGGGAAGCCAGACATCTGGCCACCCTAGTAGGTCTTGATCTTGTGTCACATTCTGTCCTCATAGGACATCGAATAAATACCACTTCATTAATAGCTTGACCGGTCAAACTTAGACACATACACACACACTTAAACACAATTAAAAATCATATCATCCAATGACCCGTTTGATCGTCAGGGGTACCATGCTAGGCCCTTGATTTCACTTTTAAGGGAAAAAGGGTTACTTGGTGGTACTTATCTCCTCTCCAGAAAGTACCAAGTAATCAATTAGATGCACAATGGAACAGTTGAATACCCAAGTGTGAAGTGACAATTTTTTTTTTCACTGTTACTTCTCTTGCCTTTAGAATTTCAGAAAGTGAATGTTGATATTGCCAGGCACAAACTAAGGGGCTAACTTAGAATAAACTTACATTGAAAATTAAACCCACCTCTGAAACACAATTTTGAGGGGAAATTTTATTATCTGTACTTATTACTATCTATTTTTGCTACTATTTACCTCCATCTTATTTGTTGTTGCTTTTCATTGCTATTAAACTCAGGCTGGGCTCCCTTCAGCAGTGAGTAAATAAATTAACAGCACAGATCAAAATAAAGAATAAGTTCCTGGTGAGAACTGAACTCGCAACCATCTATAACTGAGGGTGGCTCACTTAACACACAACCATTCTTACTACTAAACCTCTAAAACTCAGTGGCAAGTGTCAGTCCAAATCAAACCCTTAAACTTACTCTCTATCCACAATCTCCTCCGTGCCACGTTTGTTATTAACTGGTTGTTCAGTTCGATCTGATTATATTTCGATTCATTTTAGTAAATGGAGTTTTACAAATCATTATTATTCATTCTTGCTACTATTTACCCTCATCCTAATTGTTGTTGCTTTTTATTGCAACTAAACTCTGGCTTGGTACTCTTCAGCAGTGAGTTAGTAGCGTGGATTGGAATAAAGAATGAGGTGTGATGAGAATTGAACTCTCAACCCTCTAGACCTGAGGTTGGCTCACTTAACACACAACCGTTCTTACCACCAAACTTTTAAAAGTGAATGGCAAGCCTCAGTCCAAATCATATTCAAGGATGATAAGCTACCCGAAAGTCAAGCATCAAACTTTTTTTGTCTTCTAATTTTTATTTGGAAACTTGTCAGGAAATCAGAGTCAATATATTCATTTTAACTACATTGTTAATAGAACCCCTTTTGTAAAACCTGAAACAAGAGTTTTTTTCATAAAATAAAATCGTACTTTGATACTGCAGAAAAATGTGACCTCTCAAATTGGTGAGAATCGATTATAAATTACGATCTGGCTTGAGTACATTTTTCGTGGTACAGTATTACATAGACAGTAGTTTCAATGTAAATTGCTTGAAAAAAACTTCAACTCTGTTCTCTGATGTGTCCATTGTAAGCAAGTGTAGTTATCAGTTTTCTGGTAGAAACTGACCCCTGGTCACATGAAGTAATTCTCGCATGAATTGTTTTCTGGGTGAATAACAACAAACCTGTTCACAGATTGAAAATATCATGACATTGCTTACATATTACACCTGGAGTGAAGTAGGAGTCATAATTGACAATTTGTGGTGAAAAAGTGTTGTATAGTGTAGATGTAAAGGAAGAAGAAGAGTAAGTGAAAAAAAAATATAATGGTTGAATGCATTTCTAGTTGGTCATAGTTCAATCTGAGGTCAGCATGGAGCCAAATGTATTCACAGGGTCAGATTAAGGCCACAAAGGGTCTTGATGCCACCCATAATTTGGAGGCCCAGGACATTAAAATATTATAGGATCTAAAGAGTAAGTTTATATCAGAGCATAAGCATAGTAAAAAAAATAGTTTATTGATAGAGAAATTCATATTGGAACATGAGTGAACATTTTTTTGAAATGTGAAAGAGAGAGAAAAATACTTTTTTTTTCAAATTTCTGAAGTTCATAATTAGACAATTTAAAAATGTTCAATGAATTATATGGATGGTAGTAACAGCTATTTACTCATGTTAAAATAGAGAGTCTTTAAGTATAAACAAAAAAAGGGATGTACTACTTAGAAAAATGATATTTTTTATTCACGTACAAAATGGACAAAAATGATTGTTTTATTTATGATTGATCTTTTTCCCTTGGGGATGATGATAATATACTATATTGCTATTTATTTTTGAGTCTCTTCAATGTCTAGGGGCTTATGCTATGGTATAGCTTGCATATAGGCTGATCTAGCCTTGTGTATTCACCTCCCCAAGTGGGCAGAAAATAAGAAACAAGATCATGTTTAATTGTCAGAAATTGTTTAGTTCCCTTTGCAGTTCCTTTGAAAATGGATCAGGCATCCTAATCCTTCCTGTGTAGTATGTAGGTGTAGCCAAAGAGAGGGAGGTAACTCCCTTCATGAGAATGCAAAGTTTGAAGTTGATGAAAATTCTGATGAAAGGTATTGAGATAAACAAAGTTTGTATGAGTTGGACCAGCCAGCTGAGGAAAAATGAATTATGTACAAAAACAGGCTCCTAATGTAACAATGAAGACTCCTTCCAAAAACATGAACCGCCAACTCAAAAATGTCTATATTGACGAATATTCCACCAATGAGAGCCAATATTAAGAAAATCCAGATTGGATAACTTGGAACCTTCTTTATGAGATAATACATGTACAATATGCATGTCCATAATGACACACTTACTTATGCATACAACTGCGGAAAAAATAATGTAAGTTGCTTGACATGCTATTTCATACATGTACTCAAGCTAGTTCTTGAAAGAACGTTCAAACCTTATGCACATGCACATATTTGAACCTTTACAAAACTATATTTGAATCAGAACAATCTTTTTCTTTATCCCTTTTACTCAAGAAAGACATTTTATTGAACACTGAATACTCATGAATAAACATTCAATAGACACTATTCAAACAGTACTTTTTTCTAAACTTGACTAAATTCTATCTTACAAAATTCATCACACATATAAAAAGAACTTCTATTGTTATATGCTCATTAAATGAATGTTATATATAGGCCGAGATACCCTGCATTACCTCGGAGGAAAAAAATCTGTAAACATGACAACACTGGGAAGAAAATGATATTTTATTGAGATTTTTAAAAAATGCTGGTCTGGCATGTGTAGCCCCTTTTGAAACCTCAAAGATTAGTTTTTTCTAAAAACTGAGAATTCATTCAATCACTTTTGGCATGAGTAGTTTGTATGTTGAAGTACACAATGGGATTTAAATTCTACACGTTTTATTGTTATGTTTGGATTTGGATTTGGATTTGGGTCAGATTGAGGTTATCGTTTTTTTCTCTGAGAAAAATATGATTTATTGTCAGTTTGAGATTAAATTCAGTCTTAAAATGTGTGCTGTAGGGGAATTATGAGCTGCTAATTTGGGGTATGTCTAAAGTGAGAGTCCAGTTTAGCATTATAATTATATTGTAAGTAAAAATTCATTCTAAAATCTGACAGAAATTATTTTATGAAAACTGACAATTTTCTGTGGAGTTCAAAGATCACATAGTTTAAAAGAATATAAAATTGAACAGAAAGAAAAAATTTTTCGTGTTGGAATTCAAACTTGGTCAGCTAATTCTATTTTCTAAAGTTCTCACCACTCGGCTATTGAACCATCATGCCTTCGAACCTAAGAATTACTGCTCAAGAAAAAATTTTTTAAAATAGTACTGAACCTCCATCACATGTGAGTAGCTTCAAATAAATGGTGAAAAAAAAATCCTGGAGAATGATGATTTAAAATATACAAATAGTTTGATTTTGTAGATCCAACTTAAATAGTTTTTCTGAAAATCTCAGATAAAGAAACACAAAGAAAAAATATTTTTCAATGGACTTGTTTTCTGAGATTGTGAACTAAATAATTCCTTTAAATCCTATTTTCTTTTTGCAAAATTTGACCGAAAGATGTGCGCTACTGGTAATTAGAGACCTGCTGATTTCAGACATGTGTTTGTCATGGTTCCGTGATGCGTATTTCAACATCTTGGAGTACAAACACACACACATATGTTAGCACTTCATAAAATAGATGTTAAACAAACATTTTTCTATTCAGTCAACATTGCGTATCATAAGTACCAATTCTCTTGATACTCAAATATACAACTTATATAAAGCCAATATAGAATTAATTGTAAGTGCTATATAGTTGAATTTATTACCTAGAGTCCAACAATAAATCATTACACCAACTACACTTGGCACAATGTATATCATACAGCATATTCCAGTTAGCTGGTCACCAGATAATCAGGGTTACTGTTTATTTGAGCCAAATCTTTGAACAAAATAAATATATTTGTACTAATTTCTCTTGCTTGATTTTGGCACAAAGTGGTTTTTTGGTTGGTCATCACTGACTCACAAGCTGTTGAGTCAGTCTCAGTCAGGCAGAATCTGTAATATATTTGTACTGAGTGGCCCTTTAGTGTATCAGATGCTAGATTGGATTAAATGTATCTAATAATCTGCAGCATACATTCAACAGGGGTTACCAGAATGAAGGAAAATAGTAAACTCTTGCTATATTAAATTAATTGAAATGATTGGTTGGTCATTAAAGCCGAAAGTTTATTTATCCCGGTGGTTGACCCTCATTTGGTAAATAAGAAGTAAATTTGATAGTTCACCATATTTAAAGAACATTGTTTGGTTAACCCAAAGGAACATAAGTTGTTACTCATTCTACTTTTGACTTGAGCTATCCATGCAAATGATTAATGAACTCTTCACAGCCTGCCTCAAGATGATCATCCGAAACCTAGACTGGGAGAATAGAGGAATCAAAATAGATGATAAATATCTGAACAACTGCAGATTTGCAGACAACATCGCCCTTTTTGCAGAAAAGCTACACAACCTCCAACTGATGCTAGATGAAGTAAATGAAGAAAGCTAAAAAGTTGGCCTACACATCATCATCATCATCATCATCATCAGTCTTTTAACGTCCGTCGTTGGACATAGACCTTCCCCAGGATTTGCCACACTTCTCTATCATGAGCGTTGCAGAGCCAGTACTTCCTGAACTTGACTAGCTCGTCTCTCTATCTAATATTCTGCCGGCCTCGGTTGTGCATCTGATCTCGGGGTATTCATGTCGTGAGTCGTGATGTCCATCGGTTGTCTGCCATTCTTGCAACATAGCCAGCCCACCGCCATTTGAGATTTTTAATGGATTCTATGATGTCCCTGACTCTTGTCTTTTCTCGCATGTACTGTGCTGTCTTGTGGTCTCTCCATGTGAGGCCCAGCATTATTCTTTCATGTGCACGTTGCATGATTCTCAATTTACGGGTCTGTCTCTTGGTTAAGTTCCATGTTTCGGCTCCATAAGTGACTATTGGGAGGATGCATTGGTTATACACCCTTCTCTTTAGGATTAATGGGATCTTCTTATTTTTGAAGGTTGAGCTTGCTCTGCCAAAGGCTTGCCATCCTAGTGTGATTCTTCGCTTGATTTCTTCTTCTTTTGAGGGTCTCATTGAGATTCGTTGTCCTGCCTAGATGTAGTGGTCTACTTCCTCTAGTTGTGTGTCCTCGATTTTGATCTTAATGTTTTTATCCCCGATGTGGTTGTTGCACATGATCTTTGTCTTGCTGAAGTTCATGTGTAGGCCGACTTTCTTGCTCTCTTCATTTAGGTCATCTATCATCAGTTATGAACTTCAGCAAAACAAAGGTCATATGCAAAAACCATGTAATAAATAAGAACCCAACAATCAAAATCAAAGATGCAACACTGGAGAAAATAGACCATCAGGACCTAGGACAATGAATCTCCATGAAACCCTCAAAAGAAGAAGAAATCAAGCAAAAAAATCACTCTAGGATGGCTTTGGCAGAGCAAGCTCAACCCTCATAAACAAGAAGATCTCATTAATCCTAAAAAGAAGAATATACAGCCAATGCATCCTCCCGAAAGTCATCTACAAAGCTGAAACATGTAACGTAACCAAGAGATAGACCTACAGACTGAGAAGCATGCAACGTGCACATGGAAGAATCATGCTCAACCTCACATGGTGATATCACATAACAGCACAATATCTCAGGGCAAAAACAGGAGTATGAGAAGTCCTGGAATCCATTAGAAAACTCAAATGGCAATTGGCTGGTGATGTTGCAAGAATGGCACTCAACTGATGGACATCATGACTCACAACATGAATCCCCAGAGATTACATGAGCAAGCAAGGGTGGCAGAATATAAGATAGAGAGACGAACTAGACAAATTCAGCCCACAATAGAGAAGTGATGCAGATTCTGAGGAAGGTCTCGACGAGTCGACTAGTGATAAAAGACTGATGATGATGACAGGTGATGATGATAGATCCTGGGGTGCTACTGATCTCCTATGGGGCCTGAGTATTTCTTTGGAAGGAGCTTCATCAACTCATCAGCTTTATAGATTTGAAAATGGAAGGGCTCCTTGTCATCAACAAGCTGCTTCAGTTCATCTGTGAAAGGATTCAACAGCTTCCATGTCATCGTTCAGCATCTCTCTGATTATGTCTTTGTTGACATAAATAAATACCAAAGCCAGCCAAGAGGGTAACTTCCTCAACCTGAATAATTACCCATCCTCAGGTCCAGACTCCAGCTTCTTTATTCTCTCCCTGATCTTGCCGTTTGCCATCAGAATGTTGTTGATCATCATCTTCTTGAGACTGTTCTTACCCAAGAGCTCAGCCCGGGTCTTGCCGTGCCCATATTTTTTAATAACTTCCAGTTCCTGAAAGAGTAGACATAGGTATACTATATTCAGAAGCAGAGATGCATGCAAAAAACACAACATGGTAAGCACAAAATAAAAAACATGTTGACACAAACGAGTATCCAAGGAGGGTACACTGAAACCATGCTCATGCATGCTAGAATTCCTTCACATCAATCGTATCGCACCATGATCAGTGATAAGTTTTGCCATTCATCGAACTTTGTTTGGTAAATAAGAAGAAAGTTTCTTACTGTACATGTGTGCACCACATTAATATAGTCCATGTGTTCACCGCTTCTATTGAACTTTGTTTGGTAAATAGGAAGGAAGTTTGTTATGGTCCACGTGTTTGCTGCATTTATTGAACTTTTTCCTGTAAATTCAAACTCAGTTCAGATGGATCAATGAGTTCATTGAAGCCGAAAATCAATACATCGATTTTATTTTAGAGAGGGTTTACTGTATTATGTTATATGAGATTTATGTCCGAGGAGAGGAAATTTCACAAGTTGTTTCAGGTTTTGTCTTCAGGTAAAGGCATATAACAGGTATATATCAGTTTTAAGTAAGTTTATCTCAGGTTCTCAAGAAAAAGAACACATTTTGCTAAAACACCCAAGCTTAACAATTCTTTAAACCTTTTTATCTACACTCAAGTACATTCAGATAACACCAATTTTTCTAACCACATTTTGCAACCAAATAGTGTTATACGATATCCATCAGAGATTTGAGGTCTGGATGAATACAGCATCTTTTTGATTCTAAAATACTTTTGAATGTGTTCCAGAAACCATATCAAGATTTCAGCAACTTCCCCTCCCGCCTTACTCTTTTCCATAAATACAAGGAAACCACAATCTTCATTCAGTCTTTTTTCTGCTCATTGCAGAAGGTAGACTGCTCCAACACATACACCCATGTGCATTCCATTTTGATATGTATGCATATATACATATAGACTAACACACAAATTCTTTTTGCTTACTTATATAACCAGATTTGCACTTTCATCAATGAACATTAATAATTTTCTTTTAAAAATGAATACTGATCTGTAATAGCATATTTCTTGCTCTCTACTAATGAGAACCTTAACTGTATTGATCAAGTATGCATATCTCTAATAAATACATTCTTGTTACATCCATATTTTCTATTTTTATTCTTTATGCAATGATATTACATATGCATCTTTTCATTCAATAGTTGCATGCTTTATTCACCCTTTTATACAATTGCATATATGCTAATGTGCTTGCTGACAACTCAAATAGAAAAGAAAAGAACATACCTTCATTGCCATGCACAGGAATTGATAGCCTTTCTATATCTCTTAACTAGCAGCAATGAGCAACTACATGCCTTGCTTATATGAACATAGTAACTACTCTCCAAGTCTTATAGCCATTCGGACTTCACCAGATGTTCTGAACTATGCGGCATGCATTCTTGAACCTAAATATAAGTGTGACTAAAATGTGAGTGTAGCTGTTGAACCCAAATGTGAGCGTGACTTTTGAACTAAAATGTAAGTGTGACTGTTGAACTTACATTTGTAAGTGTGACTGTCAAACTAGGATGTAATCGTGACTGTCGAATCAAATTATAAGTACCCTCTTTGAATTCATTCCTGTAAGTTTCGTCATCTGAAGCCCTACCCATATCTCACAAGGACTATTAAAAAGGATAATTCATTAAAACATGTATTTCATGTTTGTTGCAAAATGAATAAATTATTTATTCTCTTCAACATAAAAATAGGTTATGTTTCCCTTTCTATATTGCCATCACCCAAATCTAGTCAGCCGACATAGTCAACCCTTTTCAACATATATATATTACATTTCATCCATGCTTCAATGGTGACCTATCCTTAACAAAATATATTATGGTGATAATGGTAATACCATAAGTTCCTTTAAACAGAATGTCCATAGTGAAAAAAACTTTTGAATAAAATTGTTTTGAAAATGTTCTGAATATGTTGAAACATTAGTGTTGTCGAGAAACATAAAATGTTTTCGTGGAAAGGTAAAAAATATGTAGATTAAGCTTGAGCACACTTAGCTGAAGAAATTGTGAGTGCTCGAAATTTTAATTTTTATAAAACATTTTAAAGAGTCCTTGGTAAAGGTTTGTTAGTGGTTCGCAGAATCAATATGAAATGGAGATAACAAATAACACTGCCTAACGTATTAAGGAATAAATGAAAGCAGAAAAAGTGACCATTTAAAACATTACTTTATTAGATTTAATTATAAAGGATGTAATTTAGTTCTAGGGTTACAGGTTAGGGTTGAGCTTAGTTTTGCAGTTGATGTTGGAAATAACAACAAAAATATTTTTTCATGATTATGAAATCAAAAAGAACTAGCATCCAAGGGAAATTATGAATCACTGCTGTTCATATATATTCATTTTTATCACGTAAATTTAGCATAAACTCACGTTGAACCCTCTATAGAAAACAAGGGAGCAGGGGGGGGGGTTAAAAAATGAAAAAAGACATTTCAATACATGCTGAGGAGACAGTGTGTGTGTGTGTGGAGAACTTAAAGTTTCTTCTCTGAATGCTGGGCAAAGTCCACATACGTAAATACATAGATAAATACATATCTATAATTATCAAGAAACACAAATAACTTGAACCCTTCAAAAGTGTTTGAATGGGTTTGTTGTGGATAATGGTGATCAACAACAACAATAACAGTTACATGCGTATCAGATGGGATACATGTGAAAAGGTGTTTTTTTTTCTCAAGCTCCCGGTGACCAATGTCTACTGTGTTGGGGTGATCAGTTAAAGAATTGGAAAAAGGGGTGATCAATGGATAGATTATTTCTCTTGCCTTTCATTGCTCACTAAAATACCCAAATTAAAAAAAAAAAAACAAGGGTGGACACAAACTATGGGACCAATTTAGCATGAACTTACATTGAAAATTGAACCACCCACTCAAACCTCATTTTGATGTGGAATTTAAAAAAGCAAAAACAAAAAAAAAATGAATTTTTCCTACTTGAGGGGAATGAGTAAGCAAAATTTCAAGTTTCTACATGAACACTTAGGGCGGGGCAAAGTCTGTATATACAGTCACATAAATTTCAGAACATATGAATAGCCTAAACTCAACAATAGTATCTAAACTAGTGTTGTGGGTAGTGGTGATTAATATACTCTAGCAACTAAATTGAAAATTCATTGAACAGCTCTAAAACTAACCCTAACTCTAAAACTAATCCTAAAATCAATATCCTTCTTTGATTAAATTTGATAAAATACAGTTTTAAATGGTCTAGTTTTCTGCTTTCATTTGTTCCTTGATATGTTAGTAGCAGCAGCTGTGGAAGTTAATGTTCTTTGTTATCTCCCTTTGATATTTTAGTCTACAAACTAGTAACAAACCTTTACTAAGTTTTGCTCTAACTTTAGCTTACCTCCATGACAGCAAGTTAGAGGAAGAAAGAAATTAGTCACAAATTGTTAGTATAACATCATGTAACTGGTTTTTGCCGCAACTAATAATAGATTTTCTCTTTTGAATCACTGTAGCCCCATAAATGGCCAGTCTGACCAACCACTCAAGTGTCCGTGTGTCTGTGTGTGGGTGTGTCTCTCCGGGCACTCTTGGTTACATTTTTGGGGGCCACAACCTTAAAAATTTGCCTGGATACACCACTAAGAACCATCTAGAAACACTTCTTTTTAGTTTTTTTAAAAAAGTGCTTTTTTGGGTTTCTTTAGTCATCTTTGTACTAACAATGTCCAAATGCTGTTTTTTTTTTTTTTTAATAATCTTATGTAAAAGATCTGCTTTTTTAGTTAATTTTACATAGAAGATCTTTTTTTTTTTTAATAATTTTACATAAAAGATAATTTTTTTGGATAACTTTAAATGAGAGATCTATTTTTTAGATAAATTTATCTAAAAGATTTATTTTTTAAATGATTTTACATAAAAATCAATTTTCTTTGATAGTTTTACATAAAAAATCTATTTTTCTAGATAATTTTGCATAAAAGAACTATTTTTTCATAACAATTTTACATAAAAGATCAATTTTTTTTGGATGATTATATCTTAGTGACAACCCAGTTACAAAATAGGCATTCCACCTCGGAAGAAGAAGAAGATGCTATGTTTGCCACCACCGCCATTTGTAGTGTTAGAAAGTAGGAACCACTGGTTGATCCAAATGTTTGATCCTGCATTCAATTTCAGTTGACACAATTGAGTGAGAGCCAGCAAATATTTATTCAGTCTTTTTCATATGGGAGCATCAAGTTGGGGTTACACAAAACAATTGTACTGCACCATTATCCTTTTTTTGACTATGAGGTTCCAACTTTCAAACCACCTCACCCATGTTGAAAAGTCTGACGATGGGGGGGCGGGAGAGCAGACCCCAATGCCTTGCTTACCTGTTTCGGTCCTGACCAATGGCGGCTTGTCTGTAGGCAATGCTGAATTGCAACATCATCTATTTATTTTTGCCTGAAATATATGTATAATATATTTATTTATTTATTCTTACTTGTACAAGATATTTATTACAATTATCAATAATCTTCAAATAATCCTCTCATTTCTAAAAATAAAGACAACAAAAATCCTTGTGGAACTGTCTACTCCACAGTTCCTATGCTGGAAGGTTGCTTTGTCTGCTGACAGAGGCTATACCATAGGTAAAGTATTGGGTGAGTTGAGGCACTGTGGCTCCTGGCAGTGCTGTGTAGTTATCCGTGTGAAAAACAATGATATGAGAGAGATAGAGAGAAATTCTGGTCGGCACTGTTTATTGACTACATTGAGAGACAAGGGAAGTGAGAATAGACTTGTTAAACAAATCTGGCTTTTTTAAAATTGTTGCAGTAATATTTTTAATAAATCTTTGTTTTTGGGTGGAGTGTACTTCAGAATTGCAATGTTTTATAAACAATCATTATTATTTGATTTGTGATTCTACAATTCAACTTATTTTTCAGTTGCACTCTTTTCTCAGAAATTTAAACTTTTGACAGCCCGAGTTCCGATGAGAAAGATCAACTGAAATATTAAGATGAAGTTAAATCGTAGCATTAAAAAAGTTTGAATAAAATTTATAGTGATGATTAATTCATTTTCCAATTAAATCCAAGTTATAAAGCAATTACACCAATGAATAATTACAGTATTTTATTTGTCATCCCCAAAAGTTGCTATTAAGACAAGAGATTGTGCCTCAACTGATATTGAAATGTCTCAGCCAGGAATAAGTGACAATATAGAGGTATATTTGTTGCTTTAATTCAGAATAGTACCAAAGGAAAGGTTGGCCGTCCGGTTGTGAAGTAAAAAATGCATCATTGTGTTTTCCGTCTTCGTTGTTTGGAAGTGATGTAACATGAACAAAAGACGGCTTTGAAAATATAAATTTAGGTAATTCAGTTTCATCAGATCATATGAAATCAAACTCTCGTAATTTTTGACCAGTAGATTTGCCCCAAATTTTACACGGTTTTGCCTAAATTGCACTGATTTTCCCAAAAATCTAACATGTTTTACCCAAAATTTAACACGTTTTGCCCAAATTTAACATATTTTGCCAAAAATTATATACATTTAGTCCAAATTCTCTTGGTTCACCCCCCCCCTCTCTGGCTAGTACACCTATGGTTGTAAGGGCCTAATCATCAAAAAAAATCAGCTTTCGAAATCCAGGGCACTTACTTCTAAGCAATAGATATTTACTAGCTTTGTATGGCACAAGTTAACAAGTGAGGGGCACTCAATGTCAATCAAATTAACAGAAGAAGTGGTGTGCAAGGTTAGCATGCTAACTATAACTCCATGGGGAGGTGCTCAAAAAGTTAATATTTCTACGACTTCCAACAACAACAGCAACAATAATCATAGAATCAATAACAAAAATGAAGAAGAGAGAAGACATCTGTCTGTCTCAGTAACCAATGGAATGCCACTGAAGTGACCTCTATAGGACATAAGCCTGAGTAAAGCATATTAAGATTCTTGGATGCTCACTTGTTGATACAGTCCAAAAGAGAGGGGAGCAATACATTTGGCATCAGCTTGTCTGCAGGGTCTACTGGAAAGAAGTCCAAGTTGGTATCAGCTATCTTAGGGGGGGCTCAACCCCCTAGTTTGGAATCAGAGATATTTATCTCTTTGACTGATTGCCATCCATGGTTAGTCTGCCCTGTTATTTGCCTATATCTGTGGAAAGAAGGGAAGAAATGGATTCATGCCTCATCCAAGGGCATTAGAGTTAAATCAATGCTAACTGGCTTTGAACTCAGTTTGCGAATTCTTTTCTCTATACTGCTAACCATTAGGCCGATATAACTCCTAGAAAAATTATAACAACTAGCATTGCAAACAAATGGTGTTTTCACAAAGCAGAGGCTTTCTCTAAAAATATTATTTGTATCTCAATCAGAGTAATATTAGCTAAGTAAGGTCCTACAGTGGTTTATTATTTAGTTTGAAAAACTTGAATGCTTTGTGTCTGAGATCTCTTCTGAGATTTGATTTGAATATGTTTGTGTTTGGAGAAGAGACTGTGGCATATAACAGCTTGTTCCTGGTGGGAGCAGATCTGTCTGAGAAGAAGTGTTTTCTCAATCCCAGAGGCTGTTTGGATTTGTAGCTTCTGGCTGTGTTGTCTGGTTGCATTGCTTGGAGATGGCTGTAGCATATCTGGACAAACACTGCACTTACGAAAATGTAAGATACTGTGTGAGATTTGAACAAACCAATCTATCGGAGCAAGGAGACTAGAACTAGATGGGTGTTGGGAATAAAAAAAAAAAAGATTCTCTTTCAATGGATCACAGGGTGAGAAAAAAAGGAAAAAGAAATACTATGAACTAGCTTGAGAACTGAAAAGAAAAGATCATACTCAATATGAATTGTATACTGGACCTTTAAAACCCAATTCAGAAGAGTTGAAGAATTGATAAGTCTTGGAGGATTTCTGACTATCCAGCAATGTTGAATTTGGCAGGTGTGCTTGAGAGAGTGTTGCTTAAAAGAGTAATTGTAAGGACTTGCAGTCAATTGACCCCATGACCAAGGCCAGTATAATTCTTTTTGATTTTGATTTGAAATAAGAGGTTCAATAATGATATTATCAGAAATTTTGCAATGAAAAAATTTCAAAAAGGTTGTATCTAATTCAGATATATAGCATGTGAGTAATTTTATTAAATGCTCTTATTTTGTTTCCTTGTATTTAGATAAGACATAGTTCTATTTTTATCTTTTTATACTTTTATCTTTTAAAATTCAATGACGTTTAAACATTTCAAATGATTTGAAAATACTTTCATTCTGCCCAAATTTTTTTGTAGGTCCTCAGCACTGTTTCTATTGTGCGTAATTCATAACATGGTTTTGCCCCTGACAACCACTCACTGCTGCTGTTATGGAGATGATAATTTGTTAGAATGATTTGGGTTTTGATTTGATTAGTTGTCAACAATATATTTTTTTTTAAATTTGTGGAACCATTGACCAATCAAGGAGTAATGAATGGCATGAAAGAAATGATAGGTCCAGAGCAGCTACTAAATGCCTTAAATTAGATTAGGAAGCACAGGTTTATTCCATATTGACAAGTGAAAAAAATCCTGAAGCAATGAAGATCATATTCATTCAAAATATATCAAAATATATAGGAATTATACATTTCCACAACAAAAATAAACTATCTTATTAAATTGAATCTTTACGTGTGAAACTTGTGCTTGCACAATGATCTGTTTCCTACAGTATAATGGTATTTGTGTGGTCAGATGAATCATTTGGATATTTGAATTGTCTCTATTTGTAAGAGAAGAAAATGAATTTTAGTTTGAAAATTTAATGTTGAGCAATTTAAAGAACATACAATAATATAATGTGAAAACTGCAAGAAACCTGTGGTGTCCCTTTCTCTTTTGATGTTTAAAACACATGCTTCTTTTGCTTAATGGTTAATCTGGCCCTTGACCAAAGAATACATTGCATATGGTATGTTGAAGAATTTCCATTTCCAGATCCATGATTGTTTACAGCAAAATAATCAGTCAACTTCCTCAAACTGGAATAGATATGTTCTCTTCCAATACATCATTCAAACAAGCCAATTGCTAACTGTAGCATTTCACAGAGATAGTTTCTCCAAGTCCAGGCAGTTTGTAATGAAAAATTCCCTTTGAATCCCACTTAATAAATAAGGACAAACTTTCTTCTCAAGTAGATTTTGTTTGGAGTGAGATGGAGAAGGCTACCCTGGATCTAGTTACAATTCGCTTTGTTTCAGATTCTCATAATAAATCTCTACTTGTGATCATTTTATTCAAAATGATATTTTTGTGTTGAGCAAGTTGAAAAAAAACAAAACAAGTGTTTGAACAATATCTGACAGACCTACTAAATCTCCTGCCTTATTCTCCCGCTTTCCTTTGAATTGATATGTAAATATTGTATTGTGCTTCTGTATATAGGCTGAATGACAAAATTTGAAAGCTGCATTCTTTAGCCCGAAATTTTCTGTAATTAACTTTTTGCTTTCTCTCCTGCCCATTGGGTATCAAAAATTATAATGATATCTTCTATGTGATCCCTGAGAGGTCCTGCATGGTACAGGAGACTCACACAAGCATGTAATGAATTTATACAAATCTTCTGCATTGAAAAAAGTAGGCCTGAAAAAAATTCCCTCCTATTTGCAAACCTACTGAGTCTCCGGCATTTCACAACTTTGATATTATGTCAAGATAGGTTTTCAATGCAAAGCTGTTTTAGAGCTCCTAGAACTGAAATCTTTTCTCCTCACCCCCTGACCATAGAGGTTGGGGGGTCATTTTTAGAAATCTGCCTCCTGAGAACTTGTTTAAACCTTGGCAAGCATGGTCTGATGTTAATTTCTATGAATTCATGCGGAGCCCATTTTCCTAGCAACAGAATTTTTCTTAAGACTTCTCAAGGATATACTGCAGGTGACTAACAGCAAAAACTAAAAATCAAAAACTTTCTGGAAAGATGAATGCTTCTGATTTGGGGGATTTTTTAAAGGAAGGGGTCAGACAAAAGTTATCAAATCAGAACAGCTTTTTTCTTTTATATTATCATTACTTTGATAAAATATTTTGAATTTCAATTCTTTTACTGAAAGATCGAATATATTTCAGTTTTATCAAAACTGTAACGTCACATCTGGATCAGATAAATGATAATTAATCAATTGATTAATTAAATAATCTGACAAATGCCCAACAAATTGAGTGTACAAGATTAATACTAAGAAGAGTTATTCCCCCTATATATCTAAGGGAAATAACGCTTTATTCTAGGAATATTTGAGTTACTTCCCTTGAAAATCATCCAGCTGACAATAGTTAATCTAAGTTTTATTTATTTACCCCTGCGTTTATTTACATGTAATGTCTCCCTAGGCGTCTCAACACTTCATATCATAAATAATATTAATAATAATATATCTAAAAATGCATAAAGATATAAAAATTACGTTTTGTCGACCAATAAAATCAGTGAAATAATACTGAATTTATTTATTAATCTCTAATGCCTCTATAGGCATCTCATTTATGATGTATTGTCTAATCAGCATTCAAACATCTTATTCCCGTCCACCATCACTTGATCGCACTTCAGCTTGCAGATTTAGAGCTGCAAATTACATTAGCCCCCTAAAATATGAATTACCAGAATTGATCTGAGGAGAGAAATCCGGGTAAGTAGCGTGTTCACTACTTAAGCACAAAATCAAGGTTTGTACCCAGTTAGTTGGATTATCAACAAAACGCAGAAATAAGAACAAACAAAGAAGTGAACAACAGTGCTAAGTTTAATTCATGAGTGAATCAAAATAAAAAAGGACCGGAGTTTCTGCCTACACGGATATATGAAGGGATCTACTACCATAGTTTGAATATCGTAAAGATAACAATCTGCTTTCTGATTGGCAGTTCTGTGTGACGTCAAAAGGGGAACAAAGAATGGAGGGGTTAGAAGTAGATACTTCCAAAGGACAGATAACTCCGTATATAAATAATTTTCTTCAGCTGGAAAGGTGGGCACTATAGGGGCATACTATTAGAATTATTATATTTTATTGGACAGTTAGGTAAAAATAAAACAAATAAAATATGAAACAGCAAAGTAAAAAGACGCCACACCAACCATCAAGTTAATCATCGTAATATGTGCGGTAGCGCTGAATCCATCCTCTAAGAAAAAAAAAAACAATAAGAAAAAACAAAAAAACAAAAAAACAAATAGAAAAAACATTTTTCCGCAAATCCCCACAAACATCTTTTTACTAAGTTTTCATCATCATCATCATCATCATCATCACCACCACCACCACCACCACCACCACCACCACCACCACCATCATCATCATCATCATCATCATCACGATGTTAGCGTCAGTCGTTGGGCATAGACCTACCCCAAGATTCGCCTGACCTCTTCATCGTGGGCATCGAGGAGCCAGTACTTTCTCAGTTCATCTAGCTTGTCACGCCATCTAACATTCTTTTGGCCACAATTTCATAAACCTGCAACTCCAATAACATTCAAGGGACCCCCATAAGTATCCCATGCCCGGTTTGGAGAAGCCCCACTTAAAAATACTTCACTTAATAATAAATAATAATAAAAAAAATAGTCAGCTTTTTAACCAGCAGGAAAAAAATGAAAAGAGTTCTTTCACGCATATGTGTATCTCTCTACTGTTACTGCTACTATTTTATATTTTTTTCTGCAAAAAGTCATTATTTTTCCGAAAATCAAAGAACACTTTTTGAAAGTGCCTGAAAGGTGTACTCGTGTGCATTTGCAAACTTGTATACCAAGATTAAATGAGTCAATAAAATTCCATTTAAAGGCATTCATAAAATTAAAAAACAAACAAAAAAACAAATCAAGATCGATTTTAGAAAATGTCTGATGGAGTATTTATGCTAACTTGCAATGTTCTACACCAAATGGTGTATCCGGTAATGGTGGCACAAAATTTTCGCCCGCCCCCAAATTCTATTAAAGAATTAAAAAAAATTTCTGAAAAACGATGTCGTTTAGAACATGTCTCGAGGATTAGTCATACAAATTTGCAAGGTTCTAGGCCAAATGGTTCGTCTGGTAGCGCTGACACAACGAAAACTACTGAATGAAAAGGGAAGAATATCTAGCCACCACATATCCTACAGATCATCATCATCATCATCATCATCATCAGTCTTTTAACGTCCGTTGTTGGACAAAGACCTTCCCTAGGATTCACCACACTTCTCTATTGTGGGCCTTACGGAGCTAGTATTCACTGAATTTGTCTAGTTCATCTCTCCATCTTGTATTCTGACGGCCTCGGTTGCACATGTGATCTCTGGGGACCCATTTTGTGAGTCGTGACGTCCATCAGTTGTCTGTCATTCTTGCAACATGGCCTGCCCATTGCCATTTGAGTTTTCTAATAGATTCTATGATGTCTCTGACTCCTGTTTTCTTCCTTATATGCTGTTCTGTCGTGTGATCTCTCCATGCGAGGCTGAGCATGATTCTATCATGTGCACGCTGCATGCTTCTCATTTTGAAATTCTGTCTCTTCTGTTTCAGCCCCATAAGTGACAACCAGGAGGACGATTGGTAGTATACTCTTTAGGATTATTGAGATTGACTTGTTTTTGAAGGTTGAGCTTGCTCTGCCAAAGGCTTGCCATC
Organism: Thysanoteuthis rhombus; assembly: GCA_963457665.1. NCBI lineage: Eukaryota > Metazoa > Mollusca > Cephalopoda > Oegopsida > Thysanoteuthidae > Thysanoteuthis > Thysanoteuthis major. The sequence goes on from OY735211.1 coordinate 14,542,950, forward strand.
CTAGGGCGATTCTTCGCTTGATTACTTCCTCCTTTGTGGGTTTCATAGAGATTTGTTGCCCTACGTTGATGTAGTGGTCTACTTTGCCGAATTTTGCATCTCCTATCTTGATAGCTATGTTCTTATTCTCAATATGATTGTTGCACATGATTTTCGTTTTACTGAAGTTCACGTGTAGGCCGACTTTTTTGCTTTCTCCGTTTAGTTCATCGAGTAGGAGGTCGTGTTGGTTCTCTTCGAAAAAGATGATGTCGTCTGCAAATCTTAGATTGCAAAGATATTCGCTGTTTATTTTGATTCCTCTATTATCCCTGTCCAAGTTTCAGAAGCATATTTCGAGGCATGCCGTGAAGAGTTTGAGTGAGCTGCTATAACCTTGTCTTACTCCTCTTCGGAGTTGGAAGGGTTCAGAGTCCATATGTAGCCTGAGAAAGGAGTTGCTATGATTGTATGTATGTTGTAGTATTTTGACAGGGTCTACACCTTGTAGACCATGGGTATTACTACAGATTTAAATGCCTTCTTGAAGTCTATAAATGCTACAGCGAGTGGCATTTTGTATTCTGCAGCATTCACTTTCAGCTGATTTATTGAATGGAGATGGTCCATGGTCGAGTAACTTCTAAATCCAGCCTGTTCCCGTGCTGGGTTTTCAGCTAATGTTTTAGCGATCTGCTTGGTGATTCTTTTTGTGAAAAGTTTATAGATACAGCTTAGTAGGCTTATAGACCTGTAGTTGTTGAGGTCTTTGGGGTTTCCCTTTTTTATGTCAGAGCATTATGATGGCCGTGTTAGTCTTTTGGGACTTCACTTTGTTTCAGACATAAGTTGGATAGAATAGCAAGTTTTTTGTTGTCGATCTTACCTGCTTTTTTGAGTAGAACGATCGTAATGTTATCTGGTCCAGAGACTTTTCCTTTTTCTTTGTTTGTTTGATGGCTTGCTTTACTTCCCATGGTGTAACTTCGGGGAAGTCCTCCAATTGATTGTCAGCGTCTTGCGTATCCTGTTCGTTGTTTTGTTGCCCATGCCTTGAAGAGTTAGGTTCTTGGTAGAATTCTAACACCCGACCGCATAGATTGAAAAAAGAGACCCGAATAATTCAACACTTCATGGAAATTACAATTTGCTTTTTATAAAATTATGATCTATTAAAAATTTTGTAGTCATCCCAATTCAATTATATATATATATATATATATATATATATATATATATATATCAAAATGAAATATAACCAAATCAAATATCTTAGTTAAACATACTACAAATATACGTATACACTGTCTTCTTCCTTCTCTCTCCCTTTCCTTATCTCATTTGTCTATTTACCTGAAAAGGCAATAACTAAATTTGGAAACAAAACACACCTGAGAATTCGTCGACAGCTAAACATTTTTTCCTGGAAATTATCCCTTTTAACCACAAATGAAGACCCAAAGTTCCAAGAAAACAAATAAACTCCATTTATTCAGGGGAAGCCAAGAGATAACAGGACACTCTGACAAAATCCCTTTGGAAAACAACAGGTGTATATAACGATGCAATGGCTCAATTACAAGCTGAGTGCCTTTATTAGAGACTTTTACTTTACTCCTTGAAAAGACTTTACATCCATTACACATCGCACAAAATCATTTCTTTCATAATTTCATAATTCAAGTACATCAAAAGTGTTGCATTTTTTCATAAGAGAACTTTGTCGTTTATTCCTCTGTCATTTATCCCGCTCTGACTTACAAGCCTTTTTCCTCCCACTCAGCAGAAAGATAACATCCAGACTCCCTTCTAAGTAGTTGTAAGCATGCACCTAATTTTATCTGTGAGAACCTTTGATATTAGACAATAAATCCTATTTTAACGGAGTCAATAACAAATAAAACTTATAGACCCCCCCAAGTTAAAAAAAAAACTGATCTTTCAGTTATCTATAAATCCCATAGCTGATTGCAAGGCAACTAAGCTGGACTGGCCAATAACTTTATAGTTTGGTTCAGACCTCCCCATCTAGTATGTAGGCAGAGTTGGGATTTCCAAATGAGTGTAAAAAGTTAAAAAGAATACCTCTTTACCAATCTTACTTTTCAAAGTGAAACAGGATAAAGAATCTGTTATGGATCACTGAAAAAAAGCTTTACTAATCATATATACATGGATAATTATCAAGGATTTTTTTTCATATAATGAGTAAAGATGTATGTTTATATATAATGAGTGAAGATTTTTTTTCGACGGTTCAATGCAGATTGTATATTCTGTTTCGCTTATACATATAAATATATTCATAATTTCTAATAGTAAACATGAATACGGCATTCTAGCTCTCAAAGAAGCTCTTAAGAATAGAACCCCTAGAGAACCCAAAACAAAAATGATAATCACCCTTATGCCTCACATTCTCTCCCGAAATATTTTCAATTTTAATAATAGACACTTCTGTCTGATAAAAGGTTGTGCCATGGGCACATTTGTGCCCCTCTCCCACGCTAACATCTTCCTTAGCAAGATAGACAAAGACTGCATCTTCTATATTGAATAGATAGATATACATTCGGTTGGAGCTGCACCAGAGAAGTTGTTTACACATATAGACTCTATACACGACTTTATCAAATTTGACTATGAAAAATCCACAGACTCCACACCATTCTTAGACATCTGCATATGCATAGATAACAATCGAAACCTTCAGACCACCCACCATACCAAGCCTACAGACACCCACAACTACCTCCACTTTGAATTAGCCCGCCACCAAAATCTGAAAAATCCTACTATTTTCATAAGCACTCAGAATTAGGAGAATTTACTCTATAGATAGTGAACAAACAAAAAAATCTTGCTACACCATTACATTAAACGAGGATATTTATTAGATACAAATAACCAAATAAAAAGGCCATCACAATACCCTAGAGAAGAAACCTTCACACTCTCTAACAAAAATAAACCCAACCACATAACCACTTATAACCACCTTCCACAATACATTCCCATCTTTGTCACATATGATTAATAAGAGATGGAATACACTTACACCACACACAGAATTCTAAGAAATATCCCAAGAACCATGTGTCATCGCCTACTGCAGACCCCAAAACATTAAAGACATGATTAGCAGTAACACAAAAATAAGCAACGAAATCTCACATAACACCATCCCTAAAACCATTAAGTTATTCCAACGATGCCACAAGAAATAGTCTATGTTGCAGCCACCTTAAACAGACCATTATCTTCACTATCTCTACCACTAATAAGACTTTCTACACCTACCATAATTCAACCTGCCGAAGCAAAATGTCGTCCATTCCCTGAAATATAATCAATGCAAAAACAACAACATATAGGCAAGTCTGAATGGCAATTCAACGTTATACTTAATAACTATAAGCACATAATTAAATACCCCAACCATCCCAACCTATTCCCAGTAGAACTAAACTTCTGCACTCTGGATACGACTAAAATTCTAGAACAATGTGAAGATATGTGGATTAATAAACTTGAAACACTCTACCTAACGGACTTAACATTTAACTCAACAACCCTAATCACACTGTTCGCTAACACCATAATCCCCCCATACTCTCTACGTACCAACTCACTTATTCATACCTGCACTTTAAACTATACTTCTACTTAGGCCCCAATACCCCTTAATAAACATATACTCTTATTCCTGACAATAACTTCACCTATACAATTTAGACTCCCACCCACATATAATCAATGTTACAAAACTACCTTACCCTATCCATACCTAACCCCCCTTTATGTATGTCCAACATTGGGAGCTTTGCATAGTCGCAAAGACCGCTACCTATAGACACCTATGTATGGTCCATTTTACTTGTACTACTCAAAGCCATCCAAATTTTCAGAATATCCACGAAGACCATTAATACATACCAATCGTGTAGCGATATGTGAGAAATCGTAAAAAGAACACATCTAACTTAAAATTCTGACTATTCATGCGCGAAACAATATATACTGAAAGATGTGTTAAAACAAGAATAAAGGTAATCAGATATCCGTTATCATTATATTGCTATCTATACTCGACCTTTATTAATGTTCCCTTTTATTCGCAACACTTCAAGATGATACAGTTTTCATAATAACTAAATTTTTTATTATAATATTTTATCTAATTGGATAGATAGATAGATAGAGAGAGAGAGAGAGAGAGAGAGAGAGAGAGAGAGAGAGAGAGAGAAAGAGGGGGGGGAGCAGTTTTAGAGTTTCAAAAGGGAGATCTTCCAAAAAGAAAATGAGCGAGGGAGAAGAGAAGAAAAATTTTTCGAATGAAACTCAATCATACGTAACAAGGACCCCTTTCATCTTACCTGACTACCTGGATTAATACTAGAGATAGCCTCAACCCCAACTTATCAAATACTCAACTGCTCTAAGATTAAACCATTACCCAACTCCCCAATATCCGTGATAACCGATTCTTAAGAATGCCCACCTCCTCTGACCAGCAAAACAATAAAATACCAATAACTGCTGTTTTTACTTCCAAGAAAATATCCAACCAAACCACCACCACAGGTTTCTTCACAGACATAAAACAGTTCGGACTCACCATCATGACCTCTCAGGAATCCTTATTATTGATTTCCATTTTTGCTTTAAAAGCAAAACATATGATGCTAAATTTGTTTTCTACGGAACCACTAAAGGGGGTACAAATGCTACTCAAGATAGGACCCCCCAAAAACACACGTATAGCATGCTAATGAATTAATTCATGAATTGAATAATCAACAAATAAAGTCTCTCGAGTCTGTCTAATTCCCTATTGTTCATTGTCCCTTTTATACTTAACGTTGAAGACAAGGGACTTGTCTGAGAACATCAGAATAGCTATTATCACCAAACACATGATCTCTAAAGACTATAAGGCCATCTCAAATAACTTGTTATCCCTGTCTTACCAGTGTGCTGCGTTAAGAAGTTTACTAAGAATTCTCGGAAACTCCTCTCAAAAATTATGAAAATAAGATTTCAATTTAAAAATATTGCATTCTTTTATTGTGTGCAAAAGCTTACTAAATATGAACTATATATTACTTGAGTTGAAAAGTTAGTATTTAGAAGGAAAGTACCTGTTTTTGATCGCTGCCTTGACTCTGGAAGGCATTGATGCTGCAAGACTGTTGACTTCTTTTGTCCATATTGTCTTCCATGGTGGCAATTTTCATTGGGTCAATCTTTCTTTTCATAACCTTCTACAGATTCTCTTTCGGATTGAGGTCTTGTGCGTTTAAAGGCCATTCCAAGAGCTTAATAGATTTCTAAGTCACTGTCAAACTGTTAAAAATGTCACTTGTTGTTGTTGTTGGGGGGGGGGAGTAAATTCGATTAGTAAAGTCTTTGAAGTTCGGTGCGAACTGTAGAAAAAACACCTCGTAAAACGTACAAAGAGTTTGAGTCTGACCAATAATAATCTGGGGTCATGGTTCCAGTACATCTCATACACTGCACACTAAACCAATAAGGTTTCTATGGACGAAGGCAAAGGAAGACCCCATTGCTGGAAAAAAAATATGAAAAAAAATGACTTTGCCTAGGGTACTGGGAGAAACCACAACCGTTCTAGGAAAATGTTCTACGGACAAACAAAATCAAAATCGAGTTTTTTGGCAATGCGATTCGCAAAATATTGCTAACGGAGCCGCCCTGCGTCCTGTAGATAAAATCAATGCACAAGAAAAAATTCAACCTTTTAAAGTCTAGTGTATAAATTCTCGTACAATTGCGACATGGAAAAAATCTGTGAGTCATATTTTTACTAGAAATCGTAAATTACAATTTTTTTCCTTTTTTGCCACTTTTGGCTTAAAAAAAAAACTTTTTTGAAGTTTCACCAACCTCAAAGACGTGGAAGCATTTCTTCTTTCCTCTACAATTTCGAAAAGACGTCGGAATTTTGATAAGCATCAACCAAAGACTCAGCCACAGATGTGTAAGTGAATGTAATAATTGTAAGAATTGCAATAATGAGATAAAAGTCTTGGAGACCAGGAAGTTCACCGAAAGAAATCAGCTTTGAATGAAAACACGTCAAGCAATACAGTTGAGGATGACCATTCGCTTAGCAGTGCATGGACTTGGATAAAACATTGACATAAACAAATCAAGAGCTATCACTCGTCTGAGTACAATGGGAAAGAAGAAAAAGTTGTTGTATAAGTGGGTTTGATTAAATTGTGCTCAAGTGTACAGGTTTTTACTTCTCCATTACTTGCATTTCGAGAACGACATTCGTTTCTACTGGACAATCTTATACGCGCTTCTGGCTTTTACCGTATCGAATTTCTTGTGGGCACTCGTGCGCAAGTGCAGGGTCACATAATTCAGATCTTCAACGGATTTCTTCGTGACGTGAATAAACGCATACACGTTGAACGAAGTCGGTCTGCTAAAGACATTTTCTACAGACGGTGCCGACCGTGTCTGCTGCTGTTGACAAAGATTCTCTCTCGGCCACTTGACAGGCGACCAATATTGATTTGCTGTCGCAGCAGCTGCAAATTCCGAACGCGTTAAGTCCTTTGATCTTTTCATTCGATCGTCTTCGATCGCCGGTGTGTCTGCACACGGGCAAAAGGCCATGATCAATGGACGCAAGTGCTCGAGAAGAAGACATTAATCTTACAACTTTCACATTACGTAGGGGTCGCTGCGCGTGTCGACCGGCCACAATAGTGACTCGTACACGTGCTTGCATGTGCGCATACAATCATGCAAAGAAGAGAAAAGCGTCATTGCATAACGCGCACTCACTTTGGTGTTTCAGGTTTCCTTCAGTCCAGATCCTTTTAGAATCAAAGGAAATATTAAAAAGTTGAAGGGATTTAAAAACAAAAATGTTGTCGAAAGTTATGACACGAACTATCTGCTCTCATTAGAAACTGTCAGTCAAAGCTGATCCTAAAACCCTTGGTTTAGCTGGCTGGTTATCTTTGTATAACCGTGCACAATAATAATCTGAAAGAATGGCCCAACTGAAATAAAATTACGTTTTAAAATAGGGTGTTAAAGACTTGAAAAAAAAAACAACAACTGTGTGTCCATCTAATCTTACAGTATATATTTGATTCAATTACATCAGAAAAATGTTAATACATGATTTTCAGTTCATGTTTATTTTTAATAAACTGTATATTTTGGTTGGGACATCTTTCCTATTTTTCCACTTGGGTTTTCTTTGACCTGGACCACTATTACCAATGCAATTTTTACCGGGTTGTTTTTACCTGTGCAATTTTTACCGGACAATTTTTACTGAGTTATTTTTACCAGGGCCATTATTATCTCAATCCATGTATGACTCACATAGGCCGCACCAGTGGGGCTAGAGGGATGAAACTTTCAACATTTAGTCCTTATATCTATTTTTGTGTTTTTTGACCCATCAACTAAATAGGTTTCTGGTGGTGGGCTAAATTGGTCCCTTAGATTGTACCCAACAATAAACATTCAATCAATACTTTCTTCTTCTATCCATCAAAACGTGAAAGAATCAATTTATTCATTGATCACCCGTTTTTCCAATTTTTTAATTTATCACCCATAACATGGTATGCTGTTAAAAGACGTTGGCCACATGACAGTTTCTATTGAATAACTAAGTAGACCTCCCTCCTGCATCATTCGAGTTAGTATCCATATCTCTGATGTTTCGATCGCCGCAGTTCGACTGGCACATTTTCCAGTCATTTTCTAATGTATATAGCATGCAGTAATTATACATATGATAGGTTTAGTAATGCTTGCATTGAACCCCGACTACTGATAATCACATTTTCCTGATTTTCAAAGCATAACATACAGGCATAGTCCTAAAAATTGCTTAAAACAAATTTTCGTTCAAAAATTGCATAGATCGGTGTTTAACTATAGAAGTTCCATCACCAGCAAACAAACTAAATTATTCTGATGGTAAGGAAAATACTTTTATTGAAAATAATTTCAGGAATTGATGCAAGTGTCAATCACAGAATAGGACGTTTGTGAGCTTAATTTGAATACATTGCTAATGATTTTACGATAGAAATTTGTAGGGAATCATTTTAACATAGAAAAGCATTGAAAATTGGGAAGAAAAGAGATTTTCAGTTGCCATGAATTATCATCATCAGTCTCTTAATGTCCGTCGTTGGACATAGACCTTCCCCAGGATTAGCTACACTTCTCTATCATGGGTGTCGCGGAGTCAGTACTTTCTGAATTTGTCTGGCTCGTCCCTCCATCTAGTACTCAACCGGCCTCAGTTTCGCATGTGATCTTAGGGGATCCATGTCGTGAGTCGTGATATCCATCAGTTGTCTGCCATTCTTGCAATATGGCCAGCCCATTGCCATTTGAGTTTTTTAATGGATTCCTTGATGTCCCTGAATCCTGTCTTCACCCGGATGTATTGTGCTGTCTTGTGATCTCTCCATGCGAGGTTGAGCAGAATTCTTTCATGTGCACGTTGCATGGTTCTCAATTTAGAGTTCTGTCGCTAGGTTAGTTTCCATGTTTTAGCTCCATAAATGACTATTGCAGGGATGCATTGGTTGTACATGCTTCTTTTTAGGATTAATGGTACCAGCTCACCCAAATTCTTCACAGCCTGCCTCGAGATGATCTTTAAAAGACTTGGAGAATAAAGGAATCAAAATAGACCACCATGAATTAATGCTAGACTTACTGGGCATTCACATACTTTCATTCACTTATGCCAGATTGGTTGCTTTGTTAGTCTCTTAGGCCATGATAACGCTCATGTCATCCACTTCGGACGGTTATCACATTGTCTGGTATGTACTCGAGCCTCCCTCAAGTGTACATTACATCCGGTCATTATTGATAAGGATTCTTAAACGTATCCACAATTTTTTCGCTGTGCTAATATTCACCACTGCTTCAATTTGAATAGTCAACGTATCTGGGCGCTAAGAATTCGACCGCTAAATAGAAAACGTGCAGATCGAACAGAAAAAAGAATGTATTTTTCAACTTGCATGTAGAAATTCAGAAGAAGAAACAAACTCCATTTCTTCAGCGAAACGTAAGAGGAAAACAGAATTGGTTTCTTCATGAAAAAAGAAAAAATGATTCAAAAACTACGTGTCCCAGGATGTTGAGAGAGTGAATTTGCCATCAGATTTTGCGTACCTAACTCTTATTCGAGTCGTCGTGACGTCACTGGTTTTTGGTGCACTCATCGTCATTGTTGTGAAATAAGAAAATAACGTCAAAACGCAATCGTAGGATTTCGACAATGATATTTTTCATGACAGAAATTTAAAAAAACAAAAACAAAAACCAAGAACTCGGATATGCGAGTTGACACAAAATGGCGTCGTGGCAACACTTTTGCTTTTTCTGTCCCCTTCCCATTCCCTCTCTTTCTCTCTCTTACTCATGTCTTATATCTAAATTCCAACGTCTGACGAATTCACGATAATAAAGTCAACTCTAGGACTTTGACAATAGAAAATATAAAAGACTCTCCTTTAATATTTGGTTGCAAACCTTTTGGTAACAATGACTGCCTCCGAACGTTTCTTGTGGTCAACTATGAGCTTCTGGCACCTGACAGCTCGTAGTTTCTCCCACTCTTTTATTGTGATTTGTTTAAGCTTTTGAATGTTTGTAGGATTCCTTGAAAGCAAGAATCAATTTTGAAAAATGTAGTTCATTTTAAACTATCTTGTTTTTTTTTGGTGTGTTCTGCATTCTTGAGAAAAGCGAGGGGCGGGTTCTCTTTATCTATTCCGCTTTCGTTTTTGTGTGTGGTTTGATTGGTTGAATTCTTCCCGACCACGTCCTCTCTCTCCCTCACACACACACACACACACAAACAGAGAGAGAGAGAGAGAGAGAGAGAGAGAGAGAGAGAGAGAGAGAGAGAGAGAGAGAGAGAGAACAGAACAGAACAGAACAGAACAGAAACAAAGGCTCAGAGCAAATGAGATAGAACCGGTACATTATGTTAGAAGATATTGCCAGTCAAAGTTTTATCTTAAAGATCTTTTCCCGAATCCTTTCAGTCTTATTTCCATTGTTTTTTATCTTGTGTTCACGTTCACACACACACACTAACACACTAACACACACACACAACCGCACACATGCACACACACGTAAAAATACACTCACACATACACGCAAAAACGCACACATACGCACACATGCGTGCACAAAAGCACGACCACAAGAAAATGAAAGTTATGTTATAGAATAAATACTGTTTTTATACAACGATATTGAATTAATCATTTTATTTTTGATTCATTACTATTAATGGATGAAGTATTATGATAAGATCATAGTGGTATGATACATGAAAAATGTATTTGTATGGATTTAAAGATAATCCCGAAACATGAGGGTAAAATGACAATATTGGAAGACTCTATGAAACAAATGATTCTTTATTTCGATGGGATGAGCGAAACATCGAAATAAAGAACCATTTTTCTAAGAGAAGAAAAAAAAAGGACCAACGTGTTCAGACACGGAAAATAGTTTCCTTCCACTCAGGGGTGTAGCTAGAGATTGGGGGACGTGGGGGCCTGGTTTTTCTGGGGTTCCCTTCAACAATTAGTGAGAGTATCTCTCAGAAATTTTGAAAAGATGCAGTAGGTGAACTCCCATTTTACATATGTAGCCCCTATGTAGGGTTTCAAGAACATAGTAAAGTATCCCCCCAAATCCCTCTGCCCCTGTTACGCACATACCTTCATTTATGACTCTTCATCGAGGAAAAAGTTTTCTTTCACTTCCGACCCCTTAAAGTGGGAGGGAGAGTCTCGATAGAACCTTTAACAAAATTATGTACAAATAGCTTAAGAACCTGTCTTCGCTGGGTAATTTCCGGTAGAATAACAAAATACTAAAACTTTCAGGCATGTAAAAAAAGTTTCCCTTCACATTCCTTATAGAGAAAAAAAGCTTCCCTCCACCTGTGACCACCCAAAGGGGAAAATAAAGGTTACCTAAACGTCAGACCTATAAAAAGTATAGAAAAGTTTACTTTCAGTTTTTACACCTGGAGGGAAGGAAAAAAGTTTTTCATTTTCGACGTTTTATCATTTAAGGGGGATATTCTATTAATACTGACTTCTTGAAGAGAGGAAAAGTCTCCCTTCACTTTTGACACCTTAAAAGGGGTGGAGTTTCTTTACTATTTTGATCCCTTAAACCGTGAATAAGTACCCCTCCACTCTGACCCCTTAAAATAAGGAAAAAATCTCCAGTTCTTTTTTTACCCCTTTAGGGGAGAAAGAGCCTCCCTTCGTTTTTGACACTTTAAAAGAGTAAAAGCTCTATCTTCCAAACTCTTATTTCTTTCAAAAACTTTCTTATGTCTTTTGAGTATGTATGGCAAATTTTCATAGCGTGACAGAACAACACATAGCTTTCATACATATATATATATATATATAGATATAGATATAGATAGATAGATAGATAGAGAGAGAGAGAGAGAGTGAGAGAGAGAGAGAGAGGAGATTGAAAGTGCAAAAGATCTACCGTCTCTTCTGATCCTTTGTACGTTGGGAAAGGTATCCATCCAACATTAACCCCTTAAGGGGAAGTTTCCTTTCACTTAAGACCCATCAAAGGATTTATGCATAAACATATAAAAGGGAAAATATGTATATAGACAAGTAAGTATAGAAAAGTAAGTGCCCATTTAGCATTAGAATTACATTTTAAATAGAACCTCCTCATACCTCTCCCAATTAATTTTCCTCAAGCTTTTTTATTTTAAAACCTCCCCCGATGCATTGTGTAGTGCCCAATCTGATTGGAACACACCCTTGCTTAGGTGCTTTTTATAATATGACAGCCAAACACACAACTCTCAATTATGTATTTAAAATATACAATGTATGATGATGATAATATTCGGCTTAGTTTGATTATGTGATTATTTTTAAGATTTTAATGATACTTAACGTTTGGCTTTGAGATGAACTCTGTGATTAATTTCGAACATTTTAATGATATTTTACTTTGGGCTTTAAGATTGATTATTCTTGATATTTGGATGATATTTTTTACTTCTGAGATGGTTTTCTTTGTGATTCTGAGAAATTTCCGACTTTGATGAAATGACCACTGCCAAGTTGAAAAAGTAGGCTGTTGTTTTTTGGATCTGCACGTGGGTAAGTGGAATTGGATTTAAAATTTAAAATTTAATCAATAATTCTCCCCATCCCGTCGAGATTGACTTGTCCTATAGAAGTATAGAAGAGTAATGCCTAGCCACCCTCGTGTATGAATGAATGAACCTCCTCCACCCCCAACCCTCGTGTATAAATAAATTGGCACGGCAAAGTGGTCCTGTCCACCATTTGCAAAAAACAGAACAGATACAGAGACTTATACTTAGTCAAGACTTGAAAGATTTAAGGGAGATGCATGATCTTGAATGCATGTAACTCCTCCCCCAGACAAGGCTAAGTGTTTTTTTTTAGGTCGACAATTAGGAGGTGATTATCATATCACCTAATAGATATCTCTGCACACCCGAATGGCTTGTCCTTGCGAGGTCATACCTTGGGTGGTAAGAGCTGGTGGGGCTCTGAGGTTATCACTGAGCACATTGGTCTCAACGAACCCACCAAGGTTTGGCGCTACCTTAAAAGAACCAAAAAGGGTGGGTGGGGCTCTTCGGTTATTTCTGAATCACATCGGTCTTAACCAACCCACCAAGGTCTGGCGCTACCTTAAAGAACCAAAAACCCCAATCATGACAGTACAACCAAACCATTTTACCGCCCAAAACGGGGCACAGATCCAAGATTTGTGTGTCGTAACCGGCAGGTGTTTCCTTGTTAGCCACCTGGAGGGACCCGGTCGTCATCCTGTGACTGCTGGCCAAAACTCCGGCTTGTGTACCCTTGATGGCCTTCAGGAGGGACACAGTCGTCACACATCTACTGTTGGCCAAAACTCATATACCACTAATGACAACCAGGAAAGGCGCAGTCCTCACCGAGAGACTGCTATAAAGAACAAGAGAAAGAGATGGTCAAGGGAGGAGAATAGACTTGTTACTTTAAAAGCAAACCTTCGGTACGATCTTATAGGGAGTGTATGCTCCAAATATGGAAATAAAAATCTGCTGTGGAAGTATCGAACCAACGCCTGGCTGACCAAGTGAAACAAATCCAAAAGAAGAAATGGCTCTCTGAGACTGAGCTACTAGAGATCCACAATAACGCAGAGAGAGGGATTCAGGTGATACACCTGAAGAATACACCCCCAGCATAACTAATACCAACGACAAAACTGGAAGAATTCCCCATGAGACCCCCAGAGAAAACCATGCACCAGAGGGTGACGATGAGGCACCAACGGAAGAAGAGAAAACCAAAATACAAGCTTTGAAAGAAATCATGCGAGGAGAGAAAACAACACTCCCCTCCCTAAGAGACAAACACAGAAAGAAACTCGGAGAAGTGACCGAACAGGTCAACTGCCTCTTACAGTACATAGAAACCAACACCCTCCAAGAACTCAACAACTTGATTTACGCTGGGGCGAAAATGGTAGCACAAAGCTTTACAACACAAGAAAGGACCCCGAGCAATAATAGGGAAGAGAAACCCAACTGGGAAGGAAGATTACAAAAACAGATCTCCCAACTACAGAGAGATGAAGTACTGCTTCGAAATACACCGCACACCGACAGACCACGAGTAAGACTTTGGAACAAATACAAGGTAACGCAAAAAGGCATCGCAACTGTAGTCTAAGAGATACATCAGAAGAGATTAGCCAAAGAGGCAAGATTGAAAAGATACAGACTAAGAACGGCCCAATACACACAAAACTGCACATTCCAAAACAATGAGAAAAAGTTTTACCAAGATTTAAACGGAGAAAGAAGGTAGGACATAAAACCAGATGCCACAGAGGCCAAGAACTATTGGAATAGCATATGGGGGCACCCAAAAAGACACAACGTAACACTGCAATGGTTAGAAAACACGAGAAAAGAACTAGAAGATATAGACAATGGAGAACCAATATTATTGAATGAAACCACATTGAAACATGCTCTTAGGAAAATAGCCAACTGGAAAGCACCGGGTCCCGACAGGATCCATGGATATTGGTTCAAGAAATTCACCACTTTACATGGCAGATTCACCCACCTACTCCAAAGTTGTCTAAACGAAGGCAAGGCACCAGAATGGATGACCAAAGGTAGAACCACCCTCATCCAAAAAGACCCGGAAAAGGGGAACATAGCAAGCAACTATAGACCAATCACGTGCCTACCACTTATGTGGAAAATCCTGACCGGGCAAATAGCAGAGAGAATATACATGTCAATGGAAAGAAAGGGACAATTACCAGAAGAACAGAAAGGGTGTAGGATAGGAACCAAAGGGGCAATTTTTTACTCTACATAGACCAGATGATCTCAAGGGAAGTGAGGAAGAGGAGAAAAAATATCGCAATGAGATGGATAGATTACCAAAAAGCGTACGATATGATTTCACATAGCTGGAAACTCGAATGCCTTAGAATGTTCAAAATTAGCGAACCAGTGGTTAAATTCATTGGAAATTTGATGAAAAACTGGAAAGTAGACTTGACAGCCGCAGGGGACAAACTAGCAGAGGTAGGGATAAAAAGGGGAATCTTCCAAGGAGACTCGTTGTCCCCACTATTATTTGTTCTAACAATGATACCGCTCAACAGAATCCTGATAAACAGCAAAGGATACCATTTCTCTAAAACAAGAAGAAAGGTCAACCACCTGATGTATATGGACGATATAAAATTGTTTGCAAAAAACAGGGGAGAGCTTGAGACTCTGTTCAACGAAGTAAGGAACATGGTGAGGACATCGGAATGGAGTTTGGAATAGAAAAATGTGCAATCATGGTAATGCACAAAGGAAGGCTTACAATAACTGAGGGAATTGAACTCCCAGACAACAACAAGATTAGGGCATTGACCGCTCAAGACCGATACAAATACCAAGGCGTCCTTGAACGTGACACGATAAAACGGGAAGAGATGAAAGAGAAAATAAAGGGAGAATACCTTAAAAGGACAAGGAAAATATTAGAGATCAAATTAAACAGCAGAAATCTAATAAAAGGAATGAACACCTGGGCTGTGTCAGTAGTTAGATATACAGGACCATTCCTAGGATGGACAAAGGAAGAACTCCAGTCAATGGATAGGCGAACAAGGAAACTTATGACGATGCATAAAGCATTACACCCTAGAGATGATACAGATAGACTATATTTTAAGAGAGAAGAAGGTGGTAGGGGGCTCATCAGCATAGAAGACTGTATCCAGAGAGCTAAAGTAGTCCTAGAAAGATATGTGCAAACGAATAGTGAAGAAATCATAAAGAGTGCGAGAGATAGTGCAACAAACAATAAAGTAGAAAACAATGGAACAGTACAGCAAACAATAAAAGAAAGATGGGAAGAGAAAAAATTGTATGGCGAGTTTAAGAGGCAGATACAAAATTTAGCAGACGAGAAATCATGGACGTGGTTACGAAAAGGAAACCTGAAGAGAGAAATGGAATTGCTCATCGTGGCAGCCCAAAACAAAAGCATAAAGACAAACTACATAAAAACAAAAATGGACAGAACACAGACAAACAGCAAATGCCGCATGTGCGGTGAAAGAGATGAGACGGTAAACCACATAACTAGTGAATGTAGTCAACTCGCCCAGAAGGAGTATAAGCATAGACACGATAGAGTAGCAACGATGATACACTTGGAACTAAGCAAACAAATGGGATTCAACCACGTGGAAAAGTGGTATCAGCACAAGCCAGAGGCAGTTTTGGAGAATGACAACCACAAACTACTCTGGGACTTTGACATCTAAACTGACCACACAATCCAGGCAAGAAGATCGGACTTGGTAATAGTAAACAAAATAAGGAAGGCCTACCAAGTAGTAGACGTTGCTGTGTCTGCAGACTATTGAGTAAAAAAGAAGGAGAGTGAAAAACAGGAAAAATACCAGGACCGAGCAAGAGAATTAAGGAAGATGTGGAACATGAAAACCAGGGTGGTACCGGTCATAGTGGGCGCACTAGAAACTGTCCCCGAAACGCTGAGGGTGAGACTGGAGGAGATCAGGATTAGGGGAAGGTTTGAGACTGTACAGACCACAGCATTACTGGGAACTGCACGGATACCGAGGAAGGTGCTAGAGATATAAGGACTGCAACGAAATGTAGCCCTGACATGATAGGTGAAAAAGAGAGAGGAGACGTTAGCTGAAGAACTGAGGAGACTTATTGTCACTCAGCCCTCAGCGATAACCACTGGGCAACTGGTGTGAAACTGTAAATCGCAGAATTACTGCGACCTATGGGTACTAGGAGAGGAGGGCTGGAGACTTGAGGAGACTTGCTGTCACTCAAACTCCAGCGGTTACCACCAGGCAACTGGTGTAAGATTCATAATAATAATAATAATAATAATAATAATAATAATAATATATATATATATATATATATATATATATATATATATATATATATATTGTGTAGATGTTGGGTAATCCGGTAGTAATTTGACGTATTTTTTTAGCCAAGGTGTAATACGAAAAACCCTCTCATTTTTCTCAAACTAAAAATGAGTGAATCTGTATTTGACAGGTGCTATCTTCACTATTGGACATTATTTTGAAGGTTTTGGTGAAAGAGTAAATGACGAATGAGCTGTCAACTGCAACAAAGGAGAATAAGTTCAAAATGGTTGAATCTGATTAATCACCTTCGCATATCGTTTGTGAGCTGGATTTGAATGACCACACTGTCTGAAGAAATATTGAAAAGCATTCTGAGGCCGGTAACATTCATAATGTAAAGCGCTCTGGCCGATTAAGGAATTATTTGACCAGGGGATGAAACTTATCTAAACAGATTCCAAAGTCCTGAACAAAACGTGCAATTTTGGCAAGGAACCTTTCGATTTATCTCGCTATGCAAGGCTATAGGTGACTAAATTACTAGCGTACATAGTGCTTAAGAAATCATTGATCAATTCCGCCAATCACAAAAACATCTCTTACTTTTTCAAATTAAATTACGGATTAGACTGTGGAATATTGGAACCATGTTCTATGGTCTGAAGAGTCAAAATTAAAGATGGCTGCGTCTGATGGTGACTTACATATATACCATACGACAAAGGACACCATCAGATGCAACAATAATCGTTTTTTCACTCGTCAGCACACAGAATACGCCTTTGTGTACAACTATACCAATGCCGACGTATATCCTACGCATGAATATACCTATATGTGCGGCCTACCTCGAGGCTGTAATTGTTGTGTATTTCCAACCAGCGCCAGTGGTCAGTGTTCGAACCCAGATCAAATTCAGGATTTCACATGCAGATTTTTTCCACATGCAAGCCCCAACCCCAGACTTGAAAGTTTGGTATGATTCAATTTTTTCTCAATGCCAATTGTCCATCCCCTTAATTTAGCTTGTGTCGTACTATGCTAAAATTATTAACACACTCATATATACCGTCGCATTGAAAGAAACGAAAAAGACCAAGAATAAACGAGATGAGAATTCGGGTTGAAAGCATTTATCTGGCCTTTGCTTTGTCGGCGGTCTGTTTAGCACAATGGTAAGTGCATCATTAAAGTGGCTACCTATCGGTAGCAGGTTCGATTCCGGCAGCAGCCCCATTTTCTTTGTTGTTTATTCTATTTACGTCGTATAGATTGAATGATATATTGAGCGTGTAACGACAGGAAATAATTTCAGATAAGTTTCTTTATAATATAACGCAATTTATCATTCATTTGGTCGGACCAACACGTCCATTTCTCAAATACATATTGTCATTGAGCTGAAAGAAACGAGAAAGATCGAGAATAAACGAGATGAGAATTCAGGTTGAAAGTGCATATATATATATATATATATATATATATATATATATATATATATATATAACGCTCCCTTATTCAGGGTTGAGCACTCTCTAAGTGAGGTAACTAGTTCATTGTAAGCTTGTGCAATGCTCTTCCAACATGGATTGGAGCATTCTGGTGGATGAGGAATACATGTGATGAATAAATCTTTCGCTTAAATTCAATCTTACTGACCGTCCAGTTCTATGGAGTAGAGGGAGGATACCAGCTTCTGGTTCTGAAACTAACGTTTCGATCCTACCTCGTGGAACTGGATGGGATAATGGATAGTCTATAACCACACTGAAGAGTAGTAATACAACAAAACAGCTACCCGTGGATGACACAATAATTATATATATATATATATATATATATACATATATATATAAAAGATTATTTGTGTACGGTATCATAAGTGTACGTACATAAACATGCCTGTTCTTTGTCCTTATGCCTGACTTATTTTTCTATGCACGGTCCCCTGGAGATTCTCCACAGAGGGTGTGGCAAGAGACATTTGTCTTTGATTTGTTTGGCGTTAAACCATTAATCGAATCTGTTACCACCATTGATTACCCTGACAAGTAAGGTATCAGTACAGATAAAGCCGGGAAGGTCCAATTGATGGCCTAAGCTGTCCACCAACTGCAGCTGACGTGATTGCAACTTTAGGAATTCGAATGTTTTGAGCAAATCCATTATGGCGTTTCTGGTAATTTATTTACTGTTTTACGCATCTGTTTAGTTCTTGTTGGTTCCTCTTGGGATATACATTGTGAATATTTATGAGCCAAGTGCACATCCTTATAAATAATACATCTATCTATCTATCGTGGCAGTGCTAGATTCGACCCTTCCCCCCTACAAATATTTTGAAGATTAATATGTGGATTTTTGAAAAAGTATATTTTTTAGTTTGCTTTTTTTTCCTTCAAATAATTCATTGTTCCTCAGATATACTGTGCTCCCAGAGCCCTGCTATCCAATCCAGTTACGGGGTCAATGGGCTTCACGCACCGCTTCTACTATCAAACTATCTATCTATTTATTGTATGTAAGTAAAAAGAACAGTCTGACAGGAAAGACGAAATGAATGAGTGGCAAGACCCGATGAAGACGAGGTTAAACGGAGAAGACAGGAAAAGTAATAGAACAGGATAGGGGAATGTCCATCAGAGAGAAAGGAAGGCAAGTATTTGAAATATTAGCACGAGTGAATGAGATAGAAAACAAGAACTATAAGTTCAACGCTGCATCCACCGTCCGTGGTAGTAGTCGCAGAAAGAGTAGGACGAGGAGGAGGAGGAAAAAGAAGAGCAAGTATTTTTCTCTGAGTCAATTTATTTTCATATTAGAAATATTTTTTCCGATTGCCATGTAACCAGTCGATAAAATCAATACGTCAGAAAAAGTTCGACCTTTTAAAGTCTTGTGTATTATTTTCGCAAGATTCCGACATGGAAATACTCTGCAAGTATCATTTTCAATAAAAATCGTAAATTGTCATTTTTGGTGTTTTTAGCCATTTCTGGCCAAAATACAAAAATAAAAAAATGCTCAAGTATTTATTATGACATCTGAACAGCTAGTTAGAAAACTGATAAGAATAGATGTTTTTGTAAAGTCATCACACATTTTAATGACATAACATCTTTTCGGACATAAGAACAACTGGTAAATAAAATTAAACATACCTACTTCTTATTGCTGTTGTTTAACGTAATCAGAAATAACCGACCGACCAAAAAGTATCTCATTGAGATGCATTTGGAAGCAACTGAAAAGGAGAAGGATTACACCACACTTACTAAATACCATTTATTCAACGAGCAGTGAGTGATTAGAGACTCCACGCATAGTTTTGAAGAAAATACTCTGAAGATGACAACATCTGAAGGTGTTTGTGCCTGAATTTCCCAGGTGAGGAATCACACTGATTTACTTGGACTCGTTTCATAATCTTGATGATTATAGTCACAAAGAAGAAGAAGAAGACAGGAGGGTATAACGGTCAAAACGTTGTAAAAAAAAATCACCCGAAGAAGCCCAGAGGGTACAATGTCTGAAATCTAGTGAAAAAATAACGAAAATCTGAAGAAGACCAGCCTAAACTTTGTGACTATAAGGACCAAGATGAGGACACTAGACTGAATAAATCGATGTATGATACTTGAGTTTGGGATAGTAGGAGTTACAGGAAGAGTCTGAGCGCTGCCTCTATAACAGCGTGCTGCAAAACAAGCTCTGAGCGCTATTTTTGCTTTTCACTTTTTTTGTAGCAGCGAAAGTGGCGTCAAGTGAAATTTTGGAAAGTGGGGGATACTTGTAATTATGGTAGAATGTTAAGTATGTGTGATTCTTCGCCTGATTTCTTCTTTCAGGGATTTCATGGGGATTCCTTTTGCTAAGTAGATTTTGTGTTCTGTTCTCTTTAGCTCTGAGTTTTCGATTTTTATTGTTGTGTCTTTGCCTTTAACATGTATGTTGTACATAACCCTCGTTTTACCGAAGTTCAGAAGAGCAAGTCCAACCTCCGCGGACAAGAAAAACCCATTTGTCCGAAATAGGAGGATATACAACCTATACATCCTCCGATAGTCACCTATGGAGTTGAAACATGGAACCTGGCCAAAAGATTCTTAAACTGAAAACCATGCAACGTGCAGAGAAGAGAATCATGCCCCAAATCACATGGAGAGATCACAAGACAGCACAGTATTTCAGAGAGGAAAACAGGAGTCAGAGACACGAGAGAATCCAATACAAAACTCAAATAACGACTGGCTGGTCATGAATGCTAGGCAACCGATTGACATCGCGACTCATGAAATGGATCATCTGCAAAACCGTTGCCGGCAAAAAAAGGTGACGTGACGTACTAAAAAAGTTCAGAAAATGTCGGCTCCGCAATGCCCATGATAGAGAAGTCTGGCGAATCTTGGGGAGGGTCCAACGATGATGATCTATGTATATGTGCGTATGCAAAATCATGGTAGTTGCGATCACCTATCGAACGGGTTGACCCAATTCGGTTGTAATTCATAAACTTTATGTATATTTTGTTCTCAAATTAACGCCATAACTTATTCATTGCGTGAAAAGTAACAACACCTGACAGAAATTCGTGTCAGTAAGATAAAAAAACGCCCGAAAAAAACGGTGGCTGATCTGCGAAAGTGTGGCTGTTGATGACAAAGAAGAAAAGTGAACGAAATGAAATCGAAAAATAAGACACACAGCGCCATTAGCAAACTGTCCATATATTTTCAACAAAATAATAATAAAAGAAGATTCGGATGGCTGAATCTCTGTACCAGAGAGAAAAATGCATGCCTGCACAAAGTGTTAATATAATTGTAAATTTTAAAAAAGAAAACATTGAGCAAGAATATTTTAACCGAAAAAATATCAATGCTTGGACATAGAATAGCTATTTATAGTGGTATATACCTACATATATCTATACTTAGTAAAATAAGATTATTTTACCACTGTATTAATATTTTTCGTCTATTTTATGTTGGAATATTCTTGTTTAGTGTTTTAAACGCGTTTTTACAATCATTACAGACACATAGTGATGGTACGTATTTTTCTTACTGGTCCTGTTTTATTTGATATTGATATATGCACGTAACATTCTCAACTGTAATTATTATTGTTTTTTTTAAGTAAAAAAATCCCCAGGACTCCTTGAACCATCAATCTCTCTATTACAAAATGGATGCACTAACTAACTGCGCTACAGAAACATGTGAAGGGAAGTTAATTTATTTTTGAATATGAATCATCCGTGCCTGACTTTCGAAATCTTTCTCATTTCCAAGACTAAAACCCTTGTGATATATTTACATATTGGAGAAACTTTATTTTTTTTTAGGAAAAAAAAAAAAAAAAAATTCGTGGGGTTAAATTATGAGAACATGGAAAGTTTAATGTAATTTATTTCTTAATTTGCTTCGGATTAGGCGTTCATTGTGTTGTATTAGCTTCGAAGTAAAAATTATTTCTCAAAAATTTCAAAGCAATATCCATGAACCAGTGTAACTAATTATTCACTGTAAGAATACCAACTAGATGGCATGAATTCTATCAAAATTGGTTCAGTCTAACTAAAGTTATTACAAAATTAAAACCGTCGATTTGTGTAAAAAATGAACGCGCTCATAAGTAGCAGTTATCCCTAATTCCGCTAAATCTTAAGCAGGTTTTCAGTTTAGCATTTTCATTGGCTGTTTCCATCACTGGAGAAAATGAACAGGTTGAGAAATAACATTGTGAACATCATAACGTTTCTGCTAGCTTTCTTTTGAATCAGCTTTAATTGAATCTTTTGCGATTCTGTACTAAGCTGAATATACCTCTAAGTAAATATACAATAAACCTTTGCCGTAATTAACTATCTGGAAAAAAAGGAGATGTTAGAGCCAAAAGTTCATTATACCCGATGGCTTTCCTTGTTCGCTATATAAGACATGAGTTTGGTAGTTCGTAGCATTTAACAAAAATCATTCGGTAAAACGATCGGTAATTAAGTTAGGATCCACATGTTTTGTGTATTTATTTAGATTTGTTCAGATTGATCAACGAGTTCGTTAAAGCCGAAATTCGTTATATCGAGGTCCGTTATAGCGACGTTTTACTTCATTTCAGTTACTTCCTAAACAAAAGACACACATCTATCTATATATATATATATCTATCTCCTGCGGCTTCATGGAACTACTGCATATTCATTAGTCTGCAACTAACTATCCTGTTTACGGTCACCCATTTCCCCTAGAGACATTTGTTACTTCATAGAATTCTCGGAATGCAAAATCGACCGCCGGACAGGAAAAATGTTCGTCTTAAAAGGGGAAAAAATATTCACTTAAAAGTTCAAAGAAAAAGTTGTTTTCTGAATTAGCATAAAAAGCAAACAGACCCCAGGAAAGTACAATTCATGCATATGTACTTTATGAATATAAACCTCTACCACGTGATATCATTTGCAAATAATTAGTCGTTTTTTTAAAAAAGTATTCTAATCGAATACAACTGACGCCAATTTGTTTTTTTTTTGCTCACCAGCAGCTTTTTAGATTTACAGGAGCAATAAAACCTGAACCATGCACAGTACATCCGGGAAAAGACGAGAGTCAGAGACATCATAGAATCCATAAAAAATCTCAAATGGCGGTGGGCTGGCCATGTTGCAAGAATGGCTGACAATCGATGGACATCACGACTCACAACATGGATTCCCCGAGACCACATGCACAACCGACGCCGGCAAAATGTTAGATGGAGAGACGAGCTAGACAAGTTCAGGAAGTACTGGCTCCGTGACGCCCATGATAGAGAAGTGTGGCAAATCCTGGGGAAGGTCTATGTCCAACGACGGACGCTAAAAGACTGATGATGATGATGATGATGATGATCCGTAAAGAATTGATCCTCATCCTATTTCACAAACCTTCGCGAACAGCCGCTGTGGTCGGGAATTTCTATTTCTGTATTTGACCCCAACAGCCTGCACTTGGAGTGAAATGCCTTCTTAGACCTTTGCCTGTAATGTCACACCCAGCAATAACATATATGACGTGTTGCGCAAAGATTTGGGAATATTTTAAAAAGACTCATCACTCTGCTCAACTGTCAATCCACCCAGCGTTTCTTGTGGATAAGAAAAAAAAATCAATTTCTATTTCTGCTTACAACATGTAACGGGACTGCAACGGGTTGTCGATTCCAAAATTTCCTGTGCTGCAGCTTCTGATGATACTTTGTGATAAGGCAAATGCATAAGGTTTCGTCTTAATGATAATTTCTGAGATGTAACACACGTCCTTTCAACCTTTATTTTTCCGCACTGTCATTCACTAATACTCTAATAATGAATAGAATGATTTTCTTGGTTTTCCGGTCGTAACTTTGATCTATCAAGCTATGTCTGTGAGGGAGGGGGAGTTGAAGTTTTGATGGAAAACAACACTCTTCCAACCCACTAGTTCAGACTACACACTATTCCCGGTAAACTAATTCCGTATTTCTTAAATTGAAAAAAAAAAAAAAAATCTCAATCCAGATATATCCGTGATTATTCCCAGTAGAAATAACGAGTTCATATGACAAACAAAACAAGAAACAGATTACAACAGGCGTCATATAGTGTAACGATATTACAAGGCGGCTATTCAAATTTGTTATTACAGACTTGGCTAATTAAAATAGAAATTTCTGTAATGAGTTTTTTTTTCTCTTTTAAATGAAAATCACCAAGGGATTTAGAGGAAGAATGATTGTATATGTATCTGCTTGTAAGTGGATATACGCCCACGTGTTTACCAACGTATATGTGATTATATAACTGTATGGGTGTATAATTGTGTGCACGTAGAAATATACACGCTTGTGTATTTGTATGAGTGGCAGTTCAGGCTTCAGAATACGATACATGATAGTAGTTTCACAGACGCCTACGTGACACGCTTCGAGAAGATAAAATCAAGAAGGTCAAAACCACTTGACCATAATGGGCAAAAATTCCGACGATTGGATTCCAGCAAAAAGATAATGGCTCGACGTCTCTGGGACTTACAGATTAAGACACAGTCGTTAAAAAAAAACAAAACAAAAAACTATTAATATAAGAGATATGAATAAATAAATAAATGAATAAAGAAGCAAAACAGAGTGAATAGGTTTGGGACAATAGGTGGAAGCGACGTACAGACAGTTGAAATGTACGAGGAATAGACAAATGGGATTAATCAAAATTGAATGTCTGCAAGAAGAAGGAAAGAAGAAAAAAGATGAGCGGTAAGAAGACATAGGCTACAGTTCAGCAGAAGGAAATAGGCAGAAACTAATTATGAAAAGTAGATAGGAAGTAGAGACAAAGATACCGAAAGGAAGAAGGGCATGATGCCCGAATCAAACTTAATCTTTCTCACCTGTTTCCTTGACCTTTCACTCTCTCTCTCTCCTTACTGACAATATCTGTGTTTCGGAAAGACGATACTAGATGTAGCGTGATGTGTTGATATTTGGTCAGCCGCCGAATAAACAAAAAGTTGCAAACTTCATAACAACAGACGATCTATTCTGATTCTGTCATTTGCACCTGCGTTACACGTATGCACCTACCAGAGAATATTGTTACAATAGCAATGATTGGCAACTTGTTAGTAGGCTCGATCCCCATCGGATCTCCCAGTATAGGTAGTTTGATACCTATTCAAACTAACTTGTTATCTGCTTTGATTTTAAACAGTGTGAATTTCTTGGTTCGTAACAATGGAGTATTCCACTGTATGCGTTTGTATTTTTGGGATAGGGTAAATGTACGTTATTCAAATGAGAATTTTTCCTTTCATAATTACAAGAGCAAAACTTATTGCCGGTTGCTGAATAATGTATGCGGCACGAAACGTTGACATTCATCAGGTGTATATCCTTGTAAATCTTATTTTCATATGATACTGGCTCTATCTAATTTGATAAATCGAGGGGAACTTTTTCTTCCTCTTTTAGATGTCAAAATCACATCTTTAACATTGTCACCCTATTTTAACAATGATAAGAAAGAGTGGTACTGAAACTCCGTTTAAAAAACAAATTAAGCATTATTTGCTCTACATCTATCTATTTATTTCATCAATTCTTTCATGACAGTAATTTACTTCGCCCGTCAACTCTAGTATTTAGTTTTGGACGTATAATGGAACACCGGTAATATCTTTGATCATTGTAGAACTCAGTTTCTTTTCTTAAAAGATGTATCGTTGTCGTCAATTATCTTTGCCTTGTTCCGTTGTTCTAAATAATCCAAACTGATAAATCATTTCTTTTTCCCCCAACCATCTTATCACCGTCAACAATCACTACTTACTTTCATTGTTGAGGACAACAAGAGTTTTACAATAGAATTTATTGTCCCAGTTAAAATCAATTATGATATGTATGCTAAATAATTGTATCGAAGAATTATATAAAGCTCATATTCACACAGGTATAACCATTTCATATTTCTCCAATTCATCGAAAACGTATGTATACACACAGAAAAATATATATATACAATTGTGTCATACACAGACAGCTGTTTCGTTGTATTACGACTCTTCAGTGTGGCTCTAGACAATCGAGCATCCCTTCCAGTACCGCTGCAGACCCAGGGAGTGATGCTCTATCCTTGCCCTACGTGAAACTGGGTGTTCAGTAGGACCGAATTAAGTAATATATTCACTTACGCATAATTCCTCATCCACCAGAGTGCTTAATTCCAGTGTTGGAAGAACATTGCTGTAGTAGCTTAGAGTAGACGAGTGTCCTGCCTAAGAGTGCTCGACCTTAAAGAAGAGAGCGTTAATTACAATTATATACATAGTGTGAGTAGCTTTAAGACTGTAAAATGAAAAGATCGAGGAGAAGGTATGTTGCATCTCAAATTTATTCCATTATCATTAAGAGAAGGCTTGATGCATTTCAGAAGCTCTTTTCTTTGTACGGGATTAGTGTGTTCTCAAACACAAGCACATGCATACATACACACGACACATACACACACAAACACAAAACAAACAAAAAAAAAGCAGAACAAAAACACATTTCATATAGACGTGCACCTACTCAAACCTGGCTGTCTGTTTTCCTTTTAGTGTATTGCATCAACATGTGACAGTGCACTGTCTACAGATTTCTCAATTGCTGAAAGACTTCTTAAGACGCTGATTGAAAAGGGGGAAAAAACTTAGAATGCAACAACCCAGGAAAGCAAATTATATTTTATAGAGATTTCACAAAAATTAATTAAAGGGTGGGAGTGCGCCTGCACGCATGCACGCACGCACGCACGCACACGCGCACACACACACGCACACAAGCATACAAACTTCAATTATAACAATACAGTAAAGAAAATTAAATATTATGTGAACTTCATAAAACCGGTCGGGACTGCACAAAAATTAATTATAACAACTCAGGAAAGGGAAATTATATTTTATAGAGGGGGGATCCGGCTGAATTTGTTTAAACCTTCTTAATCTGACCCTAGATTGACCTTTACAGGACAACAACACCCATCCTATGTTCGTCCTAAGGTTCAAATTACTTTTGGACAGAAATTTGCAGCCTGTTGTGTGCAGTCGTTTAGGAGTCTATAAAACACGAGTAAACAAACACCATTCTTCTTTCTGAGTATCTTACCATTCAACGAGCTTCTATACAAAACCTTTCCGTTTATTTATTCATTTGTTTGTTTGCACTCAAATAAGATGATCTCATTGGTTGATTTACATTTATATTCCTATATAACAATAACAATTGCATAGAAACTCTTGAGACTTAATGTCTGATCATCACACATTAAAACAACTTGAGTTCAGTTGAGAGTTTGCAAAAATTCAAAATTAGGATACTTGAATTATTAAAAATAAATTACCCAATAGAATAAGTTTAGGCTCCTTAGTGCTGGCCCATACATAAATAACCCGTCGTTTGTTATATATATATATATATATATATATATATATATATATATATATATATAGTATTTATTCATTTTTTCATATCGTGAATAATCAATGGAGCTTATACGACTAGGTTTCTTTTTAGTTTGTTCCGATTTATAGATGTTTTCGGTAATAAACGTCGATTTATATAACGAGGAGACAAGCAAACACTGGAAGATAAATAATGTTGCTAAGATTCATAATATAGAATTATAACGATTGTCAGAAAAAGTCGTCTCGAATTTGCGAGAATGGAAATACATTAAGCGGCCAAAACAATGCCACGAGTCGTCGACATGAAGATGAGAACGCAACAATTACAAGAGTTTATTTTCAAGATATATACTAGGTGTATATTTTTACTTTTCATACTCATTTGTCATGCAGCGATTGTAAAAGGTTTTATTTATCACGAATTGAAAAAAAAAAGAAAGAAAAAAAATGAATAAACAATGGAAGATATAAGAAAAAATGTAGAGGTGATAAATGATTGCAATTCCCCAAGAAAGAATTCTAATTTCTTTCCTCAGTTTTGGTAGAAAAAAAAACATTTGTTATGGGAAAAAGAGAAATTTATCAAATATCACGTATACGTCCCTTAGGGTCAAATATATATTTTTTGAAAAACTTTTACAATCGACGAGCTTTTTGAAAATTTTTATAAGACTTTTCAGCATTCTTTTTTATGTATATGTCTAGATATATCTTTTATGCCATTATGATGCAGAACTAGACTCTCACCTTCCGTTTGTCGTATGAAACTACGTCTCCGAAGTATTTCGATTACTTCTCCTTGATTAGATTATTTTCCGAAATACGAAATTTGGGGTGCAGTGTTTCATTCACGATGTAACTTGTGAAGTAAGCCCCCCCCCCCCGCTACTCCCAATCTGTCACACGGAACTACCGAGGAAAATGCGAATCATCATCATCATCATCATCATCATCATCATCATCATCATCATCATCATCATCATCATCATCATCATCATCATCATCAGTCTTTCAACGTCCGTCGTTGGACACAGACCTTCCCCAGGATTTCCCACACTTCTTTATCATGGGCGTCGCGGAGCCAGTACTTCCTGAACTTGTCTAGCTCGTCTCTCCATCTAATATTCTGCCGGCTTCGGTTGCATATGTGATCTTGAGGGATCCATGTCGTGAGTCGTGATGTCCATCGGTTGTCTGCCATTCTTGCAACATGGCCAACTATTTTATGATGTCCCTGACTCTTGTCTTTTCTCGGATGTACTGTGCTGCCTTGTGGTCTCTCCATGTGAGGTTCAGCATAATTCTTTCATGTGCACGTTGCATGGTTCTTAATTTGCGGGTCTGTCTCAGTTCCATGTTTCAGCTCCATAAGTGACTATTGGGAGGATGCATTGGTTATACACCCTTCTCTTTAGGATTAATGGGATCTTATTATTTTTGAAGGTTGAGCTAGCTCTGCCAAAGGTTTGCCATCCTAGTGTGATTCTTCGCTTGATTTCCTCTTCTTTTGAGGGTCTCATGTAGATATATCTTAAATGTGGAAATTAGCACAGACTAACGAAACGTGTTGAATTGAACAAAGAAATCTCATTTGTAACCTCAACTTTGACTTTCCGAATTGTCTATTAAATCTAATACTATCGAAGGAATCATAGTCCCCATCCATACATTAATCATATATCTTCTATGAAGCTCACCATAGTACATATGGCTAGAGAACCATGTATAAGATGTATTTTGACAAGAAAGAACCGGGTAAACTTACCCACTATCTATCCCCTTGCGTATTCACATGATAAATTGATATATACTAAGCAACCCTCTGAACCATTGGATTACTAATCGGTGAGCGCGAACGGAGACCCCAAATATTTTCAGTTGCAAATCACCAGGAATGTTTTGCATTCTTCAAATTAGTGTATTTTAAGTGCAGCTCAATTCAATACCCAGATTCAATGTTTTTGTAAAATGATCTCTCAATGAAAGGGAGGTAACCTTCAAAACTCCAGTTCCATATGACAGACGGAAAGTAAGTCGCCAGTTCAACATTATTGTTACATCACGAATAGAACCCACGTTCCCAAATGTTCAGTCAAGCATTACAGTAACATCATAAATAAAACTCCACCCTCAAAATTTCGTGTTTTGGAAAATGATATCTCAGTGAATTGAGATAAGATACTTCAAAGACGAACAGAAAGTAGGAGTCTAGTTCGTCATAATAGTTACATGCTGAATAGAACCCCTTCCCAAAACATGTAACATTTGCAAATCATCATCATTAGTCTTTCAACGTCTGTCGTTGGACACAGGCGTTCCCCAGGATTCGCCACACTTCTCTATCATGGGCGTTGCAGAGCCAGTATTTTCTGAATTTGTCTAGCTTGTCTCTTCATCTAATATTCTGCCGGCCTCAGTTGCGCATGTAATCTCGGGGGATCCATGTCGTGAGTCGCGATGTCCATCGGTCGTGTACCATTCTTGCAACATGGCCAGCCTACAGCCATTTAAGATTTTTAATGGATTCTATGAT
Organism: Thysanoteuthis rhombus; assembly: GCA_963457665.1. Lineage (NCBI taxonomy): Eukaryota > Metazoa > Mollusca > Cephalopoda > Oegopsida > Thysanoteuthidae > Thysanoteuthis > Thysanoteuthis major. Next base: position 14,572,932 of record OY735211.1, read on the forward strand.
GTCCCTGACTCCTGTCTTCTCCCGGATGTACTGTGCTGTCTTGTGGTCTCTCCATGTGAGGCCCAGCATAATTCTCTCAAGTGCGCGTTGCATAGTTCCCAATTAGCGGATCTGTCTCTTGGTTAGGTTCCATGTTTCAGCTCCATAAGCGACTATTGGGAGGATGCATTGGTTATACACCCTTCTTTTTGCAAATCGCCCAGGTTAAAATTTCGTATTTTTTCCAGTCAGTACATTCTAGGAATAGTTTGATTCAATACTAATGGTACATCACACAGTTCCAATTACTTAAAGGAGACAGCCAGGCATAGTCAGACTTTTAGAAAAACGAACTGGTACGAAGGAAAAAAAGCAGAAGGTTTCCAACCAGCTAAGTAATCCATTTCTTTGAATTTTGGAGGTTTAGAAGCGGTGATGCTGAAATATTACCACGATGGGTATCAGTATTACTGGATTGTTATAACTTTTCTGTTGTTGTTGCTGCTATTGTCAACCAAAATCTATTTTATTCTGAAATTTTCTCACTCCCAAAACCACTCTAAAATCCATCAGAGAGAAAGAAAATTTTACGACACCAAGAAAAGGGAAAGTGGGTTGACGAATGCTAAGGAAACAATGACATATCCACATCTCTAATCGAAATGAAATGTTTGAAAAAATCTTGCCATTTACTTCGGTGTAACTGGCATACGTGCTACTAAGACGTTCAAGACTTTCGAACCCCAAGCTCTGGACTTCTAAGTTGAAAACCTGAAGAAACGAGGGAGAGGTATGAACAGATCAATAACACTCACTTCACAATTTGTAGATCAAATTTAAAAGAAGAGTTAAGGACTAATTCAACCTGAGGGAAGGGAGAAGGAGGAAAAGATTGAGTTTCAGTGTTCAGAGATTAGGGATTCTTGGCAAGTCAACCATATGAGAAGAAAATCGGCTGTGACATAAACTCCAACTTACTAGAGTTCCTTGACCTTTCGTATCTGTTCATTATTTTCTCATTGTTTCAGTACGTTTATGCGTACATGTGTTGATAGCTACACGTTTCATCTCATCACAAGGAAATATAAAAGGGGTAAAAGGCCGCGGGAGCTCTGAGGCTACTCTGATTGAAATAAGTTGTAACCTTTCCTTCAAACCTCCCTCCAACAAGCCATGGACCAGTGCTTCAAGGAATGGCCTAATACTCTCCATTGTTCCCACGATCAGAGATATACCGCCAATTCCCGCTGGTTTCTCGGTTTCAAAAAGCCAAGCCACATCATTTGCTTTGGATGGGGATAATGTGCTCCAAGGGCGTCTTCCCATACACAACACTATGAACGTCACGAAAATGCAACATGATACCTACAACGGACATGCACCTAACCGGTCTTGAAAATGAAATCAAAACATCAAATGGGACATCATCGGTATTAATGAAATGAAAAGACCTGGAAAAGAACTAATGAAACTAAAGAGCAAACATCTTCTTCATAGCTACAGAAAAAAAAAGGAAAAAAAAGTAGTTAGCTTTCTTAATCATGTCACATAATGGGTTTTTAGTTACAGCACCAATGTGAGCACCTATTGCATTACCAAGTACCTCATGTGCACATGATGCAGGCTTGGACAAAATAGTCCTTGTGATCAAGTCACCGATAGAACAGAGGACAACAGAAAACAAGGTACACCATGGAGTCCAAAACCCATTGAGTTGGAAACGAAATGAAAGGAACAGAAAAGGAAAAGATGAGAAGGCAGAAATTTCTACACCTTTTTTGTTTAGTCTTCGTCGCATAACTGTTGCTGCAGCAAGAGTGTCATCTCGTTTGCACATGCTCTTAGAAATGAATTCAATTAAAGTCATCGCTTTGATGAATGGAGAATTCCTTTTATTTGTCATGTGGGTCAGGTCGGCTAAGACACGTTTGCATTTAAAAGGGCATATTTTCCAACTGTTTATTTTTTTAAAACTTTTTCAAGCCGGACAGTAAAATTCTAAATTCTAATCGGCCAATTATTGTCATGAGACCAAACTTTTTTGTACGATTATAATGATATCAATGTACCCGGAACTTTGGATGGCAAGAACAAACAATCTGCTTGACAACCAAAGAGATCGTACACCCAACTAGCAAAAGACAAACTTGTTGACCATTCTTTCTGATTAAGACTTGAGAGCACTCCTGCTTAATTAATGTATATATGTATTATCACGCACACACGACACATACACGCCTGTTCCCGTCACTGATCAAGTTACATGAGTACACACAATTACACACGTACATGTATACACGTATTTACGTATCAACTGCTAATTTGAACAACTTGGTAGTTTCAGACTGTTTCTGAGGTCAATTTTTGTCATCCAAAATTGAACTCGAATACGCCATGATTGATGTATTTCGATAGAAAAAAATTGAACTCTGTAATTAAAAATCTTCTAAAAATAAAATAACCGAAATGCAGATATCCATCAACCCAAACGTATCTGCGAAACTATCAGCATAGGTTTCTCTCAGTTTTTTAAGCTGATCTGGCTGGCAATGTATGTATGTATGTATTTATCACGCGTATCGGCTGCACCAATGTAGCTAGAAAGAATTTTTTTTTATTTTTTTAAATTTTTTTAAATCCCTCTCATCAAGGATTTCTTTTAGTATGGGGATTAATTTACAATGCAGAATCGTTCTCTTAGTTTGTTTCCGCCTATTTTCTGGAAATTAAGTTTTTTTTAGAGTTCACTGTCCAAAAAGAGCTAAAGCAGTGACTTACTCATTGATCACCCCTTTTGTCCAATGCTTTCAATTCATCAGTCTCAAAACGGCATCATAACAAAAGATATTGGTCGCACGACGGTTCCTATTGAGTGATTAACCAGGCATATATATATATATGTTTCGGGATTCTTCCCATCATCAGTCGTGTGTGCTGTGTGAGTGTGTATTAAAATGTACCATGTGGAACCAGAGTCCACACACACACACACACACACATATACATACATATATATATATATATATATATATATATATATATATATATATATTGCAATTCCCGCTTCTCCACACTCACATATTTGGCACTTTTCATCTTTTAACTTCTTGCTGTTAGCTTCCGTCAATATCCTTCCTTTCCTAATTCCTTCCCCTTTTCCCGTCTTTAGTTTATCTCGTTTTCTTTCAGCGATCCATTCAGTTCTTTCATGTTCTAAAGAAGAAGAAGAAGAAGAAGAAGAAGAAGAAGAAGGAGGAGGATGGACGTAGGTAGGTAGGTAGTAGGTAGGAAGGTAGGTAGGTTGGTAGGGGATATCTCGCAGCATAAGTAAAACTAATAGAAGAAAGGCAGCCAATTTAGAAGTGAACAACCAAATTCACTCTTATGGCCCAAAGCCCTTTTCTTCAGTAGCAAATTTCGCCGCTGGCAACACTTCCTGTCATTTGATATTCAAATTGTCTGATACGTTGACACTTTCACAAATGGCACCCCTTCCCGCAACACTGCTAAACCTGGAAGATGCATGAAAATTGCTAAAAAAGAAAGCGATAAGCATTCTGCACCTGCATAAAAAGGCTTATTATGATTGATGTTGGGAAGAATACAGCGGCCACAACTTCGTATCTAAATGGCGATAATAGCAGCGGTGTTAAAACGGGTGAATAATCGAGAAGGTCTCTTTCTAAGGACAGAAGTTAAAAGGCTTATGATGAGGATACTGAGGAATTTCAATGATACAATTTAAAAAGTTTAGGAACAATCTAATTAATAGTAAATACCCAATCTAGCAACTTCACACACACACACACACACACACACACACATATATATATATATATATATATATATATATAGTCTTGAGAACTTTACGGATTTAAACACTAAACTAATCAAAAAAAAAATTTCAAAATTCTTTTACCAGTTCAGTCACTTATTTCATAATATCTGTTAATGTAGTTTATGTAATTTTTTTCAGTGTTTTTTCTTTAAAGTTTTATATAGATTTTGTTATGAACGGACCATGTGTAAATTTTCTCATAATGGGACCATCAGTTGTTCACCATGTAATCGTTCCGGGGATTTAAAAAACAAAACAGCTATATTTGCATAGCACCGAGCAGTGTTGAAAAAACACCCACCTCCATAGCTGATGTCATACGTGAATGTTATTTTATTCAGGGTATTATCATAATGTATTGTATATGGATATCATTTTATGTGACACATTTTTTTCAAACAGGAGGGCTTACTTACGTAAATTATTTCGAAACATATTTAACGATGAGGGATCAGTAAGTATAACGACAGACGTGACTTGTCGTTCGTATCACAAATCCTATGTTCACATGCCCAGGGGTTAAGGTACTCTTGTAGACAAATTGGCAGTCCTTAGGGTGCATCAGTATCCCTTAAATTTAAAAATGTCAAAATTGATTACCAGAGGTCAGTGCCACATATCACATGTTCACCCTGGGGTATACATATTTGCAGCCCGTAGGGCTCAGGAGTATCCTTTATATGAGAAAATACCAAAATTAATCTGACCCTGAGATGATCTTTAGAGGTCATCAGAGGTCAATATCACTTAATGAATGTTCCTCCAAGGATCAAGGGTACGATTATTTTGGAGTTTATAAAAGATGAATTTAGTTAAAAACTAACACACACACACACACACACACATATATATATAGTTAATCAAGAAATCAGTGGAAAACGTTTTCTGTTCCATCTGTAAATAAAAAACATCTTTTTGCAGTTTTCAACTCTGCTAAATGATTTTAAAAATGCTGACGCAAGTTTCAGCAAAATGCATCAAGCCAATATTTAACGATAAAGAAACTTTTTGAGATGTAACACACCGATTCTCTGATTTTTCACTCACACATTGTCTAATTAATGCCGCTATTTTGTCGGATTACCTTACATAAACACAGCACACATAAAAATATATATACGCACACACACGCACACACACAACACATATATATAAACAGTTCTATGGGTTTCTCTTAATTGATAATGAATAAGCTCGCCTTCCCTAAACGATTAAGAAAGACAAATAAATGTAAGAGTCATTATGACGAACGTGAACAAAATAAAATAAAAATGAGGAAAACCTCTGAGGAAAAAAATCTGAAGTGTTATATAATTACGTCGTTTATTCTCGAATTATCAAGTGATAAGACGCTTTAGCAGCGCCATCTTATTCTTATTTAAACGACAACATTATTTCAGTGGCAACACATTTTAATTGTATATGTTCTTCGATATATTTTGGCGTATCCATTCGAAAACTTAGTTGCATATGAGCAAAATGTGGTTGCAATTTGACAATTTCGAAGTGAAAGATTCGAGAAAAAATGTGTTACATCTTAGAAAGATAATAATCATAAAGATAATGCTTACAACGCTCAATGCACTTCGCGAATTTCATCAACGTCTTCAGATGCATGCCAAAAATGCGTCTGAAGATGCTGATGGAATCTGGCGAAATGCACCGAACCTTATAAGCTTCATTGTTATGACAGCATTTTTCTCATGACGTCACACACTTTCCTCAAACTACTTCCACATTGTGAAATTACGACCAACATTATCTTGGTCCTTCTTACATCCACACAATATGTACTTATACTTTCAGGGTTTGGTACGTATATGTTTCATAACCTTGAAAATCAATTTTTCTTCTTTAGTCTTCAGAGGGAAGTCCCGTATTAACTAGGATTATTGACTATGAGACCAAAAAGCTCGAATTAATACCCACAGGGGCCACGATTGTCATAAGGCACAAATAAAACCGGTATAAAAACCAGAGTGGAAAAGAATCTAAGCAATCAAAGTTTAATGAAAATGAAATAGAGAAGTAAATGTAATTGCGAAAAAAATACATTTTAAGTAATAAAATCTATAAGAAAAGAGGGGAAAATGTTGGCGTAGAAATAAGAACATTTAGGTAATGAAAGCGTAATGAAAAGAGGGGAAAATGTTAGAGCAGAAATGAGAGCATTTAGGTCATGAAAGCTTAATGAAAAGACGGGAAAATGTTAGAGTAAAAATAAGAGCATTTAGGTAATGAAAGCCTAATGAAAAGACGGGAAAATGTTAGAGCAGGAATGAGAGCATTTAGGTAATGAAAGATTAATGAAAAGATGGGAAAATGTTGGAGTGGAAATGAGAGCATTTAGGTAATGAAAGCCTAATGAAAAGACGGGAAAATGTTAGAGCAGAAATAAGAGCATTCAAGTAATGAAAGTTTAATAAAAAGGGGGGAAAATGTTAGAGTAGAAATGAGAGCATTTAGGGAATGAAAGCTAAGTGGAAAGCAAAAAACATGGATAAATCAAACCGGCGTAAAAAACAAAACAAAACAAAACATTAACTGAACGAAAGCTTGAGAACAGAATTTACGTAATGAAAGCTATACCAGGGGAGAAAATCGCGTAGAGAAAGTTATCTGGCAAAACTTAAACAAAGAGATGTCTGGGTAAATAGTGAACAGCTAACGCGATTCATAATATCACACGCTATACATATGTTGTGATACCATATCAATGCGAGTCTCTTATCTATTGAGGTATTTGCTCAGCTCTGCCCCGTCGCTGCCGTAGCACTAAGATTAGCAAGCCAGTCTTGAACGCACTTCAATTGGATTCGATTCTCACTGGCTGAAATATGGTTGAATTCATATGATAGTGGCGACGGTAAATCTCTACTGCCCCCACCAAACTCCACCTGTAATTTTTTTCTCTCAGGGTTCCTTGCATATATTTTGCTCTCCAAGTTCCGGCACCACCTGCAATTGCGGCATCCAATTGCGTCAGTAACCTAACCATGGAAAATATCTACTGACTCTGGCCAAGTCTGACACAAATCTATAATTATGGGGTTCCCGTTAAAGATCAAACTTATTGGCAGTGTCTTTCGGGACTTGTTGCTTGTTAAGAATCACTGTACAGCAAGTACTCTTTATTTGCTAAATCTGTAGTTCCGTCTGGCTCCAGATCACAGTAATAGTGGTCCCAGAAGCAATATTTTCTGTGATAACTTGGTAACGATTATTCATCATCGGTCTTCCAGATTTAAAGAATGTCCAAAAGTCTACATATCTTGGGGATATGATTATAAATTGTGAAAATATAAAATCCGTGAATAATGACGAACCTGGTGGTAAACATACATCAACTGATACTAACATAGAAAAACATCGAATATCAAGTAATCATGAAAGTTATCTGACTTTTGGAATATCATCAGGGTTTCCAAAAGGGAATGAATCAAAACACAGCCTGGCTGATCAAAGAATTAAATGTTAACATAAATAAATTTTTTAGAAGCATCTATTCGATCTCAACTATTATATAGTTTTCGAACATGGGATATGAAAAAACATGCCATGCTTAAACTGGACATACATACATATATAAATATATTAGGTGATGTATTTCACTTGAGCATGCATCATCATTCTTAAAAGAACTTGCAGGGTAAAAAATTGAATCTGTTTCCTGGTGAGAAAAATTTTTTCACTGATTTCTAAATTAAAAAGATATATATATATATATATATATATATATATATATATATATATATATATATATATATATATATATATATATATATGTGTGTGTGTGTATATATGATTACAAATTGTGTCATATCATATAGAAACTCTCCCACCATTACAAGGTTAATGTATCACTTTGCCTAGACAACGCAAATAGACTGAACAATTAAAGAAAATAGGGCTGCTGTAGATATGTATGTATATACACTATAAAAAGGATGCATGTTTGTGTTTTTACATAAATTTATCTTTTATAAACTCCCAAAACGTTGAACTGAACGAGAAGCACACTTGTGCACAAGGATTACTTGACCCCTGGATGAACATACGTTTGGTAATGTTGATATGTAGTAACCCCTGAAGATCAATTCAGGGTCGGGTCAAATTTGGTATTTTCTAATCTAAAAGATACTTCTGATCCCGATAGGTTGCAAATTTATATACACGGTTATTTGAGTTCAGAGTGGACATAGGATATGTGGTTCTGACCTCTAGTAGTCTCCACATCAATTTTAAGTCAGGTCAGTTTTGACATTTTTAAATCTAAGGGAAGCTGATACACCCTATAGGCTGAAAATTATCTGGAAGAGTACCTTGACCCCTGGGAATATCAACATTGGATATGTGATGCTGATCTTCTGACTTGCTTCTAAAAACAATAAATAGTAATGTATTGATCAAGGTAATCAGGGCCACTAAATACCGACAAAAAAACCTTCCCACCTATAGTTAGGGGCATCTTGCGCAGATGCATTCATCATCATCATCATCATCATCATTCTTTTAACATCTGTCATTGGACATAGACCTTCCCCAGGATCCACCACATTTCTCTATCATAGGCGTTGCAGAGCCAGTATTTTCTGAATTTTTCACGTTCATCTTCCCATCTTGTGTTTTGTTGGCCTCAGTTTCGCATGTGGTCTCTGGAGATCCAAGTTGTGAGTTGTGATGTCCATCAGTTGTCTTTCATTCTCGTAACATGACCAGCCCATTGCCATTGAAGTTTTAAAATAGATTCTATGATGTCTAAGACTCCCATTTTCTTCCTTATATACCGTGCCGTCTTGTGATCTTTCCATGTAAAGTTCAGCATGATTCTCTCATGTGCGCGTTGCATGCTTCTCAGTTTGCGAGTCTGTCTCTTGCTTAGGTTCCATGTTTCAGCTCCATAGGTGACTATCAGATGGATGCATTGGTTGTATACTCTTCTTTTTAGGATTAATGGGCATGAAGGGATCAATTCACTACTTAAGAACAATAGAAAACCGATCCCTTTATTGATTCCCCTCTCAATGTACGGATATTTTGAAAACAGCAAAAAAACTACTTTGAGAACGTAATTATTTTATTCATCTGTTTATACCTTCCCATTCAAACATATTTAGGGGAAGAAGGATGAGTGAGAAATATGGAAGTTGTAGCTTAAATATGAACAAAACTAAAACGTGACCATTTTAGCGTTACGAAGCAAGATACACTGGTGTTTATAGGGATATAAGAAAAGACATATAACGGGTCTTTAGTATTGCGGATATACTTGCATATCTTGGATGATGTCAAGTTTCATCTTTTCTGGGCATACATATTTATCTGTTCACAAAAATTTGCTCAATTGAAGCCAGCTATCATTACTTATAGGTAAGGGAAGGTGATTAAACGTTTACTTTGCAACTGGACAGATTTTAAAGGTAACAGTACTTTCTGCAAGCAAATGTATTTCCACTATATTTCAAGTAAAAAAAAAGAGAAAATTTTTTCCCCCAAATTTCGTCAAGTAATTGAATGGACTGATTTTCATCAAATCCTGATTAAAGAAAAGCTACCTTATCATCGGAAGATTTATAATTACAGAGTTTAAATTTTCTGTCAATCGACATAATCATGACTTAATAGAAGTAATTTTGTATGATACAATCATATGATAACACTGGAAAAGTGATCCTCCCATCTACCGATATTTCACTTGATATACAGCGAGACTAAAAACAGTAAAAAAAAAAAACAGCTTTCCAAACGCAAAATGAATTGTATTCAGAAATATGGGGTCACGCATAAAGATTTAAAAGGAGTATTACGTCTGTACTCTCACACACTCCAAAAGAAAAAAACACCAAAAATCTAGCCTGGGCACTGACTAATACACACACACACACACACACGCACACACACACACACACACACACACACATATATATATATATATATATATATATATATATATATATATATATATATAAATATAAAAATTTTGTTATTTGTAATCGTGTTTTCAGTGTGCGAACCATGAGCACAATTAACACTGGTGAAAAAAAAAAAGACAAGGTATTAAAAAAACTTGACATCAGCTGCAGCAACTAACAGGAACCGGCCTATTTATTTTTATCAGAGAAAGTATTGTAAACCAGGGCTCTTCAGACTAGGGGTTGAGACGCCTTCGGGAGTTTCTACTGGAATATTGCGATGTGCATGAATATCAAGAATAACTATGTAACTTGAGTTTTTTCCCGCTCTATACAAGTGGTACTTATTCTGAAATGACTCAAGGCTATTCAATGATATTATGAATACAAATTTCGTTTTTGTAACATTCTACCAATTAGAAAAAATAGCATTTTCCCATAATAAACAGTATACGCCGTAAGTAATATTTTGCATTTTTTCCTGGGGTTGGTGTAATTTGTTTCTACGTTCAGTTACACGAAGATTACGACTAATTGTTCTTATTACACTGAGTGAGGGTTGCAAAAACAGTTGTCTCATGGATCGCTAATAAAAACAGTTTGAGAGGCCTTGCTGAAAAAAAAAACCTTTGTTATTGATTTTGACTTCTATTTACTTTCATCTTAATTTTTAGTCGATTCAAGGTTATGTTTTTTTGTTACCGGTAAAAACAAAAAAACTTATTACAATTTTTCATGCCTCCAATCAATAACAACTCTGTTACCTTTTGATTAGTTCCAGTTGTAAAGAAAAAGAATTGGTGCAGGGTTTGCTATTTACGATGTAACCATATTGCTGGATTGGGAATTTACTTTCAGTCTAACGTATGCCCGCCTGAAATTATTTTTCAAAAATACAAAAACTTGTCAGAACAATTATAAAAAGGAAAAAAAAAATCCCCCAAATAATTTATTCTGCATCGGAAGAAACCTAAATGCTTCAATGGTGAACTTTGGTAAAATGACGTGAAGTAAGGGTCGAGGTCAGCATTTAAGTAACACCGTGAAGGAAAGCTCGTCTCAACAAACAAAAAATGTGTATTCTTCCAAAACTGACACTTTCTAAAACGAAAAGGGGGTCTTATTGATTGAAAGCACCAAAAATGGCATCTGGAACAAAATCTTATACAGTTTACCCCTTTTAGTGGTAAAACAAACGTTAAATTCTTTAATCATAAATGAACTCAGGTCGTGAATCTGTTACAGTAGCAAACAACGAAGATTGGAAGCATAGATAAAGCTCTCGGTGTAAATAATCCATTTGTTGTGTTGTGTACGAAGAAATATATTTAAGAATATATTTCCTACCGTGTTGTCAGATTTGAAGAAATTTTTCTTAAGACGACGCTGAGTGTCCCTGCAAGTATATATATATATATATATATATATATATATATATATATATATATATATATATATATATCGGTGTAATTAATCCATTCGCGGTGTTGTGTGCGACGCAATATATTTAAGAATATAGTTTCCATCGTGTTATCAGATTTGAAGTAATATTCCTCAAGGCAAGGCCAGGTTTCTCTGCTAGTAAGTATACACACACACACACACACACATATATATATAAAGTAAAATTTACGAAGATATTCACCCGTTGAAAGTCAACAATTCATGCCTATCACACTCTAAATCTATCTGGGTGAATATCTTTGTAAATTAACATAATGTATTAATTTCTCTATTTGATAAATATTGTACGGTATGATTGATCAAATATTGTAGCATCGATAACGGAAAAATCTGATTCTTTCCGGTATATTCAAAAATGAAAAAAATATATATTATGAAATATATATATATATATATATATATATATATATATATATATATATATATATATATATATATATATATAACCCTGATACTGGCTTAACTTAGAGGGGGTAATTTTTTAAATAAATAATTTAACTGATTTTGGTAAAAGCTCCCAAGAAAAATATATCAACGCAAATATTGTATATGGGTTCTAGTTTAGGTCAATGAATTCAATTTTTGAACATAGGCTCGACACATTTGAACGTGATACAAAAATTTGGTGAGGAGCTTTTGTGAATTAAACAGTTTGATGAAGTCACAGAAATAGCTTTCGAACAACAAGGGTGGTAACAATATGTAAAAAGAAGTTGAAAACGTTGAACGAAGTTTTTTTTTCTTTTACAAAGTAATGAGATTTCCCAATTTACTTCCTCTAGTGTCCCCCCTTATCTTATCAGCCGGCTCCTTGCTGAGGATATGTTATCACTGCAGTGTCCTTTCCCTAACTGATCCTACCACAATTCAAATTTCCAAGCTGCTGATACTGTTATCCAGAGTGTCTTTGTTTGAAGAGTCAACCAATGAGAAAGAGAGAGAGAGGAGAGGTACTTTTAAGCTGTAAACTGATTGGATAGGCAAGTCAAAACTCTTAGTAGAAGAAACTGAGATTGGCCAATCGACCCTCCCAACAACTAATCCCCGCTAAAACTAATGGTTCCTTTTCCTTTGTTCGAGCACATATTTTACGACATTTGCATATCCATATTTCAATCTATAGCAATATGGTTTTTGTGGGAATTTTAAAATCTATTTGTTGTCACAAATTGAGTTTATGCAAACTTGGACAATAAGTGCTCCTGATAAGGTTGCATGGATTTTAATGCACGGAAAAAATGTGTTACTTCGTTTCCCAAATAACTCAATAATAGAGAGACTACTTGTTTTTTTTAAATCAAAAACCAGATGGCACCTGATTTATGACCACAATGCCTTATTCAATCAGGCGCACCATATTCACAGTATAACCTGATGCTTAGTGTCTTCTGCTGCGTCCTGTCGTCGAAGGAAGGATAACTTCTGATCCACGTTCATTCCCAGCAGCTTATAGCCGCTTCGCTAGGCGCCCGGTAAGTAAGTTTCTGTCACTAGATATGCACTTGTAACTTTCTCGCTGATGTAATCGCAATAGAATAAAAGCAAAGCTTAGAACTTAATAGGCGTCGACCCGTTAATAGTTTTTCAATTACATTTCAGCCAACTAAACGATCATGTAATTACCACGAGCAGGCATCGAGGGTATCTTCTTCAACTTTCATACCAATAAACTCAACGACTCGCTGTTGCAAGGGAGAATCTCGTGATGGTTGCGACACGGATGAAGGGCACCGTCATAATGAGTCGTCAATTGATTTCGACTAATTATCCTGAAAAGAAGAGTATACAACCAATGCATTCTCCCGATAGTCACTTATGGAGCTGAAACATAGAACCTAACCAAGAGACAGACCTAAAAGCTGAGAAACATGTAGCGTGCGCATGAGAAAATCATGCTCAACCTTACATGGAGAGATCATAAGACAACACAGTACGTAAGGAAAAAAAATGGGAGTCCAAGAATCAAAGAAACTATTAAAAAACTAAAATGGCAATGGGCAGGTCATGCTGTAAGAATGAGAGACAACTGATGGACATCACGACTCACAACATGGATCCCCAGAGATCATTTGAAAAACCGAAGACGACAGAATACAAGGTGGAGAGATGAACTAGACAAATTCAGGAAATACTGGCTCTGCGACGCCCATGATAGAGAATATTGGCGAATCCAAGGGAAGGTCTATGTCCAATGACGGACGTTAAAAGATTGATGATGATGCAGGCTAGATTAGGCGGCTTTTGGGAAGCGTTTTTTTTTTCAGTATGTTTAGTTTACTTCCGGTGATCATTTCCTGCTTTTCAAGATTATTGAATTTATCAACGTGCAATAACAAGAGTGTATCACTGTAATCAAGTGTTGGGTGTTGATACGTGGTTTTCGTGCCATATAACACACGTAATTATATGAGGTCAGCGGTCCTTATAATTGGCACATTTCCCTGAGGAAAACGAAAAGGTTATTGATAATGTTGTGTGTAACAAAATGTTGATTAGTTCATTACAATATAGAAGTTCTAATCAGCTGCAATCAGTTGTAAATAGCGATTCTAATAACTGAGTCATTCAATGATTTCGTTGCTGAATGTGAAAAGGAGGGTCTGAGGGCGTAGCTCATTGACTAAACGTTTGTAAATGGATGGAGAGATCATATTGACAAAAGAAGAGGAAGATTGTAATGCACCAATATTCCATGCAAGAAGGATTTGTTCGACTTGAACGTCAATATCGAAATTATTGATGATATTGAATGAGCTTTGCTTAATATACAACAAGATTGAGGGGAAACGGAGTGGGAAGATTGTGTTAGGTAAATCTTCCAAAATCGGAGGGCCTGTTTCCAGTATTCGAAATCTTCCATCTTCTGCTTTTATCTTGTTAAGAACTAACCCCTGGTGCTGATCTGAAATACATAATAACTTCGGATACCCTGTAGGCCAGTAAATTTATTGTCTTTGCATTTACAAAATGAGCAAACGTTTGAATGAATTGTAGGATAGTGGTCTCGAAACTGTAGTCTGTGGACCATTGAGGATCCGGTAAATAATCCACTGATGATCTACAGTAGTCTCCTTTTTAAATCTGACCGAATTTTGTGACAGAGAAATAATAACACAATTATCACATGATAAATCGCACAGCTATCGAGAAAAAATATTATTCGTCACAGACCTGTATCAGAATCCTAATATATGTAATCTTTTTAGAATAAGTATGATTTTTTAAAAGTCAAAATTGCTTATTGTTGCAGTTCATTGAGTACAGACGGAAATTTAAATGCTAAATATAGGTGTCGTCCGAATATAGAAGAGACCCTTGAGTTTTTAATTTTTGAAACCGTTGCTCAACTAAAGGCAGTTGGTGATTTTCGAACCCGAAACGAGCTTTTTGCACTTTGATGACTGACGATGATCCCCAAACTGAATTTACAATATTTTCATTTCAAACAAATCTTCTGCGGAAAACTTGCGGTGCTTGACCCGTCCGGTCACACGAAAGATAGACAGGCCGAAAGCTCACATGACTCGTTGCCAGGATTTGCTGACCCTCCACCCTAACCAAGCAGGACATTGACCAACCGATTTCTAGTGCGCACTGCCAAAATTTGACGTCCCTCACTTGTCAGCAACTAATCTTGGCCAGGAAATGTCCCGTGCGAATTACTTGACCCCTGGCATCGAAATCCTCTCCGCAGTTGAATGTATTAACCCGAAAGAAAATATTGTTGAAGAAAAAGTTTACTAGACAACGACGACTAACATAAAACGTTGGTCAGTCCATCTGTGGTGTGGGTTAGATCAGTAAGTAAATAAGATCGAGGAATTATTCTGAATATGAAGTGTTTAGTCGTAGATGCTGGCAAACATCAACTCTGCTTTCCTTCTGTTATAGACAATACAATCAATACTGGGAAGCCTAGGACCACACGTCATACTATCAAACGCGATTAGTAGTACACGCAAGAAAATTGATGTGAAGAAAAAAGTCTGGATCTCTTTCACGAAGTAGGATTCGAAGATCTATCAACGATTGATACAAACAAATTGCAAGGAACGCATCAAAAAGAACAAACTAATAAAAAACTTCAACAGATTGAATACGATATCACCAATAAAGATTCTTCGTCAAGATATGGTAACTGTAAATTAATTTTGAAATTGGAGACAGTACAAAGAATAGTTACCGGAATTATAATAGGCATGAGTGATTTAAGTTATAAAGAAAGACTAGAAGTTAGGTATGACTACTTTGTTTGAGAAGAGGGTCAGGGGAGACTCAATTGAAACTTTGGAGATAATAAATATCTTTAGAAATTACAAAATTCTAATGTTTGATCAGTCAAATAGGATGGAAAATTTACTAGCTAGGTCTATCATAAAAACGAAGTCGGAAAAACTAATTGATATTTTCTCCCAAAAAATTTTGAAATAATGGAATAGTTTACTTTCCTATGTAAAAAAAAAAAGTTTAGATAATTCCAAGAATGACTTTAAAGATGATAAATTTAGATCATCTGGGATAGAAAATAAATTAATTTGGCAATTTTCGGAGTCATCAAAGATAAGAAGAGAAGAAATTTGGAAAAATAGATAAATTAAATGTGCCAGGTAAATGGTCCTTTGTACTGGTAAGATTGTAAAATATTTTACCAGGTTTCAACATTTTTATAAATTGAACGAATGTATATTTTAATGTAAATAACTGTTACTAATGTGAATTGTTTAAGGATGTCTATAGAGGCATTTTCATTCAATAAATAAATAAAACTGATGCAAATATCGAATAATAAAGTGGAAAAATTAGAAAAAAACTATCGAGATTTTTGATAGTTGTCGAAAGCCTCAAAGCAGTATCTTTTGAAGATTGTAATACACCGTACCTTGAAACGAAGAGATCCTGCCTTGGGAATCGGAATTGAAAACACTTACTTTTAACCTAGACCAAAACCCCGGCTTCAGGCTCCAGTTGGAAGTATGCAATTATTTCAGCCAGGTAGCAGGTCACCTTTCATCATATTCTTGATATTTTCTAAACTTAGTTAATTACAGTTCAATGCCAAAGGCAGTTGTGTTACATCAATAACCCCCGCCCTGGGAGGGAAACCTTGCCTGCCTTTCTTGAAGAGCATCAAAGGTATCTCCTTCACTTTACGCCACTTTTTCGAAAAAAAGTCAAAAAGCAAAAATAGCTTTCACTGTTTGCTTCGCAGCGATCTGTTATAGAGGTAACGTGTGCACATTTCCCCCTCTCTCTTCTATATCTTAGTCTTCTGGACCTACTGCTACCACCACAACCTCCGACTTATCAGCCTAACATACCATCATCATCATTTTTTGAGCCTGTGAACACTCAATTTTTTCACATCTAAATTGGTGATTGCTTTTTCCCTTTACCCCATTTCAGCTTACGAAAGTTTTTTTATAGGAATGCTCAACTTTTGGATAACAGGGAAAACTGTATCCTTGCTTTTCACCAGATCTCTTACACTGACCTTTTAAATGAACCTTTCATTCCTACTTTCAGCATATTCTTGATCTTTACCAAGCTTAGCTGATTACTGCATCATGTCTAATAAAATTCAGACTTGAAAGATTGTGTTACGCCAGTCTTTCAAGTGGGGAGTTCCCGTTGGGCTTCAAAATCAGTACTCGAAAGCCTGACTCTTTGATTCAAAAATCCTTTTTAACATAAGAAATTTCTTGGTTGAAGTTTTGCACTGATTCTTTTGACTTTTTGATTTTGACATTTGTTTCAAGTTCGTTAACGCCTTTTGATAACAATATCTCTTTTAATTTCAGTTTGTTAATTCCAATGTTCAGTGTCCAGTATACTTGCCTTCTAGTCATTTCTATTATGATAGCTTTTCTATATGTATGTATGTATGTATGTATGTATGTATGTATGTATGTATGTATAACCAAGCAATTTTAATTTTTCATCATCATCATCATCATCATCATCATCATCATCATCACCATCATCATCATCATCATCATCATCATCATTTTAGCGTCCATCATTGGACGTAGACCTTCCCCAAATTTCGACAGACCTCTCTATCATGGATCCAATACTCTTTGGACTTGTCTAGTTTGTCCCGTCATCTTATATTTTGCCTGTCCCGACATGGTGATCCATGTTGTGAGTCGTGATGCCGATCACTTGTCTACTATTCTCGCCACATTTAATACAATATGAAGGCTGATAGGGACTATTTAATTGAATATTTAATTTTTATTCCTGAATATTCTATTCTACTTTTAAACAGCAATATCGTTGAAGATACTTTTTGCATGGGTATGTGAACTGTACTCCCATACTTGGTCAAAGATGATATAATTAAACCTCCAAGTAAGTAACCCTTTCCAGGCACCAAAAGGATGATAGAAACGTCTCAAGTAGATTCATTGACTAGATTAAGCATGGTCGCTTGGAACCCCCTTCAAGATAGATAACCAGTTTCGACCATTTAATCAAAAAGACATTTGGAGAAAGGAAGTGAAAACGGGTAGATAAAAAAGGGGCAGGGTATAAAGATTCTAATAGTTGGAGTGAGAAAAAATAGACGGAAAGTTTAGCGACGTGAGAAACAAAAGAAAGCTGGAGGAAAATAGAAGAAAAAAAGGGCATATGATCATTTAGTTCCGCTATCAGGTAATAGTAGAGGGTAATTAATTTAGTAAAATAGATAGTGATATAGAAAAATGATACTCAATCATAAGTTAAAGACCAAAGGTTGGTCATATGCACATCACATGGTTCTCAATTTGAGGGTCAATCTTTTGGTTAGGCTCCTAGTTTCAGCTCCATGAGAGACTATCGGAGGATACATTGGTCACATACCCCCCTTTTTTTTAGGACTGATGGGATTTTCTTTTTCTTGAGGATTGGGCCGGCTCTTCCGAAAGCTTGTCATGATAGAATGATTCTTCCCCTGATTTCTCCTCTCTAGGATTTAATAGAGATCTGTTGCTCTTGGTAGATGTATTGGTCTTTTTTTCCCCCAGTCCTGCGTTTCCGATTTTGATTGTTGTGTCTTTGTCCTTAAGAATGAAAACGCCGTCTCCCGTTTGTTTGTCTCTTTTAGTATAAAAAGGCACAACTAATCAAGATATTCCTATTTAAGAATGTTTTAAACATGGGAATGTGTTTGGCTCGAGTCGTTCATCTGAGTCTTCGATTGAAAAAAAATTCTATTTGGGGGATACTGGTAAAGAACGTATCATACCAGAGGATATAATTTTTTGCGAATGACAGCTGGTCATTTCATCTTCCAAGATTTGCTAATATCCAGACTTCTTTTCTTTCCTCTTTCCCTCTTATGTTCCTTCATTTTTTTTTGCGCGTTCTTTGTTTTTTTTTCTCCCAGGCACATAATGCTAAAATTCCCACCGACTTCATTGCCAATGCCAGTTTATTGGCTTGCTGCCACAATCTTATCAACTTATTTTTATTTCATTGTTTAACTGACGTCATTTTGATTTTCATCTATTTTATCGTCCTTCCAAACGTGGCACACGCACACATATGCGTTGATATATGTCAGGGGACGTGTCGAAACGTCTGTGTCCTGATATGTAGTTATAAAGTGGAACTTAATCCGAAATCTTTATAATACGATGTTTGATTCATAATTTAATATTTACTACTGAATTAAGTGCAATAACACGGGAAGAGATGATGCTGGACATTTAATGCTTATTTTATTAAATATACTGTTTTCATCAATAGAATACGAAATCATTGAGGTATCTACACACACACACACACGTACACACACACACATATATACCTCTATTATCTGGCCATCAATTATCCGAATTTCTGATTACCTGAACAAGATTTCAAGGCCCCGCAATTGTGTCCAGTATGGCTTCCTCTTTTATTTTCAGATAAGTCACCATGACTATCAATTATTCAAGCAAAATACACTTGGTTGACTTGGATCGGCGTAGACTGGCGTTAATCCATGCGGTTTGACAGACGCCTAGGCAGCGAACATAATCGTCATGTGCTCCAAGCATGCATCATAAAAACAACGGTGGAGAAATCGAGCGTTACTTTCAGCCCCGAAACAATTTTATTGATGCAATAAATAACTATCCTTAAAACATGGACAAATGCAATTCTGTAAGACTAAGTTGCAATGTGACTGTCGTCTATTTCTATACATTTTTTCTGCCGGGAAGCTACACAGTCTGCCAAAGTATAGCGTTGATGTAGGCAACTTTTTCTTCTGTTCCTGTTTGTAGTTGGTCTATGATGGTCAGTTTAGTGCTATAAAAAATATTCTTTAGGAACCGCTAAAGGAAAAAACCTTAAGTTGAATCAGGTGATCACGTCAGTCATTCTATAGCACCACATCGTCACATACAGCGACTTTCTGAATTATGATCAAGCCATTCTCGTACAATAAAACCGTATAGTGACGGAATCCTGTCTTGTTCAAAATCATAATCGATGTACACGATTCGTTGCCACAAAACATTTTTGAAGAGATATAAATAATTCTCGGATGTCACATTACTGTCAAAGAAGTATGTCCCTATGATGCCAGCAGACGGAATCGCACACCAAACCATTACGTCATGGAGATTATCATCCTTGTGTAGCTGAAAATGGGGGTTTCTGGGGGCTCAGTATAAAACAATCGTGTCGATTTATCTGTCGGTTTAAAATTGGATGATGCCGCAACTAACCACCAAACTACATCTTGGATTGATTCATGATCTTGTACAATGGCCAAAAACGTCTCTCTGCTAAATCAACGCGTCGATCAGCTTCATCACCACGAAGAGCATGACAGAATCAATCTAGGAATGTGTGACTTCATTTGCGTCTGTTTCACTATTCGGGAAAAACACACATTCGATCGACGCCCACCTCGCCTGAGAAACGTCATATTGAGCTTTGAGGATTTTCTCATAGATGCTCCAATAATCACAGAACGTCACCTTTATTTCCCCAAGTGGTAGGTCTCTTCTTACCACAGATGATTCCATTGCAATTACATTTAATCACTCATCGTTTTTTTTTATGGTGCGTGATTGAGACACGTGACGATTAAATACGCCGCGTTGACGTCTGCTGCATTATACAATGCTGCATAGTAATTCGTTGTTCAGTAGTCAAATGACAATTAGACATAATCTAAATCAAATTAAATCACGTGGATTAACACCGACTGTCATCGAGCCTAGTCACTACTGGGTTACTTCCCTTATAACTGGAAATCTTGAGAAAATGTACACATATATATATATATATATGATGGAGTACTCTGGTGGATGGTGAATTATGCATAAGTGAATATATCGCTTAATTCGGTTCCACTGACCGTCCACTTCTAATTTGGTTCCACTGACCGTCCACAAGAGTAGAACATCTGGCTCTGGGTCTGAATCGAAGTTTTCGATCCTACCTCGCGGTACTGGAAGGGATATTGAATAGTCTTACAGCCACACTGAAGAGTTGCAATACAACGAAACACCTGTCTGTGGATGACACAATCATTAATCATATATCTGTCTCTTTCTCTGTAAATTACGTTATTGTAGGAGCTCTTTTTGAACTAAGACCCGTTTTTGCATGGAGAATGCCAATTGGCCTCGACAGCACAAATCAATAAGCAAATAAAGAAATGGGTCGCAGAAGTAATCTGCGTCTTGACGCGATGCTGCTCTTACCGACTGAGCTAAGTAGCCAACTGGTAAAACGGAAACTCAAATAACTTGTACAAACTCGTATTGATTATTCACTGCCCATAACTGCTCTTTTTATGTTAGTGTATTATAAAGAAATGGATATTTAATACGGAAGAATTATCAATACATTATTTCCCAATAATATACTTGTCAGAGTTTCTGGAGCATAAAAATGCAGATGGACAGTCGATAAGCAAAACGTTATATGGTATGTAGAAGTTATTTGAGCCCCCGATTCACTGGTTGGCAGCTTAGCTCACCTAGTAAAAGCGTTATGGTAATGTCCTGATGGATGAAAGTTCGATTTCTGCAGTAACCCATTTGTTTATCTATTTACTCTGTATAGGTCGATCGGCATTCACCGTGTAAAAACGGAGCATCGCTTTAAATAGAGTTCCTTTAAAAAAATAGGGTATTTATAATTATTCTGTTGGATTAAACACCCATTTCTTATATATACAATTATTTCTCTTTTCTTTTGTAAAATCTTCTCTGGTGTAACGGTAACAGCTTATCTCATTTTATTACAACCCTTTAATTGATTTTTTTAAGCTGTGGTAATCTATTTCAAATGAACCAATCCATTGTAACTTTTAGGTTAGATCAGGAATCGGACTCAACAGAAAACCAACCAATTATATATTGATAGATAATAATTTGCATTTATGGTATGTTTACAGATGTAATATATAAAATACAAAACTGGCTACTTCAGGGTCAAACTCATCTCTGACTGATGCTCAAAGACTTTGCTTATAAGTTTTGAAAATATCCCAACTTTTGTACACGTGACACATGCATATAGAGAAAAATGCAACTATTCCAGCCGCCATGTCGGATTTTTGAAAAACGAATTTTTTTCTTCACTCTGTGGAAGGAGCGGATATGAAAATTTCTAGTTTCTTCAATGAACAGTTAGGGCTGTACAAGAAACTCCAGCTCAGATAGAAAAATGCAACTATTTCACACACTTGGTCAAATTTGAAAAAAACATTTTTGTCAAGTATCAGTCATGCATTTTCTTTATTTTCACTATAATTTTTCTTTTTTCTTTTTCTTCCTTTCATTGATTGATAACACACACACACATATATATGTATGTACACACACACACACACACACACACACACACACATATATATATATATATATATATATATTGCTTGCCTTCTCTCATCATTTATGAATTAGATCTCTTGATTTTTGGTCTGAACCTGAATGTCATTGTTGTTAGACAGGAAATAAAGTAGTCTGACAGAACTCCACGGTAAAAGTTTGACAATAATAAATAATAGAATGTATATATGCGTACAGAAGTAAGGAAAAATGGACATTGCATTAAGAAGTATATAGAAAGTAAGGATTCAGTATAGCACTATAGTTACATTCTAAATATATCCGATACGAAAGCACTTGAACATTTTTTTCTCAAAATATTTACTTTGAAACATTCCCTTAGGTCCACTGAGTATCCATGCTAATGTTGGGGTTGGGGACACAATGACAATCAGAACCAGCTGGTCTATATCATCGATACATTTTTGTGTTCGTGTGTCTGTCTGTCTGTCTGTCTGTCCAAGCATCACGGCCAAATGGAAAATTCCAGGAATCTATTTCTTGGTTGCTTGGATATTGGCATAACTTAAGGATTGAACGTAGGCTATTCTTTTTGAAAATTCTAATACAGTCGAGTTTTTTAGTAGTCGATTCGATTCTCAATGTAAGAATTAGGTCAAACTGTTCACTTGATCTGTGTACAGCAACTATAACGTAGTTGTAACGTAGGAAATGTTCCAAAATGATATGTGTTTTTGATAAAAAGTCGTATATCAGAGAGAGGGTGTTGATATGAGCGTTGGAATAAAAGGTAATTTCGCTAAGAGTAAAAAATGAGGGAACATTTTTTCGTTTGTGGGGCGGGAAGAGAGGGTAAACTTTTTCTCTTTCAAGGGTCAAAACAGCAGAGGAAAAATTATTAAATTTGGGGTTGGGGGTGATCAATGTACATCTATCTCCCCTGCATCAGAGCAACATTTCTGATTAACACAATATCTCCAATAGTTGTCAATGAATTTCAATGGTATTTTGTGGAAGTTAGAGACATTGGCCATGGAGGAAGTGATACAATTTTGAGGACTGATTTATACATAGAAGCTTCGACGTAGTTGTGATATAGAAAATCATATGTAAGTGCTCCGAGCTATATCTTCTTGAAAGAGAGGGAGAGAGAGAGAGAGAGAGAGAGAAATTTCGAAACGGAGACGAGATCCTTGAAGATGTTGACGTCCCTCTATGATTGACGACATCTAATTGAGGGCCGATATCGTGGCAGACTCAAAATAACACGAGTGGTTGCAGAGGAACTGAACGTTTACCATTCAACAGTTGTTTGACATTAGCACAAAACTGGAAAGGGGGGAAAGCTTGCATGTCGCAAAACTGGCCCTGCAGAAACTGAACGAACACAACTACGAAACTGTACCTCGCACAGATTTTTCAGTAGGTTGCTCTCCGACCGAACACCACTTTTTCACGTACATCAACCACTTCGAGCAAGGGAAAACCTTTGACAATCAAGCAACAGCTCAAAAAGCCTTCGAAGAATTCAGCGCTTCCGGAATAAACGGAGTTTTTTTTTCTTCTAGTAAACCAAAATGTAAAGATTCTGAAAGTCCTAATTTCGATTAATACCTTCTATTCTAAGCTGTGATATACTGCTTAAAGTTGATGGTGAAAAACTGCAATTATTTTTGCACCAACCAAATTTAGACGGACACTTAAGTGCATTTGCAGAAATTGCAATTTGATTCGGAGGACGGCTCCTATCTAGGATCTTTTTTTAAATGCTTTCATCCGCTCAGTCCGACCGGCTGCTTGCCTCGGGATTTGCCATCGATCGTTATACTAGTCACCAGCTGTCCATCATTTGGGGCCTTTGAACTCGACTCATCTCAAAGGTAATAACCTGTAAGGTTTTAATCTGAAGGCAGATTGATATTTAAGGTATACGTATGTGTATACACACAAATAGGCATAAATCCAGCTTATATGTATATATATATATATATATATATATATATATATATATATATATAATGTTAATAATTGGAATAAGCAACCGTTAGATCCGGGAAGTGTGTGTCTCCAAGGGCAAACAGTTATAAAGTTATTTCGGTGGAGATGATTTTGTAAGTTTTTGTGAGAGTGCACAATGACTGTTCATATTAAAGGCCAGATTTTATACACACACAAAAAGTTGTTTTTTTCAACAGAATCGAACAGATACTACACTTTTTTCGTTTTGGAAGGGATATTTTCCTCAGCAATCTGAAGATCATACATATAGAAAAGACTGGTATCTGACGAACAGTTTTAGAGGATTGACTTCCGTGAATGGTGGCTTCTTTTTTTACCAATACAAAAAAAAAAAAAAAAAAAGAAGGAAAGCGAAGCATAATGTCATATGCGAATAAAGAGCGGTTCAATCACTACAAGAGATCGTGTTGGATTACTCATTTACTAAACTTGTCCAAGTCTAAATCGTGGCCCAAGTGGTGAGGAATGAACAAACAACGTTAGCATAATGGTTTGCGAAACAAGCTTGCTCAGATTGATGTATGCCTCGTGGCTGAAATAGTTGAGTATTTTCTGCCAGTACCTGAGGATGGTGTTCGAAAAACTGTAAAAACCAGAATTACTGATGCTGATTTTCAAAAGATTTTTTGAAACATTCCTTTCAGATAAAAAATGTTTTAAAGCTTTGTTTTATTCTTCTGCTCTTGATCGTGCATTAGCTGCTGTTATCAAATAATAACGACGATTTTATATTCTAAAAATCTGAAAGGAATTCACCAATAACCATTATACGCCATAATTTTAATGTTGCTCTGTTAACTGGATGGTATGAATTTAGCAAGTATGGAGGGCCTGCGACACAATAACAGTATCATTTCTTCTAGGACATTCACTGCTTCTCAGCGTGATTACTAAGAGTTATCCTTGCTGGTCCAAACCTTTTGGGATATAATTTGTAATTTATGCCCACTTCGACAACTATACTAAGGAATCGAGAAAGATTCTCCCCAGCTGTCATCCTGGGCCACCTATAAAGATTCTATGGAAAAGTCCGTCTGTTTATTTACCTGCAAATCTATCTATGTATTTGTATATGTGCCAGAAAGACACTCTCACACAGAATAACACATGTTTGGTCGGAAAGAATGATTTATAAATCACGCTACATTATAAAGAAACTTATTTGAAATGATTAATATATCATTCACTTTAGACAACGTAGATAGAATGAGCAATCGAAGGAAATTGGGCTGCTGCAGGAATCGAACTTGCCACCAATACGGGTAGCAGCTTCAACGTAGCGATGCATTTACCATTGTGCTTAACAGACCACCGGTAATGCAAAGGACAAATAACTGCTTTAAACCCGAATTCTATTCACAATAGTTCACAATATATATATATGTATATATATATATATATATATATATATATATATATATATATATATATATATGACTGCGTTCTATCATTTGAAGATATACGTCATATATTCAATATATATTCAATATATGTTATATATCCATTTCTCGATAATATTAATCATAATATAGATGATATAATCACCACTGAAATAAGTTCATTGACTAGAAAGGGTTTATGTTCAAAAGTGGATGAAATGAATACTTTCACCTTCTTTAGACAGTGCGCTTTTGACACACACACACACACACATATATATATATATATTTATATATATATAAGGAAATTTTTTATGCATTTTCGCACCGACGTAGATAAATGGTATAATAGATAAGTTGATTTATACTGACGCATGCTAATATGATTTTTTTCATTTGGTGAGTTAGACTTATTGTTTGTTGACTCAATAACTTAATCAGGAATATTCATTTGTGCTGTTCTGTACAAATAAGGAAACTCATATCTATTTATGAATGTCTCATCTTGTCTGAGATTGGCGGAAATCACAGTTCATACTTGGTGTCAACAAACAATATTTACTTTGTTAACAGCGACTATGGCCATTACTTCAAACTTGCATTATTATTATCTTCATCATTCCTATCATCATCATCATCATCATCATCATCATCATCATCAGCAGCAGCAGCAGCAGCCTTTTAACCTCTGTCGTTGGACAAAAAACTTCTCCAAGATTTTCAAGACCTCTCAGCCATGAGTGTCACAGAGTCAATCTTTTTTGAACTTGTGTAAATTGTCACATTTTTCTTATATATTTTGGGATCCACGATGCGACATGTGATGTCCGGCGGCTTCTTACTAGATGACCAGTCGATTTCTATAAGGTTTTTCTCGTGGATTTTATGTTATCTCTGCCCCTTGTTCTGATTCGAATTTCCTAAACCACTCATATATTTGACGATGTTTATTGTTTGTTTCTCTGTCCGTAAGAATGGGATCTTTTTCTTCAGGCTGACAATTTTCTTGAATAAAACATCTCCCATCCACCCTTTAGAAACAATGGGCTCTCCCACTTAAAATAACTTCTTGATGATAAAACTGCTAGAAAAAAACCCCAAAAGATGTAAAAATAGACGATTCCCTTTTCACTTTTTCACGGATCACATTGTGGTACTTGTAATTCAACCACTTAATTGAACACGTTGTGTTATAACGACCTCAAAAAAAAAAAATAACATTCCATCATTTATTTGATAAGTAGTGAAAATTTTCCTAAAATCCAATAAATAGTTGATGCTTTGTAATTTAAATCAGTACCACAATGTAATGCACGAGAAAGTAAAAACGGGAACTGTCTATTATTAACATACATTTAGCAACGATACAATTCGGAATTCTTAGGTCTTGAAGTAAGAGGAGTGAAAAAAAAAAAAAAAAAAAGAAATCGCCCGAATTCCACAGAAACACGGATGGATATTTTACCAAAGGGCTTCCGACCTTCAGCATATATTTATATGCATATATGTATATGATAATTACTTTATCTTGTCTGGTCATAACTGGCTACTTATCTTACCAAGACACCATAA
This sequence comes from Thysanoteuthis rhombus, assembly GCA_963457665.1. Taxonomy (NCBI): domain Eukaryota; kingdom Metazoa; phylum Mollusca; class Cephalopoda; order Oegopsida; family Thysanoteuthidae; genus Thysanoteuthis; species Thysanoteuthis major. Next base: position 14,599,876 of record OY735211.1, read on the forward strand.
TTCATTCCAATATCACCAAGCTCAAGTCGGCTCTTAAAACCAGTTATTGAGGTGCAAGGTCCAAAACACGCACACACACACACACACACACACACACACACACACACACACACACACACACATATATATATATATATATATATATATATATATATATATATATATATATATATATATATATTTGGGACTGTCAATATAGGTGTCTTCAGTTTCCAAGTCCATCTGGCTGGCTGACTGGCTATGTATGCGTACAGGCTGCACCAATGGAGCCGTAGGGCTGAAAGTCTTCTCCTGCTTATGTCTAGAAAAGAGGCACTTTTTGTTTTTTGAAAATACCCCCACCCCGAAATAGGTTTTTAAGAGAGTGATTCAATATCAGATGTAAGTTAATGCTAATACGGTACCTTAGCTTATTCCAGCGGCGTTCACGATTGTTTCCTGAAAAATTGGAATTTTTTTTTGTGACCATGACAAAAACAAAACTTATTCAATGATTGGAGAAAAAAGAATGATCATCCCTAACACAGTATGCTGCCAAAAACATTGGTTACATGATGGTTTCTATTGAGTGTCTAACCAGACTTCTATATAGTTACTTCGAAGATGATACCACGGAAATTCTATTATAGACATTAGATCTTTCACGGGTAAAAACAAGTGAAGAATGAAAAATTACAATAAAGCTTTGGAAGTAATGCGTTGAATTTCTTTGTCTGCAAACTATACATAAAAGAGCCTTTCGAAGTTCAAGCTGGTTAAAAGAAAACGTATACAGGGATCCCCTGCTTCTCGAAATTTTGCTTCCTGCAACTTTTTTTGCTCTTCCAGTATTTAAGAAATACAGACGCTTCTTCAGAAGTTGACAGACAGATACACGCACACACACACACACACATACACGCACATAGACACACGAATACAAAGATGAATTGATAAGAAAGCGGTCGATAATCAAAGTCATAAGGATGCGAATGACATGTACAAGTGGATAGATAATATCGGAAAAAGATTGATGAGAAGAGAAAGGGAAGTCTGTAGAACAACAGGTTAATTCCAAAAGGAATTATCTATCTATCTATCTATCTATGTCTCTTTATTCCTTAATCTGTTTGTTGATGCAACAGAACAGAGAGAGAGAGAGAGAGAGAGAGAGAGAGAGAGAGTTGGACATAGAAGCTGCTGGTGGAAGAAAAAGAAAGGAAGAAAAAGAGGAATATATATATATATATATATATATAGAAAGAGAGATAGAAAGAGCTGGAGATGGGAGCAGGTGATGAGAGAAAGAGAGAGAGAGAGAGAGAGAGAAAGGAGAGAGAGAGAGAGGGAGAGACATATAGAGACGGAGAGAATGAGTTGGATTTGGGAGTGGGTGGTCGGAGAAAAATAAAGAAAGAGAGGGAAAAAGAGAGAGAAAAAAAACAGAGCACGCGAGAGAAAGACAAAGAGAGAGAGAGAGGGAGAGAGAGAAAATGTTGGACAGGAGCAGGTGGTTGGAGAGAGAGAGAGTGAGGGAGACACAGAGAAAGAGAGAGAGAGAGAGAGAGAGAGAGAGAGAGAGAAAGAGAAAGAGAAATAACGAGAGATTAAAAAATCGAGAATACAAAGCGAGCTATACTGAAGGGCATCCAGTACCAATGAACAACAAGAGAATCAACAAACAATAACAGATTGGAAAAGAAAAATTATAAAAAAAAGAAAAATAGAGAAAAGGCCAACATTTGAAAACGAACGGGCAGAATTGTTTGACTGCCATATTTTATCCATCAAGCGAGCAACGAAGCGGAAAGAGACAATCCGACATATTGGTTTCTTTCTGCTGGCAAATGTCCAGCCGTCGCAGGTGCACCGTGTATTCCCCACTGTGCATCCATACATGTATGCACTAGAGAGAAACGATTGGTTAATTGTAAGCCATTGCCCCATATGACTTCATCTCTTTCAGTGCGCTTTAGCCAAAGTGTGTGTTGTTAAGAGGCTAGGCAGACAGCGAGAGATATACAGTCGGACGTTCCTCTAACAGTCTGCATCTGTATGAGAGCTGAGTACCCTTCATATCTCTGCGTATCCAGGTGTGTCTGCTCGTGTACATAGTAAAAATAATTGCATATAAGAATAGAAACAATAATGGGTGTTCATCTTATTGATATTTATCAAGATTAAACTGGATGTCGGCTAAGAAGATTGTGCAGCACCAATCTCCCAAATGAAGACAGAATGCGTGTCTTGGAAATCGGAAATTTCAAGATATGAATGCCAGAAACCGATTTTTTTAAAAACCAGGCTCGAACACCGATCACTGGCATCAGTGAGATATAGGCAACTATTAAGAAATATGTTTTCTACAGGGTGAGTGAAAAGAAACTCCCTATTGAAAATAGGTGATAACTTTATTATTTATTGGTCGATTGTAGTCAAACTAGTTTTAATTTTTTAATGATTGAATTTTCCCGTTTTGTTGAAATTTAACGTTGTTCACCAATTCCTATAAGCGTTTCGGCATGTCCCCGATAGACCTTCTTACGGTGCAATACAACGTTGAGGATTTGGCTGGTTTGAACGAGGAAGAAAAACCTTTTTCAAGCAAAGAAGTCGATTAGTTATTTTGTTGCAGGTCATTGCCTGTTAAAAATGCGTCGAAGCAAATCATGGAGCTTAGATGTAAAGTGCTATTCAGGCTTTTATTCTACAGAATATCACTATTTTTGCTCCATAAATTTGTGCTTGGTAGGTAAATGTTTGTGATAAGTTATGGGCATCTGAGAAAGTCTTCCAAGAATTCATCGACTCAAAGCCGTTATTGTTCTTTTTACCTTTTAGCTGAAGGTTGGTGTAAAGTCATAGAAAGCCGAAGAAATACATTGATGTCAGAATAATAACGCTATGAATTTAAAGGAAGCCAAAAATTTATCAAAACAAATGCTGGGAACTTTAGCATCAATATAATATATGCTATCCCGTACCCGTAAAAAATGACGGGTTATCTATTTATCGATCGACACCAATGACCCTGAAGTTACGTTATTAGTTGATTTATTTTTCAACTATTATGATTTTAATTTTTTTTCAGCTTATCTCTACCTTGATGTGGGTTAAGACAAGTTTCATGAGTTTCAATGACGTGATTTTAATTGTCATGTCCTGATAGGAAGTTAAATTAGCCAATCAGAGCATCCCATTTCAGCCCAAACAGAGGAGAGATTTGTATATACGCATATCATATGTATGGATTCTTTTGTTCTGTTGTTGAGAGTGAGCAGCGAATAAAATCAACGTAAAAGCAGAATTATGATACTTTCATTTTAAATATCATACACACTAATGGCCTTAGGTCACCCATTTTCACCCAAAAGCTTTTAGGAGAAAGGTGAAGTCGCACAGTACACACCATTTTAATGCTGTCTAGCCTTTTTTTCTGTCACAGGCACATAACGACGGGATTTGGGAGGCATAAATAGAGGCCTGACAAAAATTCATCTTTCATGGATGTAACAGTATTTGAATTTATTTTGGAGCAGAGAAGGCTGTTGTTCAATTGATTTTTTACGTATCTGTGAATGTCATCCAAACTATCACAGCACACACTCATGCACACATAATACATACATAAATTCCCCCTAAATATGTCTGTTTAGTCAATTATTTACCGATATCTGTTGATATGATTTTATGTAATTTCTTTCCTTGTTTTTTCTTATGTTTTACACAGAATTTGAAGTTATATATATATATATATATATATATATATATATATATATATATATATATATATATATATGTATATATATATAAAAACGAAGAATGTTTGTATCTGACTATGTTTTTCATAGACTCATAAAGCGTTGTAACCTACAAGCTGATGATTTGTGAATAAGGGAACTTGTCAGGATGAACATAGGATAGGAGGTAATGATTTCTGGTGACCTAAGAATGTCAATTTGAAGTCAGGTAAATCCTGGCATTTTCAAATCTAACGAAGGCGACTGGACTTAACTGCTGCAAATTCGTGTACATCATTCATGATGCAAGGATGAGCATAGGATAGGTGACACTGCACTTTGGTGACCCGTAAAGGTCAATTAAAGTTCAGGTCAATTTTGGCATTTTCGACTCACCTGAAGGGTTGCAAATCCTTCTTTGAGGAGCTCTGTGTCAGATCTTACTACATGACCTTTAATTATTGATTATTTTCCCCTAGGTAATGCTGGATTCCCTACATTGTATACACACGCACATATATCACTTTGTTTGGCTTACGTAGACTATGAAAAAGCCTTTGACTCAATGTGAGAACAAGGTATGATTGAGAATTATCTAAAATTAAACGAGGATAAATGCATAAAAATGGCACTGCAATGATTTGACCAGGGTGAAGATATTAAGCAACCAAAATGGAGATGTATAAGAAACATAGCGAGAAGAAAGGACAAAAGTTGGAGCAAAATATTAACCGATTGGTTCCCATGGAACAGTAAATGCGGTAGGACAAAACAAAAGTGTGAGGTAAGACATAGCAGATATTAGTGGAATCAGAACCTGAAAGCTTCATCATACTTTTGGCGAACATTCTTTCTGTTGAGCAAAAGTTTTTGAGCGACATGCGCGTTTCAAGGCCGGTCGAGTGTCGATTCAAGTTTGATATAATTTACCAAATGTATTTTTTGTCCATATGTCTGTCATCGCATTATTTAAAGACGACTACAGCTATGGCTATCAATGTTTCGAGGGTTACCAATGAGATTGCAGAAGACATTTTGGCATATCATTCTTTCGAAAATTCCAAATTTCTTCTGGCTTAATTCGAGAACTTTCCGATAGCCCTGTGTTCATCCGTATATTTGTGGATATTCAATTCCTGATGTTAGCACTAATCAGCTTAGCTCTTTCTGTCAAAGTAATATCGTTTGTGTTCATTATGCACATAGAAATTTATTTCTTGCCACTAGTATTTAGCCTGGTACAAAGCCTACGACATTAGCCCACTAACAACTCTACAGCAGGCACTCTAGATATATACTCAGCTCTGCTTACTCAGCCACAAAGTCTGTACAGTGAGGCACTTAGTGAGGAACAAACTCACTTGCAATAGTCTGAGAGATTTATCCGTAGACCATCGCATAACGGCAAGCATAATTTATCTATTGCTATCTCTTTTCCGCATTTATCACTTGTTTATGAGTGTTATTTCGTTTCACAGTTTAACAATTTTCACTATTTATAAACCAATTGACTCTATGCCAGTCTTCGACGCGATTAATAATGTAATGCGTCAAGTTGTGCTGTCAAAGGTTTTGTTTATAAACTGAAGATAGCATAATGAAACCAGAACGCACTAGCAGTTGTTCACAAGACAATCTTAAAAACTGTCGCTCGGCAGGAACGATCAATAAAGTGCGCTTAATTTAATTTGACACGGGGTGGCAATAAGCAGCCAGTGAAAACAATCTCTTTAGCGATGGCCTGTAAAATTAACCTGCTCTCCAGTAAGCGTCTATAATTCTTGGCTTCTGTACCAACTTGTTCATATATTTGGAAATGTGCCCCTGCTTGTATACTTTAGTGTTTCATTCTTAGTCTCAACAAACTGACTGCGACTGTGTTTGGAGTCGAAAAACGAAACAGTAGCCTCGGTGAAGATATCTAAAAAATATATGAACATCGCTAATTGATGGCTAGAAATATTTTTTTTATAAAGATCTTTAGAATCCCGATATCTTAACATGCATGGACGAAACCATACAGTCTGAAATTGTTTGTAAAGATTATTTTGCAGTAGGGAAATTACTAGCCAGGTTCCATGGAGCCGAACGACTAGCTACAAAATTAAACAATTCGCCAATCGAAGCGTATCTAGAGGAGCTTTTAAAACTATTTTCGGGAGATTACAGCTCTCCTTTATGGCAAGAAAGGTAGAAAATAATAATAGGAGACTTTGAAATAAAGTTATTTAAAACCTGATATTTAACAAATGTCATATAAAACAAACACGTTGATGACAAAGACACAGTTGAGTATATTAAAGACAAAACAGGAGTTATAGATATCATAGAAGCCATTAGAAAACTCAAATAGCAATGGGCTGGTCATATAGCAAGAAGGTCAGACGCGATGTGAAATCTCATGCAAAACTGTAGCTGGCAAAATTTGAGATGGCACCACGAAGTAGCCTCCAGGAAGAACTGGCTCTGCGACGCCCATGGTTGAGAGGTTTGGCGAATCTTGGGGAAGGTCTATGTTCAACGACAGACTCTAAAAGGCTAATGATGATTTGACGTAAACTCGAACACTGAATGCTGGCAGTGGATTGAGACTCTTTGCTAATGTCCTCTACTAAAGCATACTGTCCGTTTCACTCTACATCTACGTGAATGTGTATGATTACCAGATATAGACATTTTCTTCTTTCTCTCTCTCCCTCGCTAACTGTACGTGTGTGCAAGTTTGGGTACATGTCAATGTGTCGTTACGGAGTGTCTACATGGATTAGAATAGATGTAAGTATTCAACCAAACAGAAAAACACTGTTTTTTCCCCATCCAACCAAAAATATAACAATGTGCTGGTATTATTGATAGGAGATTGTTCTGTATACCAGAGAAGTTGGGGGTTGAGCGATGGCGAGGTGCAGCAGTAGAAAAAAAATTGTACGTCTTAAAGACGAGCAAATAAAATCAATTTATGTAAGAAACCAAAACGTCAGATTAGAAATAGACAAACAAACAAAGCCTCACAGGATAAATAAAGATGTCCAGTCGTTCGTTCTCGTCTGCTTGGGAGATGAATTAAAATTGACAAACCATGTCTGTCACAGTTTATGATTTTGTCTGAAGTCTACGCATGTGCACCTATCTGCATGTATGGATGTATTCAAAAGAGCAAATGTGTATGACTGTACATATTTATGAACTTTTCTGCGTCCGTCCTTACGGGTGGAGGTAGGTCCACATATTGAGCGCATGTTTCTTGGGGAAAACTCATACGTAAATTGTGTGGTAAATAATTGCGTAGTGAAGAGGCCTATACGAATACATTTACGTCTCGTGGTGTTACCTGCCGTGAAATGGAATTTGATATGTTATGGTTGTAGAGTATTCTTTTTAAAAGTCAGCAGGAATGTATCAATATATGCGCGAGTAGTGAGAATGAGTACGGTCATCGTCGCTACTGACGAGGCTAACTGTAAATCCTGTGCTTAAGGACTCAGTCAGGCTCGAGACAGGGTTCTGAAGAATGGTTTTCAGCAGTTCCGGGAGGTTGATAGATATCCACGAACTTTTCCCGTCCATTTGATAACTACCGGAATTAGCTGTTTGGATCCTATCTTTTTGTAAAAACTTTTTTTTCTGTCATTCGACTTCCAGTCTTCGTGGGAAAACGGTCGCTCCAATCGCGTTTATATGCAAGCTCAACTCAAAATGAAGTTATACACGCAAAAGAAAACGCACCTATGTGTTTAAGTGAATAAATTCAAATATTAGGGTATTTAAGTGAGAGAGAGAGAGAGAGAGAGAAAGAGAGAGGCAAAGAGTTTCCATACGCCCAGTGACAGCGTGAAAGAGGCATTGATGGGGTTTCCTTGCTTAATTGGTGTAGGCTATACGCGTCATACGTACATACATACGTAGCCTGACCAACTGAAAACTGAAAAACTGAAGAAACTTTTGGTGACAGTTTTGATTGACGGTTTCTAATTACACATACCGAATGCTCAAAGCCAGAGTCGTTTTAATAGACCATTAAGGCTCCGAGTTGGGGCAGTTGCGTATCCTCCACTTAGTCAATGTTCGAACCAGAGTAAAAAGGTAGGATTTTGAATACTGGCCATCACTATTTATAAAAATTGAGCATTGCAAATTTTCCATCATCTTTCTTTGAGAAAATTAATGGGTCGAAGGTATATAATTAAATTACTAGCATATACCCATCAAAATTACGGTGTTATTTATCGATGGATCAGCACTAATGGGCCTAAAACTGTTCCATTAGATAATTTAAAAAATTAATTCAAGTATCGTAGTTTCAAGTGAAAAAATCTCAACTCAACTCAAGCTGTATGATCAGACAAAAAACCGTAGGGGTTTCTACGTCGTAATTTTCATTGTTATGTCAAAACAGACGATCCCATGATTCTACAAACCTTCACTTGTTTTATTAGCTATGTTATTCTATTTCACATGGACCAATCCATCATAAGTTTTAGGTTATAAATGGAATAGGATAGGTCAACCATGCAAACGATTATACAAACATATTAATTTGCATGTATGGCCTTTTTATATAGATGGATTATTACGTGACCTCTTTTGGTCCGGAAAATGGACAGTCCATTGTGGATCTGGAATCAACGGAGTCGGAAAATCGATGGTACACTCGTATTTGATCATCTGTTTGGGTGGAAGTATGGTTTTAGACGCAGTACAGTTTGAAGAGGTTTACGAGTTGGAAACCCAGGCAACATAAGACGAACAAGTAATTCTCAGGGTTTTCTTTTTTTTAATGTAGGAAATCAAAAGATGACATCCTATGAAACGAATGAGTATCACTGATCCCTACCGTCATGGACTGTTTATATTCATTGTAATTTTTTTCTTCTTTTGTGAGCTCAATCCCGTTTAAGAAGTTTCATTTCATTTGGAGTCTTGCATCCCCATGCATGGGTGCGTTAATTTAATTGGTTTACCCGAATAGAATAAGAAGATGGGATAGATGTAGGCAGATGGGAAGGATAAGAAATATTGGAGAAGTCTGGGTAGTCACTCAAGAGAAACCATCTTTTGGCAGCATATTGTGTTAATGGTGTTCAATTAAAACAAAATTGAAAAAGGGGTGATCGATAATCAAGTTACTTCTCTTGTCTTTTGTTAGATCACGAAAAAATGCGACTGGGTACAATCTAGGGATCCATTTAGCATATACGTACAGTGTAGATTGAACTCCTTACTAAAAACCTATTTTGGGGCTGGGGGAGGGATTTCGAAATATAAAACAAAAAACCAAACATTTTTTCTGGACATAAGGAGTAAATTTTCTACCCTCTAGCTCCATCAGACTTGCCAATTTGGAAGTTCCTTTGTTTCGTTTTGTTTTCAAATTTGAAAAAACCAGTGTTGACAATATTTAGAAATTAAAAGAAAAATCTTTTTTCATATTTTAACGTCCAGTGTTGTCATTTGGGATAATTTAATTTCCAATTTTTCGAATTTGAAAGTGACTTCCGGATTCGAAAAAAATTTCTAGATGGCTTCTAAAATGGCATCCCTGATCTTCATTGGTCCAAACTGTTCGCATGATACATGCATAGATACATAGCCTACCAGGCAGCCATCCAGCCAGGCAGACCATCTTGAAAACTGAAGAAACCCATGCTGATAGTTTAAGTGACAGTTTTAGTTGACAAAGTCTACCTGAAAGTAATAAATAGAAATGGCAATGAACTAGACCAATTAGAACACAACCTTCAAAAACAAAAAAGATCTCATTAATCCTAAAAAGAAGAGTGTATAACCAATGCATCCTGCCAATAGTCATTCATGGAGCTGAAACATGGAACCTAACCAAGAAGCAGATCCGCCAACTGAGAACTATGCAACCACAAGACAACACAGTACATCCGGAAAAAGACAAGAGTCTGGGACATCATAGAATCCATTAAAAATCTCAAATGGAAGTGGGCTGGCCATGTTGCATGAATGGCGGACAACCGATGGACATCGCGAATCACGACATGGATCCCCCGAGATCACAAGCGGAACCGAGGCCAGCAGAATATTAGATGGAGAGACGAGCTAGACAAATTCAGAAAGTACTGGCTCCGCGATGCTCATGATAAAGAAGTTTGGTGAATCCTTGGGAAGGTCTATGCCCAACAACGGACGCTAAAAGACTGATGATGATGATGATTGTACAAGTGAGTGGGATGAGTTCTTTCGGTTTTCGATTTGCCTTACGGGTGTGACTTTTTCTGCTTTGATTTTTCTTTGGTTTGTTTTCACTATTTTGTTGTTGCTGTTCTTGTTGATGATGATGATGATGATGACGACAATATGGAAATTTATCATCGATTATCAACAACTCAATCCTCGTGAAGCTTAGCATGGTGCAAAAAAAATAATTACCTTTAAGTGAAAGGTTTGGGAAAAAATGATTCAGAATTAACTCATAAGATATGGTATTTGAATACACATACATAGATGGGTACACACGTAATGCACAAGTGAGTTGGATGAGTGTATGTGCACGTATATATATATATATATATATATATATATATATATATATATATATACATATATATATATATATATATATATATAGGACAAGCATTCGCACACGTAAATACTTTACTTATGCTTGCAGGCACATGTATATTGATCATGTATGCACGCACAGAGACACGCGCTCAGAGATACACACACTCTCACACACACGCACACGCTCACACTAACATACACACGCACACACGCACATGCATTCACACACTCATACACACATTCACACACACATACATATATTTATTTGGAGATTGGTTGTTCGATAGGATAAATTCAAGGTTGTAAATAGAAGTAACAGCTTAGTTGCTACTATTTGGGCAGGTACATCAGTTCTGAAACAGTTGTTAAGTTCTCATTCATTCACTCCCTTTGGCGTCGACCATCGTGTCATTTAAGAAAACGAAACATTTTGTAAGGATATTTGTTGCTTGGCAATCGACTGGTCATAGCAAGAATGTCAGACAAACGTTGGAAATCACGATGCACAATAACGGATCAAGAGGAGTCAAAACGTAGATCCTGAGAGATATTTTGCTAAAATGTGGCCGACAAAATAGAAGATGACGTGACCAACTACACAATTTCAAATACCAGGAATCTTGGAGAAAGTTTATGTCCAACAACCAACACAAAAAGGTTGCTGCTGCTGCTGATGATGAATGTTGATGCTGAAATAATCTCATTGGTCACCTTTATCAATTCGTAAGTCACGTTATTATAAAGATTTGCATACAAAGTATATTTGTTCCATTCTAATTCTTTCATTTGTTTATTAGAAAACAACTTTTTTTATTCAACTCTCCTCGTTTCTAATATCATTACATGCTTCCAATATAAATGCATCTTTTCTTTAAAAGTTTTAAGAAGCAAAAGAAATTTATGCGCATAATCTTTCATAAAAAAATATCGCCAGTTGATTAAAAATGTTGAGAACAGCATGGGTTCCTTTAACGAAAGATATCCAAATGGTCACTATTTATCTTACCAAGGACGAAATTCTCTTTGAATAAGTTTCCTAACTAAATTTCGAATTTTTTCCTTCATGATTATACCCCACATTTTAAAAGAGATACATACGCATGTGTGTGTGTGTGTGTGTGTGTGTGTGTGTACATAAAATGAGTAAAAATATTTTTGAAAAAATCCTTACTCATTTTATAGCCGATCTATCAATGGTATCGAGCACAAAGATCTAATACATATACACACACTTGTATATCTATAATTATTCTATCATATATGTATGTATGTATGTATATATATATATATATATATATATATATATCAGCAGCAATAGCCAAAGCATTTGCCTCGTACACATACGTAAGTTTATATTTGTACACATTCCTTTTTATGCTGAGCGCACATTAATGTATGTATTATACAATTGATCTTATTTGGAAAAGAAAATGAGGGTAATTAAAATGTTGCAATCGGCCAGCCAGTGAGGTAAAGGACCTTTTTATGTGTCCTTATAGAGGAAGATATTCTTAAAATCCTGCCCAATCGTCCTCTTTCTATTTCTTTCTATACCTGGCATTTTTCCAGATATCATTATTTTATATTTTTCTTTTTCTTTTTGTCTCATTTTTGTTCTCTTTGGTTAAATGTTTGGTAGAGTTTTCATTCAAGTACTCCTCACCTTTTTTCTTCTGTTTCAAGAAAGTATGCATAAACGCACAGACATATAGGCACAGAGACATAGATATAGACACAGACATACACACAGAAACTCGGACACACACATGTATGTAGTGAGATAAATATAAACATATATATATATATACATATTGAAGCTGGAGAGAAGTCTCCTTTTGTTGTTGGCCCCTTAAAAGTGGGGAAACGTTTTCCTTCACATGGGCAAGAAGATCTGCTTCACGTTTGACCCCCGATAGGAAAATGGTTATCCTTCAGTTTTGACCCTTTAAAGAATTGTTTATAAATATATCGAATAAGAATACACGCTACACCATCAAAACATCAAAATATGTAGACCACTGCATCCAACCTTTAGCAAACCAAGTTAAATCCTACATAAGAGACACCACTAACCACTTAAACAAAATCAACCACATTAAAACAATCCCAGAAAAAGCACTTCTAGTCACTATGGATGTCAACTTCCTATATTCTAATATTACACACGAAGAAGGCATTCTAGTCTGCAAAGAAGCATCTATAAAACGGCCAAAGAACCAAAAACAAACGATCATCACCCTTATCCAACAGATTCTAACACTCAATAGTTCCAACTTTAATAATGAACGCTTCCTCCAAATGAAAGGCTGTGTCATGGGCACAGTAGCTTTCCCCATGCTAACACCGTCATGGTCAAATTCAAAGAGACTTACATATGCCAAGAGATAGACAAAGACTGCATCTTCTATGTCAGATATATAGATGATATTCTTTTTATATATACGGGCGATGAAGCGGAAATAGAGAAATTCTCCACACGCATAAACTGTATACGCAGTTCTACCAAATTTGACAACGAGAAATCCACTGATACAATAGCCTTCGTAGACACATACATATATAGATGATAATGGAAACCTCCAAACCACTGTATTTACTAACCCTACAAACATTCACAAATACTTTCACTCTAAATCGGCCTAGCCAAAACACTTGAAAAAAACCCAACAAACTACCATTTTCACAAGCACTTAGAATCAGTGGAATTCGCTCTCCAGATAGTGAACTCAACAAACACAACTATAACCATAATTCTAACAGTATAAGCAAAAATGTCATCCACTTCCAAGACTGTTGTAGATTCAAATTGCAATACATGCAAGTGTGAGTGACAATTCAACATTAGACTTTATAACTATAGGCACATTAGTAAATCAACCAATCATTCCAAAGTACTCCCACTGAAACTACACTTCTGTTGCCCCGGCCACAATTTCAACACAGACATAAGATTCATAATCATTGAAAAAAAAAAAAAAAAAAAGAAAAATATACACCTCCCAAAACGACAAAAATTCTCGAACTACATGAAGATATGCAGATTAACAAACTTGAAACTCTCTCCGTTAAAGGACTCAAAAATAAACTTAACAACTCTAACACTCATAATTGCCTTATACTTACCAACTCAGAATCCTCTAGGCTATACATCTACTCAGGCTCCAACCCCCTTGATATTCATGTACTCTCATTCTCCGTAACATTACCACATTCACATCCAATCCCCTTGTATGAATAGCCAACATTTAGAATTTTACAGATTCACACTGACCCCTATTTAGAAAAACCTTCGCATGATATTTCATTTGTACAACTCAAAGCCATCAGACTTTTCAAAACACACACAATGACTATTAAGGATACAGAACATGAAATTCCCGAAGGATATTTGATCACACATAACAAGGACCCCCTTACCTTGCTATCTGCATCAACATAGCCTCATCCCCAAACTACCAAGCACCCAAATCCAGCTCTCCAGTATCCATGACAACCGATGCTTAAGAATGCCCAGCTCCTCTGTCTAGCACAACCAATATAATACCCATAACTGCTGCAACTACTTCAGTCAGAATATCCCACTATACCACCATAGACAGAATACAGTCAAACCTCACCATCATGACCAACAAAGAATAATCTTTCTTGATTTCTATTTTTACTTCCGAAGCAAACATTCTGATGCTAAATTTGTATTTCTACAGAAATATTTCAACCACCTCAAGGTAAACACATGCTACTGAAGATTGAAACCCCTCCCTAAACATGTATAGCATACTAATTAATTCATTTATAAATTAATTAATTAACAAATAAGGTTTCTATATTCTTTTGCTCTTGAGTCTGTTCCCATTCTCTATTGTTCACATATATATTGAACAGATTGTGCTGTCCCCGTGTTCTAGGATTTCTAAAACGTGGCAGACAGATAGACAAACAGTGGGACTCCTCTCACTTATACATATATATATATATATATATATATATATATATATATATATATATATATATATATATATATATATAGAGTAGCTGCAAAATCTGATGTTGCCCAGGAAATAATTTCAAATATAACAACAGAAACAAATCATATTCTATAGAGATTTCATAAAATAAAATTAGGGGTATGTGTGCACATTCATGGCTTGGGCCTGCACACAATCCTAACCAAACCAAATTTGAATTTCATCATAAGTGCTTTTACCCTTTTGGTCAGTGATACTTCCATAGCAAATAAATAAATCTTTAGACATATGCGTACAGATTAGAGCAGAAAAAGTAGTTTTGTCTCTAGATTGAAATTTAGGAGTCTCAAAGGTCTGCAGCACCTATCTTATGTTCATCCTGTGGTCAAGTTACAAATATAACTATACAAGAGAGCAAACGATATTTTATTGAGATTTCATAAAATGAATCGAGTGATGGTGGGTGTTAGCATGCAAACCCCGTTCAGGTGCATGCAAGCTTCTAACCGAGAAGAAGATGCTATCAATCTATGTATCTAATCGTAGCCCAACCAATGGCCCGTCCAACCAATCAGCCAAGTTGATGACATATTCTTTTTTTGTCTCTGTTTGTGTCTCCAGGCGCTCCTGGTCACATTTTGGGAGCTAAATGCCTTAATTATTTGCATGAAAGTACACCACTGAGCACCATAAAAAAAACCCTTTTTTCTAATTGTTGTTTTTTGTTTCTATCGCCATTTTAGACTAACAATGCCCAAATCTTGCGCTGGCATTTTTGAAAGATAATTTTAGATAAAAGATCTATCTTCTTTAGATAATTTTAGATATTCTTTTCAGATAATCAGTTGTGGTATACGTACGGGCTACGGCAATTCATTCATACGAGGTAAAAATATCTATTTACCTGTCTGTGTCTTTTATGAGTACAACACGGAGAATCAGTATAATGTGAAGCTACATGCGATTTGATTCCCCTCATCTTTTTTATACCAGAAAATTGTTTTAATAAAAAATTCTGAGGTGAAGTAACAATCAGAGAACTAAGTCAGAAGACGCAAACAAGTTGTTTTTGAGGATTTACAATCTCGCGTGACTCAGTGAAAGACTGTTACGATCAACAGTTGGTGTTCGTAAGACCATTTCTACAATACACGAAAGAAGCTGTGGATGTAGGGGAAAGATCAGAGAACAAAGGAAAAGCTAAAAATAACAGTAACGAACGTATTACCTTTAACTATCTATCTGTCTGTCTATCACTCTATCTATCTGGAGGGCTGTATTTCAATCATGAAACATCAAAGCTACCTTCGGTTCTTTGTTTAGCTGCAAAAGAAATTGATTGAGAGCAAAAGTGAAAGAGAGACGAGAAACAATTATGGGCGAGTTTGTGATATGTACATTCACAGCTACGATCATTATAAGCTGGAGTATATATATATATATATATATATATATATATATATATATATATATATATATATATATATATATATATATCGAAAGATTTCAACAGCTCATGCCCGAAGCAAATATAGTTGGAACTGTTGACTTTTTACGATGACCATTCTGAACAGTTCCTTTTATTGGTCAAAGTGCAAAAAGCAGCAAAGTGTCTACTAAATGGATACAGTTGGAAAAAGGAAATTATTTTTCCATTCATAGTCAAATTCCTCAACATTTGGGTATATATATATATATATATATATATATATATATATATATATATATATATATATATATATATATATATATATCGCCGTACACGGTCAAAAAAAACTGTGTATTAATTTTTTGTCAATTTTTTCTAATTTGCGTACAAACCTTTTAAAAAACGTTTCAAAGTTGCTGATAGAAGATATTTCGACCAAACATTATCAAGACACTGTGATAGTGATGGTCAAAGCGTAATTCGAATTATTTTTTACAATAATATTCATAATGACTAACTTATAATCTCATTTTTTGTGATTTGTAAATGAGAGTCGTTTATGTGAAAATTATGCTGTTTATATTTGTTTCTTTTTCCAAACCAATTATCTATGTTGAGTTTCTTTGCGTGTAAATAGCTTTTTGAATTTTAATTCATTTACGTAATTTCCTCACTTGCATCGTCATCAGATAAGGTGAAAGTGATTGTGGGTGTTTGTTGTGATATTTCCAAGTGTTCAAAGTTGTAACAGTAATTCATTCTTAGAATTTTTCCTAACATTCTAGCGATTTCAAGTTAGTTTTTTTCTATGCTTATGTTTTATAGGAGAGTATTACGCGGCTAAGTTATTCATCGCCTAGTTAATACTGGTGGCGTATTTTATATTTTTTCCTCTTATTGTTTTTGCTATAAATTTCTTATTCTTGGGAGATAGTATCTGTATTTCTATCTCTATTAATCTTTTTTATTTATTGTTTCGTTGTTTTAGAGTTGTCTGCTTCTTATGTTTTTATTCATTTTAGTGCTATTTGTAAATGAGAGTCGTTTATTTGAAAATTGCTATTTATTCTGCTCTTTGAAAACAGTAACTTTTCATGGTGCGTTCTGAACATTCTTGGAATAAAGAAGTTACGAAAAAAATCTAGAGAATTCATTGAATATATATTTTATTCTACACACACACACGCACATGCACACACACACACACACACACATATATGTATATATATATACATATATGTATATATATATATACACATGCGCACGCGTGCAAGCACACACCCACCTATGTATATATATATATACATAACATATCTCTGAATACGATTGATTTGTCAATGAGCAAGAACTTTCTGTTTCTTCAGTTTGGGCAGCTAATTTGGTTATGTCCGTTTCACCATGTTTTCATACAGTCACTATATTTATTCATCTATTTTCCGATATTAAACAGTCTATATCAACTTATCCATCTCAACTGTTCATCATCTTCGTAAGTCTATACTCTGTATGTATATATATATATATATATATATATATATATATATATATATATATATATATATGCATGTACAGTTGGAGACAGTGCAGAATTTCTGGAATATTTCAAGTTGTTTAAAGAGACGGTCAACTCAATGTATATAAACTTCTTACCCACTGGGAGTATGAAAAAAGATATAAAAGCTGAAATAAATCATTCTCACTACTATTAATCTGACATTTCACATTCTTAAAATGAAGTAGCGATCCTAACTGATGTAAGACAGGGGATCTTTCCTAGGATTAAATGTCAGGAATTGTGAAAAACAGTGTTTAAATGTTTAGGCTAAAGGGTATGTCAAGTTCTGACTTCAACCGTAAGTATGTGTACATCTATCTATCTATCTATCTATCTATCTATCTATCTACTCACCATCTCCACCGATCAATTAATTTTTTGCTAGACTTCGTCATCTACCTTTTTCTCCTTGTCTGCTTATTCATTTTTCTTTTTTCTATCTATCTATCTATCCTTCTCTCCATCTATCACGACTAACTCTTACAATGGAACGCGTATTCTCGCTCTCAGACGTGCCAGATACCTTGATATCTTCGGTACGAGCGTGCAGATTTGCATGTGGCATTAACTACAGGACAACCTTATTACAAAAGCGGAAAGAAGAGAATAGGCTGAATCCGATGAAATTCTATCTGTAACTGCAATAACAACGGAAAGGTCAATGGCTGCTGCAAATACTACCGTGGTGTGCGTGGTAAAAGGCAATCGAAAGGTACTGTCACATGATATCAGGCTGCTTTCTCTCCGTATTCGGCCGACCTAATCACGGAACTAGACAATAAATAAATGAACATATCCTGCTCTGCGATGTCGATTGGAACTAATGTTACTTAAACCTATGTTCCCATCTGATGTGAACTTACTTTCTACCTATATATACATATACATAGAATACATAAACAATATCTATTAATCATAAGTCGACACCTATACCAAAGACACTGAAGGCAAAATTGGAGGAACGAGGGACTAAAAGAAAGATTGAGGCTGTGCAGACCACAGCACTGCTAGGAACTGCATGGATTCTGAGGAGAGTGCAAAAAATATGAGATCTACGACTCTAGCTGTTAGCAGTGGCCTAACAGAAGAGGAAAGAAAAAAAAACCCAAAACACTCGCACACAAAACGTGGTGGACGTACCAACCACAGCACCACTGTGAAATGAGGGGAGGACTGAAGATCTGAGAAGACTAACTGTCACTCAGTCTTTAGCGATGACCACCGGGCAAATGGTGTGAAACTGTAAACCACAGTATTGCTGTGGACTATGAGGGTGAGGACAGGAGGGCTGGCGACTTGAGGAGATCTGCTGTCATCCAACCTCCTGCGGTAATCACCACGCAACTGGTGTGAAATTGCAGATAATAATAATAATAATAATAATAATAATAATAATAATAATAATAATAATAATAATGACAGTGCTGATAATAATAAACTGTGCTTTCCAAAATAACAAAACGAAATTCTCCGGAAGCTTGAATGTAGAAAGAAAACAGAACGTAAAAACAAAACGCCACAGATGAAAACAACTTCTGGAATGGTTATATAACAATAAAATGATATCATTAAACATATTTTCCGAAACATAGCCAAATGGAAAGCACCGGGATCTAATGGAAAACGAATATTTGTTTAAGAAATGTGTCAGACTGCATGATAGACTGATCTACAAACTTAAAAGTTGCCGAAATAGAAGCAAGGCCCCAGGCGACGTAGGGCAGAACGACTCTCATCTATAATGACATCGAAAAGGGGAATCACGCAAGCAACTATAGACCAATTGCATGCCAACCACAAATGTAGAAAATTCTGACTTAGAGAATATATATTTCAATTGGAACAAGAGGACTTTTACCAAAATAATGGGAAGAATGCAGAAATGCAACGAAAAGGAACGAATAGCTTGCTCCACATTGACAATGTAAGTTTATGCCAAATTGATAGCATAGATTGTGAACAGAAGGAAAATGAAAATTTTATGCAAACCTCTCAACCGACACATACCATGGTAAAAATAATCAAAAACATAAAAATAGATAACATTCTAAAAAATGACATGAATGTCTTCAAATCTAGACTACGTGACCCAGTTTATTGATTGGACTCAAAATTTGAGGAATTCAAAGAAAGAAAGAAAGAAAGAAAGAAACCGTGAAAGTCCAATAGCGACATGATTAAATTTTACCTGACCAATGTGGGCCGCTTTTAGCCGTTCGTAAAAAATCTATGCATAAAATGAATGAATGTGACCTTATCCAGTATTATAATCATTATAATATCCCTATCTACTAAGATATTGAGCACTCTAATTATATAATCTGTAATGATGAAATATAACAGTAGAAATATATATGTAAGTCTCTCTCTCTCTCTCTCTCTCTCTATCTATCTATCTATCTATCTATATATATATATATATATATATATGTATGTAAGGAATTTGTGCGGGCTAATGGAATTATATTATGTAAATATATATCTGTAAGCGCAGGAAATATGCTTATATACATGTGTATGTTTATGTGGAATATATATGAGCTTTTGCTATGTTATATCATATATATATACATATATATACATATATATATGTGTGTGTGCGCGTGCACATGTGTGTGAATGGAATTTGAGAAGCTTATCTATTTCATATTATATATATATATATATATATATATATATATATATATATATATATGAATGAGTGTTAAAGAATTACGAAGTTGCACACTTTTGGTGACTCTGTTAATTCCGTCAACCTGACTGTGATTTTAACGACTACTTGATAATACTTTCCACACAAAAAGATTAATTCCGCTTGTGAAATAGGGGACTTTCTTCCAGTTCATACTCTTATTAAAATTTAATGAATCTCATGAAAACGGTCTTCGTTAGTCTTTAGTGCGTGATTCGTTGATGAGCTGACACAAATTAGAAACCAACAATCAAGACTGTCATAAAAACTGTCAACATAGGTTTTAAAAATTTCTTCAAAAAAGATGATCCGGCTGGCTAGCTGGCTGACAGGTTATGAATTTTCAGATGTTCATATGTATGTACAGGCCGTGCCAATGGAGCTAGAGGGCTGAGAATTTCAACATTCACTCTTAATCATGTCTAGAAATGTTTTTTTCTAAAATTACTTATAGAGGGGGTGAATTTGCAATGTAATTATTTTTGCAAAATTGATCCCTCAGTTTACGCCCAGTGGCATTCATGCTGGACTTGAAATTTTGAAAGTTTCCATTATCACTTCTCTGCAAAAGGCTGGAAAAGTAACTTATTCATTGATCACCCTTTTTTTCATTTTCTAATTGATCACCATAGAAGTTGGTCATATTACAGTTTCTATGGAGTGACTAACCAGACCTGTTTTACTTGAGGTTAAGTGCAGAGTCTAAACAATTATCTTCTCAGAGAAATTGTCGATTAGTATTTAATTCTCTGATATTGCTTCGTTGTTTTGCTTAATAGGTGCAACTTTGACAGTAACTTTCTAATTATTTTCTCCTTGAGATTATTGCATACTGCGAGAAGACCCAACAACGATCTGACAGGATTGAAATAACTCGATTTATATCGACATCCACTTTGATAACTGAGTTCGGTCTGATAATTTAAGGATTCAATATAAACAACATAAAAAGCGAAAATAAAAGTTTCTATTTTGAATCACTTAAAAGTTTAGAGCCGCGGTTTTCAAGCTTTCTTCACTTGGGGAACCCATTTCAATAATATTTTCAATTATGAAATACGCAATCAAATGGAAAAGGAAGAACAGAGCTTATGTCTATCTTTAAAGATAGACATATGGACGATAACTGACTGAACAGTGTCCGTGTCACTTAAATAATCAAATGTTTTTAATCTAAAAGGCAAAATGTTTCTTTCTTATATGAAAAGTACTGTTTGTGTTGAAGAAATGAAATAAAGACATATATCAGCCGTAAATGAATTGTTTATGTACTAAAGAATTATTAAATATATTGCGCAAATGTCAGTCCGTTTAGGGGGGCCCTTTAAGAGAAAGATTGCACAGAACCCCGTTTGAATACCACTGAGTGAAAAAAAAATCTAGGGAATAAAATGAAAAAAAAAAAAAGGATTTATTATCAAAATATATTGCAAATGGCTAAACTTCGTGTTGAATCTCATTCATTTAAGTTATTGATTAAACCCTTGAATAATATCAACAGTTTTGTGCCACGATCAGTGATCCATTGTAGTGACAATTGTACAAAATCATAATAGAACTCGCTGATTGTTGGACAGAATAAGGTCAAACAAGGGACAAGGATTCCTTATTCCGCATCATCTGATCACTCAAAACGAATGAAAAAAGCAGGGAATAACACCCCCGAGCGTGAATGCTGTTCGCTATTGAAAGTTAGGCCTAAAACACACATAATCACTAAACTGAATTTTAGATTAGTGATAGAATTTATCATTGATTGCCCGAATCTAAAGGTTAATTCGATTGTGCAGTTTGGCGTCCATATTATTAAGTGTTTAGCAGTGGTGGGCACAACTAATGAGAACCCCAGACTCATAAACCGCTAAAATTTTTTTGCTGAATCATATATAACCAATAACCACGAATTTTTGTTATATGAATCTTTCCTCGTTTTTTTTTTTTTTGCTCTGAACTCCTTAAAACATCAATACGACAAGCGGGCTAAACATAGTTTGTGTATTCGTTACGCCATTTTTTTCGATATTACGGGAAAAAAAAGAAGCGGAAATAGTGGTCCGCGTTTATCACGCAGCGAGTTGTTAAAGATGCAGCGCGTACACTTCCTCTCATTCCTCTACCACAGTTTTCTGTACTTCCCTCATATTAACATACAATCATTTTTTTCTGAGTCTGGTAACGCTGAAAATATTTCCCATATAAATGAATAATAATTGCTTCTTTGCCTTACGCTATTCCAGCTGACTGAATCCTTTCATGGGAACGCCCCACTGTCAGATAGCAGAGGAAATACATATTCCTGTATGGACATGAGCGTGCGTGTGAATTTATCTTTTATAGTTCTACTTTGTTCAAGTCTGACAGTTTGTTCATGTGTCTCAGGCAATAGACACGAATACCAAATTCATCGTAATGTTGCAAGTTTGACAATTTTCGACCATTACTTCCGTGGAAGGTGTTTAGACAAACTACATCCCTTGTTCCCTTTTGTCCGGGAATTTCCTGTAAAAACACAGTTTGCTATCAAGGCAAACCACAGGAAAGGATCACAAGACTATGCACTATATCAGAAGAAAACAGAAGTCAGAGATATCATGGAAACTATTAGAAAATTGAAATGTCAATGAACTGGTCATATTGCAAGTAAGTCTGACGACCGCGTGGACAAACACTAACCAAAAGTCCAACCCTAAGACTGAGAACCATTCAACGTGCACAAGAGAGACTCTTGCTCAACATAGTATAGAGAGATCACAAGACAGCACAGTATATTAAAGGAAAATTATGAGTCTGAGAAATCATAGAATCTATTAGAAAACTTGAATGGCAATGAGCTGGTCATGTTGCAAGAATTTCAGATAACTGCTGGACACCACGATCACAACATAGATCCCCAGAGATCACATATGAAACCATGGCTGACAAAATATAAGATAGTGTATCGAAGTAAATAGAAAAAACTGGCTCTGCAACGCTCACGATAGAGAGGTCTGGCAAATCTCAGGGAAGGTCTTTATCCAAGAGAGGACGCTAAGAGGATAATGATGATGAAGAAGCTATTTTAATATTTCTTTTTTACTATTCTTAGTTCTGTGGCATAAGTTCTTCTTACGTACAGTTCGCTGTGAAAAGTGGCTGAAAGGCCCTGCGAAAGGTGAGTAATAGTAAACAAAACGAAAGGTCATTTACCGATTGTAATTGCTGCAAATAAACTTGTATTTCAGCCAAAGAAATCTTCAGTAGCATCAAATTGCAGAAATTCGAAACAAAAAGCATAGTCAGACGAGATTTGAGCTCAGATCTCGTACCAACGAGAGTTCAGTTTGTCTTTTAGCAGTATTTATATCACGATAGTGTGCTCCGCTTGGTAGCTGAAATAAATCTTTTCCACCAATGATAGAGGTAGGTGTTCTAGCTCGTATAAAAAGCCAGGATTTCGAATGCAAATGCAAAGTACTTAGCTAAATTTGGTGAATACAAAGAGTTTAGTAGCAGCGGCCGTGATGGTATCTGCTGTGGCCGGCTCCATAATTGAAATATTTGGTTCAAAATTTTCCATTATCATTTTGATAAAATATACAAGTTGGAGCCACCAGAAATATCCTAGCTTCTTTCTATTTGCTAAAAATAAATTCGATATTAGAATATTTTTCTATCTTTCTTCTTTATGGTACGAAGTTTATGAAAATTGAATTCAATTTAATATGCGATTGAAATGGATTTGTGGTCACGGGTGTCAACCTCAGTCCCAAGGAATACCATATGTAAGCGTATATGAATGCTTACGTATCTATGTAGATGTATTTTTTAAGAGCATGAATAATTATATATATATATATATATATATATATATATATATATATATATATAATGCAAATCAGGAATACAATATAATATTCAACGTGTGTTGGGTTTATTTTATAAAGTGCTCAATGCATTCAATATTAAGTTTATATAGCGTAGAGCTTGAATATAATGAAATAAGGATTAGCTAAACAAATACATTAATGTTTATTCCCAGAATCATAAACATGTTTGTTGAGCAAATCCTGACTTCATTATATATATATATATATATATATATATATATATATGTATTCAAACAAAATTTGAAAAAAAAAATTACGGTATTCATGTCAACATTTCGTGTCTTACACATTCTTCAGAAACTGGCTATGCATTTTGCCTCTTTTGCCAAAAAAGCTTGCCTCAATTTTTGATCCACAAAAAATGAAGATTACATTTCATTTTCAACGCACAACACCAAAACAGAGTGTCAAAATTGATAAACAAAGTTCATGTTGAAAATTGTAAATTTTGGCGATTCATCATTATATTTATCAAATCGCAAAGAATATTTCCTGTTTTCCTGCTGGAAATTATCTGAGTGAAATGGGATTGCAGTGGAATGATGGTAATGTCAGTGGGCAACCATAAAAGAAGAAGCCAAGAGAGAGAGAGAGAGAGAGAGAGAGAGAGAGAGAGAGAGAGAGAGAGAGAGAGAGAGAGAGAGAGAGAGAGAGAGAGTTTAGAGATAGCACAAAAATACAAGCGTAAATGTCTGAAAGATATGAGGATTTTAGTTGATAAATCCTATGCATGTTATCAGGGGCTACTCGAACAGCTATATATATATATATATATATATATATATATATATATATATATATATATATATATATATATATATCAGCTACACAAGCTTATAAAGATAGAGAAGGTGCTTATTTGATGCTCCAAAACTATTCTAACGTATAGCCAGATTTATATGTTCGAAGAGGAGCAAACCCAAATAACACACGTGTACATAACGATTACTCGATTATATATATATATATATATATATATATATATATATATATGTTTGAGTGTTTGAAGTCCTCTCTAAAATTTGTTTACTCAAGACTGAACAGAGACGGAAATGAAAGTTACATGTACACTAATATACTGGCTGTTGTATTTGTAACGAGATGGTGATACGTCAATCTTTCCCGCAAAGGGAGTCTGGTTGCCTTTGATGAATAGATTGATAAGAAGAGCAAATAGCACATAGGTATTGCAACAACCAGTATGAAAAGATCAGGCGAAGAAAAGACAAAAAGCCGAAATCATTATATCGAGAGAAATGAGTGAATCAAGATAACTTAACAATATTTACTAAGTTTACGACATAACATAAGGTAAGAGATTGAAGATCGAACTCATTACACATACCAATGGTCTGCCAGACTAGCTGGCTACTTATCACTCCAAGTTAAGCACCTATAGATAAAGTGGTCTGGTTAGTCATTAAATAGAAATCAACTCATTACCAACGTCTCTTGGTAGGATGCCATGTTAGGGATGATCAATTGAAATAGTGGAAGAAGGGGTGGTCAATGATTAAGTCATTTCTCTGGACTTTTTTAGGGCAGTAATCACTAAGTAAAGTTTCAATTTTCCCCAAACAAGCCTGACTAAGGAAAGAATTTAGCATAAACTTACATTGCAAATCGAGCCCCGACTGAAAGCCTATTTAGAAATTTCCTCTGGACATAATTTGGAATTTTGTGCCCTCTAGTTCCTGTCGAGCAGCCTGTCCGCTTGATGCATAGATAGCCTGCTATTAAAAGAAAACAAGCAGGTACGAACAAAGGGACTAATTTAGCTTAAATTTGCATTGCAAATAGAACCCCCTCCAACTAAAAATCAATTTAAGTGCGTAGACATAATGAGAAGTATCTGCTTGAATTTTCAGCCCTCAAGCTTCATTGTTGCGGCCTGTACACGTGATACACTCAAACATACGTGCATAGCCAGCCAGTCAGCCAGTCAGCCGGACTGACTAGAGAACTGAAGAAACCTATGTTTACAATTTAGGTGACAGTTTTGGTTGACGGTTTCTGCCATAGTTCCAACCCCCGTGGGTAACACTACGAAATAGAATCTGTAGTAAACAAATAACGAACCAATAGTCATGCATAACTTTTGAAAGCTTTGGTTGATTGACCCTCTTACACAGTAAACCAGTCCTCCATTACACAGTCACACCCTTCGTTCGACCTGACCGGCCAACATTTGATCAATCGAAACAGAGTCAAAGGTATTCGGAAGCCAATCGGCAGAGTATTGATCTGTGTTGATCAATGCACGCTGTTGCTTGCTCACGGCTATGGCCGATGTATGAGTGTGAGTGTCAGTTTTGCCAATTTTTGCCCGCTAAATCTTGCGCGTTTCTCCAACATTTAACGCTATTTTTAGGGTCCTTTTCCAGCTATTTTTTTTGCCATTACAAATGTCCATAAAAGAGCAATCAGTCCTTTTTTTTTTTAAAACGCTTTTTGGCAATTTTTTTTGACACTTTCTGGAAGTTTGTTTAGCGCAAAGTTTTTTTCTTCCGAGTTGGCAACACTGTTGAGAACAAGAATGAAGAGCAGCACTAGTTTAGATAAACATGGTGTAGGAACGAAGAGAAAAAAAGTAGATGAAACATTAAGGGGCGAAAATTTAGACGAAAAAAAAAATCGGAGGTTTGTCGCCGACGGAATATGAGAAAAAAAATCCAAGTTGTGTAATAGACGAACAAACGAAGAGATGGAAAAACATTCATGGGAAGACTTTAAATAGATTGATTGGATAAACAGAAAGCCTGGCCAAATAAAAAAAATTACAATACTGTATAAGTATACGAGGTTTATTGCGTCGTTCAAATGAGGATTTAGCACCAGAAAGGCGTAGAACGATTTCTGTCCTTTTCTTCGAGATCAAAGTGTAGTATCTGTTCCAGGGCAGAGCCCGAGGCGCAGCTACTGACACTTGCCCGTCGAATGGGCCGGAGATCGGGTGTTTTGGATGGTGTCAAGACCGAGTGCGCCGGTGCAGTGCGTCAGCCAATGAGGTTTTACTGAGGCTGCCACTGCTACGCGCATTGGAGGCCTTTGGACTTGTCCTTGGGCCCTCCTATTATTACTCAGCTCAGCTGCAGGGGGTCAGTTTCCCCGGAGCAGCACTGTTCTATTGCACTCAACGGAGCAGGTCCCCAAGTGGACGCTTTCGTGGCGGAGGTTGCTTTGGTTGCTTAGCAAGCCGAAGCCGCGTCGGCTGGAGCCATTTTTGGACGGATGGTTTCCTATTCTTCCTTGTGTCAGTTAGCTGTGGTGAGACAGCGAATAAACACACCATGGCTGGTTGGGGCTTTGCCTCATGAGGCCCAGTACTGCTCAGTGTAGTGAAATCCAAGGGTCTCAGGATTCGTCCTGAGACCTCAAAATCAGTGCTCTCACGTCTTTTGAAAGTAGCTGCAATGACTAAAGAGAATTCTTGAGTCATCCTACCCTCTCGTGAGTGGTATCCCCACATTGAACCGAAATTTCTTGTGGGGGCTCTGACAAATAGGATGAAGTCTGTCCAAAAAATCCTGAGACTTTTTAAATACCACCAAAACCGATTGGGTAGGCTCGATATAAGTTGGTCACCAATCGGGAGGGACCTTGCTGTGTATGTGTGAATTGATCCTCTCTAGTGGAGTTACTCAGTCGGCAGTGTGACATCATAGACTTAGCTAGAGTACTGTGTAACGGTTGCATTCTTAATGACGAAGCCAGACATTCTTCACGTATGGCGTAGGTTCTTTGGCAAAAAAGTTGTAAAACCTGAGTCTGTTAGCACCCAACCCACAGTTCTGATTTAGTCCCTGACAACCTCTGGCTTCTCACCGTTGATATGGAGGAAATTTCAGACCGTGGACAGTTTGAGGAAAATCATGACGTGAATCCCTGGAGAAATCGTAACCAGCTAGGAATAAGATGACGAGACGACAAGACAAGTTCAGAAAGTATTGGCTCCTCGACGCCCATGATAGGGGAAGATCTATATCCAACGACTGACGCTAAATGGCTGCTGATTATGAATGAGGCAGTAGCTCCAAAGAGAACTTTGCCGACTGTTTTGAAAAAGGGAGTACCTTATTACAAGGTGAATGTATCATATGACATAGACAATATAAATATATAATAGACAATTAGCTGTTTTCTGCAGCATCTCCATTTCCTTTGTTTATTCTTTTTACGTTGTCTTGGCCAAATGATAAATTCATCCTGTAATAACGAAAAATCATTTAAGATAGAGTTTCAATATAATATAAAGCAATTTATAACCACACACACACGTATATATATGTACACTCACACACACACACACACACACACACACACACATATATATATATATATATATATATATATATATATATATATACTCCCTTCTTTAGTGTTGAGCACTCTCAGCACCCATCACTTATAAGCAACTATTCAATGCTTTTCTAACTCTGGAATTGAGCACTCTGGTAGATAGGGAATTATATGTGAATAAATATATGGTTTAATTCGGTCCTACTGACCATCCACTCCAGTGGTATTGGAAGAGATATCGAGTCTATTGCCACGCTGAAGAGCTGTAATACAACGAAACGGCTGTCTGTGGATAACACAATTATCATATATATATATATATATATATATATATATATATATATATATATATATATATATATATATGTGTGTGTTCACATAAGATAGAAATAGACTGCTAGCTGAACAGAAACGTTGTTACGCAACTTAAATATGGCGTATTCAGCAAATTGTAGTGAATTTCGAGGAACTGAGTACATCAAAGATTGCTTATTTATTTCCCGAATTGGCTGCAGACCTGCCTTAGGCTTTAAAAATGAAAAGAGGCATTCATCGGGTCCTGTGCGTCATTTGCTGATCCCACAGGCAAGTTAGCGACTATGGTACTATTTATGAATTTCCCAAGTTGGCGTATGTCGATGAAGATGGGGACATGGATTTATGAAGTGGACAAAAATAAAACAGTGTTAAAATAGATAAGTAAATTCACGCACACATACGAACAGATTGAGATAAATAGATCGATACATAGCCTTAAAATTGCCGATACTTACATAGAGAAAATGAGCTGACTAAAACACACATAGGATATGCACGCATATATATATATATATATATATATATATATATATATATATATATATATGTATAAATATATAAAGGGATTGATGTTTGATTAGTTCTGCAAGGGTGCTATGTTAATAGAACTATTTTATCTTAAAATCCCTGAAACAATTACATGGTAAACATCTTATTATCCCAACTAGAGAAAATTTACACATAGCACCATAATAACAAACTATACTGATATGTTGCTCTTTCCTGCAGCAGCCCTATTTTCTTTAATTGTTAATTCTATTTATGTTGTCTTGGCCAAGTGATACATCAAGCATATAATGACGTTAGATCATTTAAGAGAGAGTTTCAATATAATATAACGCAATCTACAATCATTCTTACTGATCATGAATCCATTCCCTAATATATATATATATATATATATATATATATATATATATATATATATATATATATATATATATATATATAAAATTATAAATTGCGTTATATTATATGGAAACTCTTATTTCAAATGATCTCCCGGCGTTACGCACTTAATGTATCATTCGAACTAAACAACGTAAATGGAATAAGCTATTAAAGAAAATGCAGCCTGCGATAGCCTTTCATCTTTAATTGTTCATTCAATTTACGTTGGTCTAGTCCGAGTGATACATTAACTGTGTAACGACGGGAGATCATCTGAAATAAAAGTTTCGACATAATATAACGCAATTATATGAAGTTCCATATTTGCACCCCGTTCGGGCTTCTTTAGGTGAATGAATCGGTTTATTTTTCATTCCTATTTAGGACATTTTTTTTGGGTGGGGGGCAATTTTTACTGAAATAGTTATGTATTTCCAACGGGTTATTCAAGTTGTTGTTCGATCTCAATTAAAAGCTATGATTTCGATTTTTATTCTATGCATCTCCACTTGGAAGATGATTATAACAGAATCTACCCACTCTGATTTTTTTTATTAGGTTTTGCAACGTTGGTTTGCTGGGCTCAGGAGATGTGGAGATACAAAGTGTGCCTGTACAGCTTCAGAAATCGGCAAAATGCAGATAAAGAGAGTAGAGTAGAGAGAGAGAGAGAGAGAGAGAGAGAGAGAGAGAGAGAGAGAGAGAGAGAGAGAGAGAGAGAGAGAGAGGGTTTGGGCTGTGAGAGAGAGAATATCACAAGGCAAAAGAAGGTGAATAAAGTGATTGAAAAGAGAAAGATGACTTAAGAAAGACAGAAAGATACAGAGTTATAAGGGAGTAAAGTGAGGGGCTATTTGATGCAGCAAACGTAACGTAAGAGAGAGAGAGAGAGAGAGAGAGAGAAGGAGAGAGAGAATATCACTAGGCAAAAGAAGAAGGTGAATAAAGTGATTGAATAGAGAAACATTACGTAAGAATGACAGAAAGAAAAAGAGTTACAAGGGAGTAAAGTGAGGGGCCATTTGATGCAGCAGACCTGAAGAGAGAGAGAGAGAGAGAGAGAGAGAGAGAGAGAGAGAGAGAGAGAGAGAGAGAGAGAGAGAGAGAGAGAGAGAGAGAGAGAGAGAGAGAGAGAGAGAGAGAGAGAGAGAGCATGAAAGTTGAACAAAAGAGAAGTTAGTTTTCGGGACCGTACTTCAACGAGAAACGACAGCACGAACAAACAAAAAAAAAAGAAGTAGAGATGAAAAGATAAAGCCAGAGCTAAAGATACAAGAGAAAAGAATGTAGGGAACGATAACTCGTCTGATATAAAACAGGTCAGAGGTAAATCAATATCTATAACACAAAGAGATAAAAGAATCAGAGAAGCTCTTTTCATCCAAAAGGTATAAAACGTAAAGCAAATTTAAAAAAAAAGGGGCGATAACCTCCCGGGAAATTGAATAAAGACTTGAAAAATACTCACACTGATTGCACGAAACATATGTCAAAGCTATGGCCGCGAAAAGAAGGCTAGCGGCCCGTTACAAAGGGCTGAAAATGCCTTGTTGCGGAGAGAAGTGAGAATAGGATAACGGATTATTGTGCGATCCGGTTAACCTGCAACATGGCCTTTTTATGTCGGGTTGGTCGTCGTGGTTAAATCATGAAGTGAATCTAGGGCAGAAATTGATAAACTATCTGCATTAATGGAAACACCACGGAACAGACGATTGATGTATAGTTTCAGAACGAGTGTCATTTTCATTTATTCAATCATTTTTACTTTCATTCATATCTCGCTTATTCTTTTTAGTCCTTTCATTCCGAATCTTCTTTCATCGTGAAAAGCTCTTTCAGTTTTGGTTTTATTTCTATTTTTTTCTTCAGTTTTCATTCAGTTCAGTTAATCTCCCTCGACCACCTCCCCTTTTTTCTTTACTTTTTCTCTCTTTCTCATCTTTCTTTCTTTCCTTTCTTTAATTTTCCTTGCCTCCTTTCTTCCTTAATTGTCTCTTTTTTTTTCATTCCTCCTTTCTCACCAATAATCTTTTTCCGTTTCCCCCAATCTTCAATCTTTCTTTTCCTTCCTCCTACTTTCTTTCGTTCTTTCTTTTCTCCTTCTTACTCTTCTCTTTTTTCTTTTCTCTCCTTCCAGCCTGTTATCTTTCTCGTTTTCTTTTCTTGACTCCTTTCTTTCTTGCTTTTAATCTTTCTTTCTCTTGTCCCCTCTTCTTATGTTTCTATCCATTTCTTCCTTTCTCCAATTCTTTCGATCTTTAATCTCCCCAACCTTCTTCCTTCTGCCTTTTGTTTTCTTTTGTTCTTGGTTCTTGTTTTCTCCCTTCTCTTTCTCTTTTACTTTCTTTCTTTCCGATCTTCAATCTCCCCCACATTCTTCCTACTTCCATCTTCCTCTTTCTTTCTTTCTTTCTTGCTTGCTTGCTTTCTTTCTTTCCGATCTTTAAACTCCCCCTACCTTCTTTCCTATGTTCTCTGTCGTACTTGCTTACTCCCCTCTTTTTATCTTTCTTCCTTCCTTCCTTCCTTACTTACTTTGTTCCTTTCTTCTTTCTTTCTTTCTTTCTTTCTTTCTTTCTTTCTTTCTTATCTTCAATCTTCCCTACCTTCCTCCTCCTTCCTCTTTCTCTCTTTCTTTCGTTCTTTCTTTCTTTGCGATTTTTAACCCCCCCACCTTCTCCCTTCTTCCTCATGCTCTCTTTCGTTCTTGCTTTCTCTCCTCTTTCTTTCTTTCTTTCTGTCACTTTACAACGTTTCACAACGTTTCACCTTCTTCTATTTCCCTGTCTTTCGTTATTCGAACCACATTGCTAACCCCTGCAAACCAGCTCAAATCTTCTTGGTTCGACTTGACTGCATTATTATAATCCATGAACTCTGGACTATTCTTGAACAAAAGATGACATCTGTAAACGTGGCCAGCATTATGTCAGAGACCCCCTTAGAATTTTTCCAAGTGACACAGTTCACAGAGTCAAATTGTTCTCTGATTTCGTTATTTGTATTTAAGACAAATCCGTGCCAACCAGTCAGTTTCTATTGAATGAATGAATGTCTCGAATATGCCAGAAAGAATTACTCCAATTCTTACAGGTTGACCCAAAAGTCTCAACCTATCTTTATGTCAAAAAATATTTTGCTTTATTTAGTTTTATTCCGTTTCTATCCAATAATTCGAGGAAAAAAACTATCTGAGGGAAATAATATTCCTTGAAAAATACTGACAAATTAGCATAAGCCCTGGTAGAAAGAGAAATCCACATTCACGTAAAACCTACGATGAACGGAGAGTAAGGGCCCCAAAAAACAAGAGTTAGAGACATCATAGAATCCATAAAAAATCTTAAATGGCGGTGGGCTGGTCATGTTGCAAGAATGGCAGACAATCAATGGACATCACGACTCACAACGTGGATTCCCCGAGACCACATGCGCAACCGAGGCCGGCAAAATGTTAGATGGAGAGACGAGCTAGACAGGTTCAGGAAGTACTGGCTCCGTGACGCCCATGATAGAGAAGTGTGGCAAATCCTGGGGAAGGTCCATGTCCAACGACAGATGCTAAAAGACTGATGATGATGATGATGATAGCATATTAGATACGTTGTAAATACAACCCTGAGGAAAAAAAGAAACACTCAACATTTTTTTAAATAACTGTCACATTTCTTGAAGGTTTTGAAAGTCTAGTGGATTGAAAGCGCATAAAACAAAGAGAAAAATAAAATTTCCTTGGCTGGAATTTGAACACGGTTAACCGATTCCATTGTCAGGGTTTTTAACCACTGAGAAATTGACGCTTCCAATGCTTCTTTCGATTAGATTTAAATGAATTCCCAAATAAAAGCTTGTAAATTACGGCGACACCTTTTCATGCAGTGTATTATGAGAAAGATATCCCTTTTTGCAGTTATGCAGTCGGATATATTTGGCTCATTGGTTCAGTTATCCTTAGAGACAATGTTTCAGCCCGCAGGGTGCAGCTGTTTTTGGTGTCCATAAGCAAACTTGGGCAAACATACTCAATGGATTCAGAGGAAGATTTTGAAGAAAAAGTTTTTAGGAAAATATTTTCAAAAGTTGGAGAGAATGAGTGATGAATTTTCACTGAAACTATAATTCTAAAGTGGAACCATATTTTCTGTTCAGTAAACATGTACACATCTAATTTTGAATGTTCTTGTATATTTTTTAAGGGTCAAAAGTGGGAGGAAATAATCCACCCCATCTTTGAGAAGTCAAAAGTGAAGAGAGGCCCTCCCTTCAAAGGGTGAAAAGTAATGTGTTTTTCCTTCCCTCAAGGGATTAAAAGTGAAGGGCTACTTTTTCCACCTTTGAGTGGTCAAAAGTGTTGGGAAACTTTTTCCCTTTTTAAGGGATCAAAAATGAAGGGAAATCTTTTTTACTCTTTGAATATTCTACTCATATATATATATATGAAAAATTATTGATTTTTATTTCCGACATTTTTCTGAACTTCTCTAAGAAACAAATAATGTAGAGCAATGAAAAGGCAACTGTTTATAGCCGGAAATTTTTGTATCATGCGTAGGTTATTGCATATCATTATGCATAATTCAAAATAATTTCCAGTTATAAAGAGTTGTCTCTATATTTCCTTGCATCATTTTCCTTTTAAAGGAATCTTGAAAAATGGACAAATCGTTAGGAATAAAATTATAATAATTTGAAAACAAAACTTTCAATATTGTAATTCATTTCCCTTATTGTCGAATCAATTCTTATCCACACTAATACTTGTGAGAATACCTGTAAGATCTGTTGCAGATTTGTGAGTCCTATTGCAGATCACACAGGTGTTAAACATGGCTGTGACCGGCAAACTTGATTACCAATTGGACATGACAAGAGATTACAAATGGTTTATAAGTCTGGCCTTAGACAGCAGAATACAACATCAATGTGTGCGTGTTAGCTCTTCTAAGTTCGTCAACACACAAACACCGCCCTCCTTCTGGCCTTTTCGGCATGGATTAAAGTGTAGTATCTGCTCCCCGACAGAGAGCAAGGCGCCGGTACTGACACTTGTCCTCATGCTTTCGTGACGGTCCTGACGGTTTTACTGAGGCTGTGCATTGCTACGCGCATTAGGAACCTTCGGGTCCCCTTTCTATTACTCGGCCCAGCTGTGGAGAATACGGAATCCTGGGGCAGTACTGTTCCATTGTACTTAACGGAACAGGTCGGGTTCGTGCCTGATGCTTTCGTGGCAGCGGTTGCTTTGGTTGATGGAGCTGTTTTTCCAAGGTGTGTCCTATTTTCCCTCCGTAAAGCCCCGTAATAGCACATACACACACACACAAACACACACACACACACACACACACACACACACACATATATATATATATATATATATATATATATATATATATATATATATATATATATATATATATATTTATATAAAAGTACAATATGAAATAGACAATAATAATTGGGAGATTTTTTTTTAAATGGGATGCTCTGATTGGTTAATTTGCCTTCTTGTAATGACATACCATTGGAAATTACATCATAGAAACTCTTATGATTTCACGTCTGATAACACATTAAAAGAGTCTGAGATGAGTGGGGGCATAGAAAAAAAAAACCTCAGCTAAATGCCCAAACTGAGCTTATCGTAGTGAATAGCTATACTCATATGTGAATTTAATTGATTTTCTGTACTAGATACAAGTTAATATAAACTTAAAAGAATATGGTGAAAATATTACGCTGTTTTACAAATGCTTTTTTTTACATCATTGAGCAAAAGATTACTAATGTAATTGCATTTGTGCAGATTCAATGTAGAGACATATCTCGTTATTTGTGGAGCTTTTTGAACTTTCAAAAACAAGGCTGTCTACACAAAAGGCTAAACTAATTTTCAAGTACAATTTCAGCTCAAGCTATCGATAACATCAACCAAGTATTGCAAATTCAATAAGTCGATTCAATAGGTTTAGGCTAGGAAATATTCATTCACTTGAGGCTCAAAGAAGGTTCGAACCTTCTTTTAATCAGAAAAATTATCGACAGTAGTGCCCAACGACTGCAAAGCCACCATTCGAACACTTTCTTAAGACTTTAGGACTTCAACAACAATCACATCAAGTCATTTAAAGACAATAGATAAGTTAAAAGATTTAATATGATAGAGAAGCCATATTTTGTTCTTCCACTGAATTTGTGACCCCTAAAGCTGATGAATAAAGAGATATTAGTTATCATTACAGGATAGTAGGAAAGTGATTTTTGCTTCAATAAGTCAAATTCTGCTCAAGTGTTTACTGTTTGAGCTCAACTTTCAAAAACTAGACGATCCCAATAATCTTAAAGAGAAGAGTATACAACCAATGCATCCTCCCAATAGTCACTTATGGAGCTGAAACATGGAACTTAACCAAGAGGCAAACTCTACTTTAAAAAAACTTAAATGGCAATGGGCAGGCCATGTTGCAAGAGTGGCGGACAACAGATGGACCTCTCAGCTCACAATGTGGATCCTCAGAGATCACATGCTAAACTGAGGCCGACAAAATACAAGATAAAGAAATAAACTAGACGAATTCAGAAAATATTGGCCCCGTGATGCCCATGATAGAGAAATGTGGCGGATGCAGGGGAAGGTCTATGTCCAACGACGGACGTTAAAAGACTGATGGTGATAATGATAATGATTATAATATCATATATGCCCTCCTTCAATTATCTCAAGTATAGAATAGATGATTCATGATTAAAATCTTCAAATCAACAAATTACATTTCGGGTAACCGAGAGACTGACGTACAAGGGCTTTTATTTACGTATATTATGACGAATCGTTTGTCACGTGATACAACGATGATAAAAGCAATCGCGAAATATGTAAACTATTATAAAGACGTGAAAAACGTCCAACAATCGGGAGGAGCGGACGACATTTTCGAACGGTTTTTTCTTTACATAAACAAGTGAGTAATCATCTTGGTTATTGCAAAACTCGTACAGTTGACTTCATAAGCGTGAATTCGTGATACTATGATGCCATGTTGTGTCAACACGCGTTTGCAAGTTTATCTTTTTTTGCAAATATTTCTGCTATGAAGAGTGTTGTCAAACTCTTACTATTGAGTTATGACTTTATTCTCACTCGTCACAACACTGAAATCACTAAAACCAGTAACGTCACAACGGCTCGAATAAGGTGACGTATGCAAAAACTGATGATGAATTCAGTCTTTCAACTAAAGTCGACTTATTTTATTACAGGGACTAGTAATGAAAGAGTTGAAATGGGAGACGTAGTTTTGGTACAATATTATAAGGAGAAGTGAACTCTTTTTTTTTTTTTACACTTTAGACTTAAACGAAGCAAGGGGGTAAGACTCTAGTGCAGCCAAGCTTATTATTTATTGAAGCAGCGTAAACACGTGACTGTATGGACGTTATGGAAGTTCAACCTGTGAAAATCTGTTCAGTAAAAGCATGGTTATTGGAAGATGACATTGATGTTTTTCGTAGTGAACTGCAGATGATCTGCTAATATAACACCCACAGCGATGAGCTATATCTTCTGTCTGTAACATTTGTCAATTGTCAATAGAGATAACTGGTACATGTTAATCGAAGAGTAATTTCCTTCATTTATTTATTCTCATTTTGGAAATGCGTATAAATCCATTTTCATTCTAGTCGAACATAAACAAGAACAGTGTTCCGATGGGAATCCTGTATCACCGCTAGTCAATCAGTCCTTCTGTTTGATGACACTCCCAATAAACTTCAGATTTCATTGAAGATGTTGATTAAATACTTTATCCCAGTTTATAGGCATATCATTACGTAAAAAGTTTGTTTTGGCTTGGGGAGAATCCAATACTGTGTTCATCTGATCAGCGTAGAACAATGATCAGAAATACTATAAATATGAAATGAATTGAAATTCAAAAAGAAAATGGAAAAAAATGGTGATTGATGAATAAATTGACGTTCATTGCTTCAATAAAAAGTAAAGGGAAAGATTCAGAATAAATTTACATTGTAAATTAAAAACTTGTAAAACTTATTTTGGTAAATTCAAAAAACAAAACTGAAAAAACATTTTTCATACTCATTTAGGGGAGTGTGTGTGCAAAATCTTAATTTCCCAGTTTGAAATATTAGGGCCCGACGAAGTTTAGATAGATACATTCAAATGATCGAGAACATGTATAAACTAAACCTATTTTAGTGTTAATTTTTTTCTGGTAGCACAACATACTCTTTCTGATATTTTTAAGTACAGGAATTTAATTATTCAAGTACCGCCGTCATTGTCAAGTGCATGCGTGCTCAATCACGACTAACGTCTTCTTACTAAGATTATTACCATCAACGCCCGCTGGGCAAGGTCTATTTCAATGTGGGCGGTACCACCCACTAGTACACGAACTGCAATCTTAAATGGATATTAATTTTTCTAAGGGAAACTGATTCTCTCTTTGATATGCAGTAATGTTTTAATCTCTTTATAATATGTTGAAGAGGGCAGTGAATGAAAAAGGGCCCCGTTCTAGTCGAATACGACCGTCGCTCTATTCAGAAGACCAACAAGAAGACTAAAACAGCGTGGACCCCTCAGACACGGAAGGGAGGTCAAAGAGGAAGACCCAGAAAGAATAACCTCTAACCTAGAACATTAACCTATGACTTAAACTTAGAGAGTGTTGGTTGCACGCGCAATGCTTGTAGAGCCGAAAAGCTCATAGAACGATTAATGACGTTAATAAAATTTACAAAGAGCGAATTCAGCATAGTTGGATGGTGATATCATCACAGGTGATATTAAATTTTTCGAGAATTGTACAAATTTCTTTATTAGCGCACTCTCATCATCATCATCATCATCATCATCATCATCATCATCATCATCATCATCATCATCATCATCATCATCATCATCATCATCATTGTTATTATTATTTTGGAATCTTACACCAGTTGCCTGATGGTAACCGCTGGAGTTTGAGTGACAGCAAATCTCCTCAAGTCTCCAGCCCTCCTCTCCTAGTACTTGTAGGTCGCAGTAATTCTGCGATTTACAGTTTCACACCGGTTGCCCAGTGGTTATCGCTGAAGGCTGAGTGACAATAAGTCTCCTCAGGTTTTCAGCTAACGTCTCCTCTCTCTTTCGCATATCATGACAGAGCTACAATTCGTTGCAGTACTTATATCTCCAGCATCTTCCTCAGTATCCGTGCAGTTCCCAGTAGTGCTGTGGTCTGTACAGTCTCTATCCTTCCCCTAATCCTGATCTCCTCCAGTCTCACCCTCAGCGTTTTGGGGGCAGTTCCTAGTGCGCCCACTATGACCGGTACTACCCTGGTTTTCATGTTCCACATCTTCCTCAACTCTCTTGCTAGGTCCTGGTATTTTTCCCTTTTTTCACCCTCCTTCTTTTTTACTCTATGGTCTGCAGGCACAGCAACGTCTACTATTTGGCAGGCCTTCCTTTTTTTGTCTACTATTACTTCTTGCCTGGATGAGGTGGTCAGTTTGGATGTCAAAGTCCCAGAGTAGTTTGTCGTTGTCATTCTCCAAAACTGCCTCTGGCTTGTGCTGATACCACTTTTCCACATGGTTGAATCTCATTTGTTTGCTTAGTTCCCAGTGTATCATCGTTGCTACTCTATCGTGTCTATGCTTATACTCCTTCTGGGCGAGTTGACTACATTCAGTAGTTATGTGGTTTACTGTCTCATCTCTTTCACCGCACATGCGGCATTTGCTGTTTGTCTGTGTTCTGTCGATTTTTGTTTTTATGTAGTTTGTCCTTATGCTTTTGTTTTGGGCTGCCATGATGAGCGATTCTGTTTCTCTCTTAAGGTTCCCTCTTCGTAACCACGTCCATGATTTCTCGTCGGCTACATCTTGTATCTGTCTTTCAAACTCGCCATACAATTTTTCCCCTTCCCATCTTTCTTTTCTTGTTCGCTGTACTGTTCCATTGTTTTCTACTTTATTGCTTGTTGCACTATCTCTGGCGCTCTTTGTGATTTCTTCTCTATTTGTTTGCACATATCTTTCTAGGACTATTTTAGCTCTCTGGACACAATCTTCTATGCTGATGAGCCCCCTGCCACCTTCTTTTCTCTTAACGTATAGTCTATCTGTATCATCTCTAGGGTGTAATGCCTTATGCATCGTCATAAGTTTCCTTGTTCGCCTATCCGTTGATTGGAGCTCTTCCTTTGTCCATCCTAGGAATGGTCCTGTATACCTAACTACTGACACAGCCCAGGTGTTCATTCCTTTTATTAGATTTCTGCTGTTTAATTTGGTTTCTAATATTTTCCTTATCCTTCTCAGGTATTCTCTCTTTATTTTCTCCTTCATCTCTTCCCGTTTTATGGTGTCACATTCAAGGACACCTAGGTACTTGTATCGGTCTTGTGCAGTCAATGCCCTAATCTTGCTGTTGTCCTGGAGTTCAATTCCTTCAATCATTGTAAGCCTTTCTTTGTGCATCACCATGATAGCGCATTTTTCTATTCCAAACTCCATTCCTATGTCCTCACTATATTCCCTTACTTCGTTGAACAGAGTCTCAAGCTCACCCCTGTTTTTGCGAACAATTTTTATTATTATTATTATTATTATTATTATTATTATTTTTATTATCATTATTTTTATTACATCCTACTTTTGTTGCTTGTTTACACCTAGTAGTGATAGACATCATAGTCGTAAGTTGTCTGAATATCTGAGATGAAACATTGTCAATTTGTATTGATTTATCGACTAATTTTCATTTTATCTCATTTCTGTTGCTCTTATC
Source organism: Thysanoteuthis rhombus (assembly GCA_963457665.1). Taxonomy (NCBI): domain Eukaryota; kingdom Metazoa; phylum Mollusca; class Cephalopoda; order Oegopsida; family Thysanoteuthidae; genus Thysanoteuthis; species Thysanoteuthis major. The sequence goes on from OY735211.1 coordinate 14,639,951, forward strand.
GCAACTCTCAGACCGTCAAGGTGAAAAAGATGGCCAAAAAAAAAAATTAATTGAAAATATTTCATCTCGGGAATTTAGATTATATTAATATCTGAAAACATCTTAACCATTCTTCAAATATGTGTATTGCCGTTTTTCGCCAATAAAGGGATTTGGTTAATCCAGATTAGGGCCTCCATCAAGGTGTATCATTGGTATCCATATTTCAAGAACTAAACCTATTGAACCAACGCTGAACAGTCTGAACTGTAATAGAGTCCACTCCAAAAGCTTTCCTGGCATTATCAGCAGATTTTGCAGCATCATGTGCTAATTTTAACTCGTACTTGAAAATTTTCCTACTTCTTGGATAGACACTATCTTCTAAGGGGTCACATACATCCAATATTAGTGAATTATATCTCTATTCAAATTGATTCTGAGAAAAAAAATGCTATTAAATCATTTCATCTCTCACTTTAAGGATTATTCTCTATGATGCAAAAACATTCTTGAATAATATCGCTTCATAATGAAAATGTTTGAAATTTTTCTTTATCTTCGAACAACCTAAATGTAAATATAACCACACTAAATGAAATTGTAACTGAATTGTGTGTAATTCTGATTTCAGAAAACCTCTGTGGAAAGTAACCAGTAAGGTCCCGAACACTGTTTGCAGCCAATGTGTTCTTATACTAACCGCGTCGAAAGACTGTAGAATTGATTATCGAGGACCTCGCCCAGTGGGAATCAACTCCCTCGGGGCCACTTAGTTTGTAGTAATACACACACATTGTCGTCCCAGCTCAACTGTGGTCCCAAAATATCAGCGGTCAAGTTGACACCCGACCCAAAGAACGAGTGCCCAGCGTTTCGGTATTGAGCAAAGTCTCTGAGAGAGTAAATAGTACTACTTGCAAAGCTGAAGGCCCTTCCTACAGATTGAAATGCCGCGTCGAATGCTTATGTTTCCGGTTTCAGAGGCAGCAATGCATGCGATTCCAACGCCGCGGATAATTGAGCTGAGCAAGCCCACACCCAGAAGATTGATAATTGATAATTGGAACCCGTTTAAGGTCAAGTCGGGGTCGCAACAGGCAATTGCAACGCCGCGCATCATAGAATTGGCTCGGCCGAAAAAATATTATAAATAAATCATGTCTCTTCCACGGAAATATGAAAAATTAATTCTAGGGAATCAGAGGTGAAGGTTGTTTAGAAAACGGGAGATATTTCATTAGATTACGAGCAGAATTACATAGCATACCGTGCGCAAAGAAATCTTAAAAGTATAAAAATCCCTGGCAGAAAATAGAATATATATATATATATATATATATATATATATATATATATATATATATATATAGAGAGAGAGAGAGAGAGAGAGAATAATTCCTAAAAACCTTATATGTTTTCAGTAATTACGTGCCCATAAATCTGCAAAACAGTTTTCATTCTAATCGGTCCCAAAGTTCAATATTTTTGTTTGTTGACGTATGGGTTTTTAAATATACAATATAAATAATGGTAACAAATGAACTGCAAACAAACGTTCTAATTGACCGTAATTAAGGCAACGTTATAGCCAGATTTTAGCAAAATCGGCAAGGATTTTAGAAACTTTCCCAGTTGTAAACAAATACAACGTTTTTGCTTATAAAGTATAAATAAACGAATGGATAAGACATAACTAACCGCACCAAGCCAGAATAGTAATATCAAACCCTTAACTTAACTTCTTACAACCGATATTCCATGCCTGTCGATGTTCACAATTGAGGCCTGGTCGTTCTTTTTAATACAACGATATTTTTTAATAGATTTCTGATAATGAATAATTCATAATAAATATATTTTTCATTATAATATTGCAATTCTCCACCCAAGAATAAATTTGAAAAATTATTGAACACGATATCTCCAAAACTTCTCACTGGATTTCAATGACATTGTGTAGTGGACAATAGGTAATCGAAGACGAGATTACATTGTGTGATGATCCTTGTACAATTACCTCTCTCAAGTCATAGTTATACTTCCACACCACATGATATTTCCGAATGCCCGTCCACACAATATCTCTAAATGTTCTCAATGAAAAAGTAGGACTATAGGCTATGAGAAAAATGATTGAAATTTGTGGCGGATCGATGCACAATTACCTTCCTTGATTATTGCATTGGCAAAGGTATGGACCTTTGTTTCCAGTTTTTGATTTGTTATATTATTATATTTGCTCACTGTATTTTTAGATTTGCTTGCTTTACTTCTGAACTTGCTGGGGTCCAAAATAGAACGAGTTTGACTTTGTTTTCTCACATATAAAGCCCCGATCTTGTTGCCAAGGGCAAGGGAATATTGTAGTCCAAACAGCACGTCAGACGCCATGTTGTGTCACCAGTTTATTTGTAATGTCACTGATGTGGACTAGTTGGTTCGTATCGTCTGCCTACGTGGTCAGTCAGATAAGGTAACATCGGATCAAGGCGTCTAATCCCCATTGCCTTCGAGGCAAACCATGAAAAACTCAATCCAGCTTGTGAGAAAAAAATGTTTGCAAGAAATCACGACTTCTATGCCAGGTTATTTTTGCTATCCAGTATGGCCGACACCTCAGCCAAAAAGTGGTTTTGGAAAACATATCAGCCTGATGAACACGTAGTTGATAGTCAGAAGATTAAGAATAAATTAACCAAAATCTGACATTAGGGATATAGACATTGTATAGATATGATTTTTGAAGCAGAAGACTGTAACAAAGCGAGCTGAGATTTCAGCGTTTTAGTTATAATTCCTGTTCGTAACGTTTGAGTGAAATTTATAGGAAATTGTTCTAGAGATATATTGACAATGATTTCCTAGTATTCTCTAGATTTTTTTCTAACAACCACAAAGAAATTTCTCTATATAAAAACAAACATTTTGTTCATAGGTAAGGATTTATTATTCAGAAACCTCATTCTTCCTCTCTCTGTCGTTTCCGTACACAATACCAACCAAAGGTTTAGAGAATCTGAACAGATCGATCTATCTGTTTATCTATTGATTCACTCAGCGTTTTCCATATCTTACCGGGAATTTCTAGGAATCACTTAACTAAGAAATAAAGAAAACCACCTCCTATAAATATGTTTTCCTCGAAAAAGCCATTCCAAGTACTTTTATGTAGCACACTGTAAACAATTGGTGTCAATGTTTGTGCCATACCAGAGAAATATCTCATCGGCGTTTCCAGGACAATCCTTGCTTTTATTACTGCTTCCATTACCATCTATAGCTAATAAAACCCAGTACCAGCAAAAATACCGTAAATTTCCTCAGAAGAACATGCTTGATGCATCTTCATGGGTGACTATTTTAAAATGTTTTCAAGCTGGTGTTTGAAATGCATTTGCCAACGGTAGAGCGATAGGAATAAATATTATCCCTTGAAAAAAGATGTGTCACTAGAATTCGTTATCAAAGCGGGGAAATCAAACTGCACCACTTTCAATCAATATATGCAGTAATATTGGCAGGATATCTCTTCAGTTGCTCAAAGACAAAAAGAATTAATGTAAGATGTATCTTGCTAGCTGGGTTTAAGTAATTAAAATATCGATAGGACCGAAATTTAACATTAAGTTATTCGGGAAAATAATCGAGAAAATGTAGTCATGATTTTATCAAACTGTAGAGCTGACTTTGTTTTCGAAGTATAACAATATTACCACACCGAAATCTGACGAATCATTCACGCAAAAACTGATGACGGGCCAAACAACGACAAAATGGCTGTGTCAGATATCTTCAATACGATGAATAGAATAGAATAAGATATATTTTATTTCATCAGAGAAACAAGAAATCAATTTTAGCTTATCTACTTCTGCGTTAGAAAACTGACAAATTTAAGATGATTAATTTTATATCCGTGTTCCTTGTAGTATTTTGTTTGTTTCAAAATTTAAAAAAGTTTCCTTAAACATTGACTTACTGACTAATAGAATTGTTGAAATGAGGTACGTAGTTTTGGAATAATATCTTACGGACACATGAATTCTGTTTAAATTTTAATGAACCAAGGAGTTTGACCTCAGCGCAGCCAAGCTTGACTTACAGAATTTCTCTTCGGAGACCTATTTAATGTTAAGATTGTCATCAAATACTTTTACATGCACGAAATATCTGACCACTAACAGAACTTATATTTATATTTATTTTTATATGTATATATATATATATATATATATATACATATATATATATATATATATATATATTGATTTATTAGTAAATGCAAAAAGGTCTATACTAGAGAAATTGGCAATCCTTTCAAGGTTCGACTTGACAAACATAAAAAAGTAGTAATCAAAGAAAAGATAGGGAAATCTGGAATGGCTGACCTTATTTAAAGAGAAAAGGCGAACTGCTGCCTCTCTAGAAGAAGTACATATAACGTAAACGCTGTTGGAAACTGACGAAAATCAAGGAGGCAGCCCATATCAATAAGGATAGAAATAAAATGTATAAGTCAGGCAAGAGTAGAATTCAGCACATGTGGCTTCCTCTACTCAACAGAGACAAGGTATGGAAATCTAAGCCTAAAAAGGAAAGAAGAAGAGATCGGCATTACCCGAATCCCACGTTTTAACATAGGTACCATTTGAATATTCTGTTTACTGCCATCATGGAAAATTCCGTTCACCACAAACATATATATATATATATATATATATATATATATATATATATATATATATATATATATATATATATATATATATATATATATATATATATATATATCAATCATACCCGAAAAAGGCTGTAGAATGAATCGAGCGGAGAGTCGTGTTTATAACAACAAGAAGTTAAATCATCCGAAAAACTCTTTGAAATACTTCCACATTTTATTAATGTTCTTAAGAGATTTCTAAAGCTAATATATCTTTTTCTAGATTGTGTATACTGTGACAACTCTATAATTTTAGACATTGATAATACATATCTTCGTCAAATGAAGTTATACGTATTTAGTTATAGGTACAGCCTTATTTTCTTATTTTTTTTCTGAAGTTCTGTTGAATTACTAATGTCTCACAAAGATATTTCTGTAATGATACTACAATCTGAGACATAACACTCAAGTTAACGTAATTTCGTCTCTTTTTCTTCGTTATTTCTTTGATAAATTATCTGTGCACCAAAACTGAGATATTACTATGTCTGTTTTATGACATCTCCCTTGTCTGCACTAACGTTAAATGTTGCTTTCAATAAGTAAAAAAAATCTTATTTTTGATAAGTGTAAGACTATACATTCTAGATGTTTTTTTAATTCGGGGTACTTCAGAATTAGTAGGAACCGCCTCGTAGTACACATCTAATTATACTTTTGCGTGTAACTGACGAACAATACTGTCCTTTATATTCTATCAAGTTGTTGTAAACAATTTTTAGGTTTGTCCACACATCTTTAAGAGAAGCTTTTTGATCGGTTGGTCCCACTTGTGTTAAACAACAGAAATAGAGAGGAAATGAGAGGTATGACGCCATCATAAAGGAATGACGTCATCACACGAACACCATTCCGATCAATTTTCTTTACCAGGTGATTATGATATATGGTAGATTTTTTGAATAAAAAAGCCCCAAATGCTCCACCCCGAACATACATTTACGATTTTTATTGAAAATAATATTTGTAGAATATTTCCATATCGCAATATTTTACTTGTATGAGAATCAAATGACTCCAAGATTACTTACTTTTCTTCCCCCACCACCTCTTTGTTCTGCTACTACCGAGATAAAAAAAATAAAAAAAATAAAGTAGATATTAACTAAAAATATGAGCAATTTGAAATAATAGCCTTTTTCGGAGGGTCCTCAAATAATAATGGCATTAATATATGACAGAGTAAATAGGAAATTGAATGAAAAGCTGAAAAAAAATACCAGGACCTGGCAAGGGACTTGAAGGTGTGGAGCAAAGAAGTCAGGATAGTACCAGTAATATTTGGTGCACTCAGAACTATACCAAAGACCCTAGGGATAAGAGAAGGACTGAGACTATACAGACCACAGCACTACTGGGGACTGCATGAATACTGAGAGGAGTGCTAAACATACGCAGCTGTTAGCAATGGCCTAACAGAGAGAAGAGGAGAGTGTAGAAAAAATGGTGGTGGAGGTACAAACCACAGCACTGCTGCGATAGGTGAGCGAGATATGAGATGAGGGCTGGAGAAAGGCGGAGATTTATCCCCAGCGGTGACCACCAGGTAACTGGTGTGAAGGAGAAGAAGACCCGAGGCAGAACCACTCTCATTCAGAAGGACTCTGAAAAGGGAACCAGGCAAGCAATTATGGAACAGTCATATGCCTATCACTCATGTGGAAAATCCTGACCGGACAGTTAGCGAAGAGAATATATATATATATATCCATGGAAAGAAGAGGACTATTACCAGAAGAACAGAAAGAATGCAAGAGAGGAACCAAGGGGCAAATAACTTGCTCTTCATCGACCAGATAATCTTAAAAGAAGTAAAAAAAGGAAAGAGTGCATTGGCATGGGATAGATAGACTATAAAAAAGCATACATGATACCACTCAGCTGGACACTCGAATGCCTCAAAACATTCAAGATCAGGGAACTAGTGGTGAAATTAATTGCCAACTCTATGAAAAACCTGGAAAGTAGACTTGACAGCCACAGGATAAAAATTAGCAGAGGTAAGTATAAAAAAAGGAATCTTCCAGGGAGTCTCTGTCCCCACTACTCCTTGTTATAACTATGATACTACTTAACAGAATCCTGAAAAACAGCAAAGGATACCAATTTTCCAAAACAAAGCGAAAAGTCAACCACCTAATGGACATGGACGATATGAAATTATTTGTTCAGAACAGGCGAGAGCTCGAAACGTTGTTCAACAAAATAGAGGAATACAGTGATGACATTTGGATGGAGTTTGGAATAGAAAAATGCACACTGATGGTAATGCAGACAGGAAGGCTCGCAGCAGCAGAAGGAATTGAACTCTCGGTCGGCAAAATGATTAGAGCATTGACCCTACAAGATCGATACTAATACCCGGGAGTTCTCGAATGTGATGCAATGAAACAGGAAGAAATGAAGGAGAAAGTAAGAAAAGAAAACCCTAGGAGGATAAAATGATATTACAGACCAAACTAAACAGCAGGAACTTGATAAAAGAAATGGATACATAGGTTGCATCAGTAGTAAGATACACAGATGACAATACACAAGGCCTTACACCCCAGAGATGATATGGATAGACTGTATATGAAGAGTAAAAGAAGGTAGGAGAGGACTCATCAGCATAGAAACCTGCGTCCATAGGGCCACAACAGGTCTAAAAATGTATGCGTAAGCAAACAGTAAAGACATTATAAAGAGTGGGGCAGCACAGTAAACAAGAAAAATGGGAACGGAAAAAAGATACAGGATGCTACAGACAAGAGATCATGGACATGACTACGAAGAGGAAACCTGGAGAAATAAACAGAATTGCTGATCATGGCCGCCAAAAACAAATACACCAGGACAAACTATATCAAAACAAAAAATTGACAGAAAAAAGGCAACCAGCTAATACCGCCTATGTAGGGAAAAGGATGATACCATAAACCACATAACTAGTGAATGAAGTCAACTTGCCCAGAAGGAGAATATACATTGACGAAATAATAAAATGTAACTTGAACAATAACAGATTCATAGGAGGAATGTTTCGTGAAGATTGCGCGAGGCGTTTGCTATATCGATTTATCAGTTAGTCAGTCAGTGAAAATCATGTGCAACAACCTAATAAAATTGGTCTGAACAAAATTATTCCTGTTTTGTGAATGAAATTGTCTCCGACTGCTGTTGATCATCAGAATTCTATACTAGTATTATGTTTCTACGGCTTGAGTGGAACATTTTTGAATTAACGGCATTACTGAAACGATTACACTTCTACAGATGAGTCTGTAGACTGTTTGTCTAAGGTCAGAGAATCATGTGTCAGATGAAACAATGTCCTCTCTAGATGACGAGTCACATGCTATTTTCAGTTGAAAATTGAATAACCTGTCCCGTTTTAATGCAAATATGCGAAGAGAAAAATATTTCATTCCAGTCAGAGTAAAGAGTTTGTTGAATATCCGGTCACACAAAGTAAATCAAGTGCATTCATATTGTCAGTGTTAGAAGGAAACTCTGTAGTGGTTGCTGGTAAAAAAGAAACGAGACTATGTTTATGCTTCCTTCGTGTTTTCTTTTTTTTCATAAATAGATTAAACATGGTATTTTACAGTTGATAAATTATTTAGTCAGGAGATCGGTCGAGTAGCTAAGTATTGATTTTTCCAAAAGGCAAAATGTTTTTAATTGTAATTTTTGTCAAACATGTAAAGCATTCGTTATTACAAACACAAGCTTTTTTCTTTGATAAAAAAAAGATGATAAAATAAACCAATGCTGATTTCATCAAAAATACAACAATAACAATAAAAAAAATGAAAGTTGTTATTGTCACCGACAGGAAATGAATTGATGTATAGGAAACTCTCAACTATGTAGAGTCGAGACTGAGTATTCTTTCGCAAGAGAGTTTTACTTCTTCAAGTGGATCTTGGCTAATCATCGACCAAGTCAGTGAGAGCTCAGCAAAGAAAAAAAACCCCAAAAAAACAAAAACAAACTTTCTAACCAATTTTCGTTGCACTGAGTTGGGATCCTCTCTACGATTATAAAATGAATACTAAAACCAATCGTCAGTCTATCTTGCCCCAGATTCAAATACGAATGTCTTCTACCACCTTCTATAGCAATATTTGTCATTTGGGTTTCGTCAAAGCACATGAATGTCTTCTTCTTCTTCTTCTTCTTCTTCTTCTTCTTCTTCTTCTTCTTCTTCTTCTTCTTCTTCTTCTTCTTCTTCTTCTTCTTCTTCTTCCAAATACACATGTTTCCATCGACTCTCATACGCCTTTATTTAAAAAAATACAAGTGGTCCGCTGAAAATAATTACATAGAATATAAAACAATACACGCTGTTATTATATAAATTGCAATCAAATAGATTCAGTCAAAAAATCGAGCAAAATTTGTCTTTGTTACAAGACAAACAGGCGCTTAGATTCAGATTAAATTTGATTTGTGATAACCGTTGAAATATCTTTAGATAAGCTATGCAGACGTCTACTATCGATTAGGGAGATGCTGGAATAATGTTAAGCGCTATCAAGAGAGAAGATGAACCATCAGGAGGATAACAACTAAGAAAGTTTTGGAAAAATGAGTCTTTAATGAGGTTTGTTTTTAACTGTCCTTGTACGACAAAAAAGTAGATGAATTCAGTTACTTATTGAAAGTTTTTAGGTGTGTGACTTTCACAGGAAACGAAAAAAAAACCCAAAAAAAACCCCAAAAAACAAAAAAAAGCACACCTTTTTCGCTTCAACTCCCCAGACTCTGTTAACTTCCAGACTGTTTCTACATACATAATTCATTTGTAAACCAAGAAAAAAAGAAAATAAGCGGACCTAACAGAACACGTGTCTATGTTAATTTGACGTTAGAATTACGGTGTCGTCATTCTCTCCTCCTTCGACTATATCTTTTTAAAAAAGAATGTGGGGAAAATAAATAAGGAAGTAATGAAGACTAAACGAGAGGAAAACCACGGATTGAACCAAAAGTAGCGCTGAAATAATGCCTCTCTCACAATGGCCAAAGAACCCCTTTAAAAACTCTCCCAAAACAAATTCATACGCAATCACATGCTTCATAGAATTGTGTTAAAGCCAGGAGGCAAAGACAAAATTTCCAAAATAAACAGTATATATATTTTGTCTAAGCCAAATGATGCATTAACCGTGTAATACCGGGAGCTCATTTCAAATAATACTTTCAATATAATATAAGGCAATTCATAATCATTCTATCGGAACATCAATTTCTCAATAACACGATTGTAGCTTTGGAAGAAACAAAAAGACCTGATATAGACTGTGAATGAGTAAAATGGGAATTTGGAGTTTGAAGAGTTATTTTGAGCAACTGGATCACTGGCAGCTGTTTAGCTATAAGGTAAGAGCGACGCTACGTTGGAGCGGTTACTCTATCAGTCACAGGTTTGATTCTGCAGTAGCCCCATTTTCTTTAATTGTTTATTCTATTAATGTTCTCTTGGCCAACTGATACATTCACCATGTGATAACGGGAGGTCATTTCAAATAACGGTTTTAATATAATATAACGCAATTTATTATCATTCTCTCGGAACATATATCCTTTTCTTAATAACACACACATATATATGTATAAAGTAAGTATTCCTATAGGTTTAAATCCGTGCATTGGGGAAAGGACAAGAATCTCTTCTTAGCTTCGCACACGAAAAAGTTTTCATAAGT
>OY735211.1:14652848-14675348 GCA_963457665.1 Thysanoteuthis rhombus
ATATATATTCCTAATAAGACTTGAAACGATCTGACAAATTGTTTCAATGTCTATGCGTCTTTTCAAGCGAGTGGATGGTAGCAAAGCAAATGTCTTTTTTCTCGAATTATTATTTTGCACGAGTCATCATCAAGTCTTGAGTTTATTAAAACAATTAGTCAGATTGTAGCGAGTCTAAAAATAAATACATCAACATTTTGTAAGCTCTATCTTATTGATTTATTTACTAAAATATTGGTCACTTTGAATTTCCAATAAAGACACACACTCATACACATGCATATATATGTGTGTGTGTGCGTGTTCAAAAAAGATGTAAAGACATTGAGACAATTTGTCAGAATATAAGGAATACACACACACACACTCACACATATATATATATATATATATATATATATATATATATATATATATATATATATATATATATATATATATATATATATATATATATATATATATCTCCTCATGTTCTAACTGCGTGATTAATGGATAGTTAAGGATATCCATCCATTGTTGTATTAGGTGTGGACAGCTTATTTCTTCATGTCTAGCCTGAGATTTCTATTTTGCGTGACCGCGATACTTTGTGCATCGGATTTAAAACAGAAGGTTCTTCTCAATGAAGAAATAAAGACAAACAAGCGGGGCAATATCCTAAAACTGACGTATGCAGCATACATATGAGGAAAGCTGGGAAACATACTGCCCGAATCATTGCGTTAAAAACTACGGACAAGGATAAAAGTAATGATACAATGAGATGTGGAATCATTTCAATCATACTAGCAAGAAGATTATACGCCCGATCAGTCGAGAAGTCAGAAGTCGAGATGGGTACGTTTACTATCGAGTATATACTTACAACCGTTGTTGTATTATTGCCCATTCCACGTGAAAAATTAGCTCACTACCTGCCAGTATAGTCATTGTTCAAAAAGATGTCAAATATTTCTCTTTAACACTTGCAAAACAAAGGAAATGAACAACTCTCGCGCCACAAAATTCTTTAACAAAAGTAATATAAAGTAATACCATCAAATGTTTGGCAAACCCATACTGTTTGTAGATATCATCAATGCAATATCTGTGTCTTCGGCGACGCAGCCAGCGCAGACATTTTGGGTTTAAAATTAGTCATCTTTAAACACATCTCTCGGTTATATCCAGCAAATTCCTATTTTTAGATAGCAAGATAATGACGTGGCTGAAACCAGCTCCAACCGAGTAGGACGTTGGGAAAGCAACCAAAATCAACTTTAAGTGCTTCCATCGATTGGGGTAAAAATCCAATTTACTTTGATGATACCATGAGCCTTGTTTGCCGGGAAGCTGATAACGCATGGTGGCTTCATTGTCATTTTGTAACTATTAATTTTTCCTGTATCTCGTCTTCGACTGCATTTCCCCAAACGGTTTACCATACCAAACTAGAACAGGCAATGTAATATCATCATGGAATCGATGTACTATGTCTTCATACAAATAAGAAATAGTCGCTTTAGGTAAATATGTCTCCCATCAACCGACTCACTTTCCATTCAAGCTATCCAATCGTTGACATTGGAGGAGTTGACGTATGGAATTTAGAAATGAAGGCAGCGATGGACAATCCACAATCAACGAGCGTGTTTTGCTTTCCTGGAAAAAATGTATTAAGATAATTAAGTTTGAAGGATATGTAACCAAAAAAAAAAAAAAAAAAAAGAAAAGATGATATTACGTTAGTAGAAACCAGAGAAGTAGATGGTACAATGTTTTGAAAAGTTTCTGTGATTGTATCAAACAATACGAAAAAAAAAAAAATTATAACAGTTGCCTTTTGACGATCATCGTACTTGTACAGTATGGTACAAAAGCCTCCTAAACCCATCATTGTAATCAAGATATACACGAAGAAAAAGTTCGATCAGACAAAGAATCTTTACCATCTTGATAACTATCTACAGAACATCACTGGGCCTGCTGTAGATATTTTACCACTATATGCTGTCTCTCGGCCACGCAATGAACAGGATGCAGAATTTCGAGTTAAGAGACAAACCCTGGTATATACCTACGATAGCAAGCGCACCATCAGATGTACAGGCACCAGCATTAGTGATTAGGATATCATACTCATTAAAGAATAGCTTCAATAGCTCAAAAATAGACTAACCTTTTGAGTCAAGCAACAATTGATCTGTGAACAACGGTTCCTCACGGGGTCAAGATTTTACTTGAAATATATCATGATTAAGCATTGACTGTCAACAATTGTTAACTCGTTCACTTGTATGGAAAATTCAGAAGATTATTATGGATGAGTTAATGTCTTACGTCGGTGGCCATTTCATCTATACCTCACGTAATTGTATCATTACTAAGAAGAATTGCCCCGATAATGGTGTCAGGCTTTTCATGCATTACAACCGAAAGAGTTTAAATCATGAGTCGAAATAATATTTCTCCAATAGTGTCCGACTTATCAGCTTTTCGACGAGTAATGCAATATTGTAAGACTCACTCATGCCATTAGTTTGTTGTTTGTCTGCCTTCTGAGATACCGAGATTAATGTTTTCCGCTTTTAGAATGGGGCTTCAAGTTACAAGAAATATGATAGAGGTTTATCCTTCTGGTCAGCATGCTTAGAATGTAAATGATACTTCAAGCAAGAAGGTTTCGTGGCTTCGTTGCCTAAAGCTAGGTTACATAAACGACACGTGGGTAATTGTCTGTTCTGGGTAGAAGCAATAAAGTCAGAAGATGAATAATCAATGTTGTATTGGCTGAAATCTTTCATAACAAGAAGCAGTGGGATATTTGGAAAAAAAGTACGATAATCAGTGAAAATAGTAGGAATGGATAATAAAATTTGAACTGACCATCTGTGCATTTAATAGTCAATTAGAATACGTAATATAATTCATGCACTGTAAGAGAGATTTTTGTATTGTGAAAATCACAAAATATAAGCATAGGGTCATTGAAACGATGTTATATCGTTGCTCAAGGCTTGTTTTGAATGATAATCTACAAATACAAGAATAAAAAAGGCTTGCAATAACTTGGCGACTATATACAATCCAACAATTGCAAATTCCGGATTGTTTATATGAGTATGCGTATTGCATATCTCTTATCTGTAATCTTTGCACGTATGAGGTGCTGACAAAAAGTTTCAAGAATTTTAAGCATTGTGGAAGAACAACTTACCCTAGCTCTTAGTATCAACAGTTGCCATCAATGCAGCGGTTCCTGGTGTTTTTGTTCACCATTCCACGCCTCCCTGGAAGGCTTCAAGAGTGTTAACCTCCAGCACTTCCAGCAATTCTTTGTAGATCTTCTCAATCGAGGCAAAACGTCGCCCTTTCAGTCAGAATTTCAATTTAGGAAACGAGGAAAAGTCTCAAGGGCCAAGTTCAGGTGAATCGGTCGGTAGGGAAATGATAATTATTGGAACCCCTTGAACTGTCAGACAACTCAAAAGACTCGGCAAAATATTTTGCAGCGATGAGCTTCATTTCAAAAATGTCCAACAACAAAATGCACTGAACGCTCCCGTAAGACAGTCCTACAAAATAACATACGTCTTGGATAGTTTGCTTTTGCAAAGACAGACTGGTACACTCTGTCGACGTATTCTGGTGTCGCAAGGGCATATCTTTTGGTGAGGTTCCATGTTTCAGCACCGTAAATGACAATCGGGAGGATACCTTGTTGGTATACCATTATTTTTAGGGCAAATGAAATTCTCCTTTCCATGATGGTTAAACTTGCTCTACCGTACCTTTGACTTCTTTTTACTTTTGAGGAATACATAGAGAGGGTCCTGCAAGAAGGAATGGGTTGAAACATTATGGTGTTTGCTAAAAGAGAACGACTGAACTCGGCTATTGAGAAGTGTCTGTGAGAGGAAGATTTGGTTGGGTACCAAGGATGGTCACTTCAAGGAACTCCCATGTTTCTTTTGTGATTATACAGTGCTTTTTACCCCTCCTCCCTTACCTAGTATGTACCGTCATCAAAGCAAAGGGTACTTTACTAGTATTCTTAATTTTTGATATTTTAAAGATAGTGTTGCGCCTAAATCTCTCTGCGAGACGTGACCTCTACGTATTCAGAAAAAAAAACCCTTTGCATATAATCGATTGCCGGTCAGTGCAGAAACCGATAATTGTTCAACGCAAAAGTCGATGTTAGAAAAAAAAATGAAAGAAAAACCCAAGAAAAACAAATCAAGTCTGGTTATTCACTCAATAGAAACTTCCAAGTGACCAACATCTTTGTACAACCTTCCATGTTGGAGATGATCAGTCTAAAAATTTGTGAAAGGGGTGATCAATGAATAGTTCCTTCTCTCAACCTTTGTCTGAGCAGTGATCGCTAAAAAGTCTGAATTTAAAAATACCCCCCCAAAAAAAAGAACAAGCGGGCACCGACATGGTGAACTGATGCCCTCTTCTAGAAAAAAAAAACTGTTTAGAGGGCAAATTTTTGAAAATCAAAAGAAACCTTTTTTCTAGACATAATTAGAAGTAAGTGTTCAAATTTTTAGCCCTCTGGAGCGACCCCTACGTGTGATACGTACATACATACATACATATCCAGCCACCCAGCCATCGAGACCAACTTAGAGACGGAGGAAACCAATGTTGACGGGTTTTGTATTAGAGCAAAACAAAGCAAAACATGAACAAAACTATTTATACGCACTCTGTTCAAAACTTCTTGTTCTTTTCAATAAATAAATAGCTTTGGAATGAAGTCCATTGATCTGCTTCTAGCATTGGAAGGGTTGATTGCTGTCAAAAGAATGCAAATAGAATACGAATGGAGAAAGAAACAAGCAATAACCATCACTCCCCAACCATTGTTGGAGAGAGAGAGAGAGAGAGAGAGAGAGAGAGAGAGAGAGAGAGAGAGAGAGAGAGAGAGAGAGAGAGAGAAGTACATTGGAGAGGAAACAGAGACGGGCGAACAGAGAGAGAGAGAGAGAGAGAGAGAGAGAGAGAGAGAGAGAGAAAGAGAGAGATGGATAGAGAGTGATGCACAGGGAAGGAGAGAAAGAGAGGGGGTTAAAGAGAGAGAACGATACACAGTGAGAAGGAGACAAAAATAGACGCATTGGCAGGGGTAGAGAGGGAGACAGAGACGGACTGATACAGAGAGAGAGAGAGAGAGAGAGAGAGAGAGGAATGGTGAGAATGTGTGTGTGTGTGTGTGAGAGAGAGAGAAGAGGAGAAATCAAAGTGAGATTAAGAGAGGAAAAACCTTTCTGATGTTTAACATACGACGCCCTTCATCGTCCACGTAAATTCACTTGAACTGGCGCCGGCTGGCCACGGGGACAGGTCAGTGTATTTAAACAGATGTCGGTCAAATCGAACATTCATGATCGATCACTTATCACGTTCATTAAGTCAGGTCTGAGGTCCGGGGCCAAAACCCATTTTGACTTCTCAACTGATCGACATGAGATGTCGGGGACGGAGTAGCTGATCGCTTACTTGCTTATTCATGAGGAAGGGAAACGTCGATTCTTATTTTCATTATCAGCCGAGAGAATTTCCAATCTAGAATGGATAGCAATGAGCTATCCCAGGATTTACTCAGACTAATATCCTCATCTTTATTATTTCTTAACAAAACATTTTGGTTGGTCTTCTTAAGGCGTATCCTGTGTCCAATAACCTTCGAAACTCATAAAAATATTTTTTTAAAACTCGAATTTCGTTAATGCATCAACTGTAATGATTCTCAGATCCAAGTGTTGAAGAATCATGTTGCATTTGAAATTATAAAAAGATGAGATTTGTGACTTGATGTGAATTATAGGAAAGAAGAAAAAAAGGATGTATTAAGGTAAGTAGTCACAATGTTCACAAGAAAAAAGAGCCATAGGACGTACAGGTCGGAATGCTGTGATCGAAACAACAAAGATGAGGGTACTAGCACTGATACTTTACTGGAGAATAGAGATACTCCATTTCGGAACTTCAGAAAATAATAATCAAACTATTGATGATTACGATTAAATAACTTTCTAACTCTCTTTAAATATACTATAGCAGTGCCTATTACAAAGGTGCAGGCCATGATTGCTGTGTAAAAAAAAAATATGAAAGTAATTAGACAATTTCGCTGGTTTCTATTTCATGGATTCGATTATTCACAATTTTGTTATGAAAAGTTACTAGTATTCTATTTTCATTTTCACGAGCTACACTGAAAAGCCATGGATCTCTAAAACTACAGTTTCGTAAACCATAAAGGCATACGACATTGTACGTATGTTATTTTCCTAAGTTAGATTACCTCAAATTCAAACTTTTATTTGAAAAAAAAGGCGTCTGTAGGAGTTCAAGTGTAGATGCACTGTGCAGGTTAATTATTCTATTCTATGTACAACGCCGTCTTCTTACTACTGAAGTAATTCATGGATGTTAACTGTAAAGTACTGTACGTAGTATATAATTGAAAAAGATACTATTGGAGTATTACGAGTTTACTCCAGCAGGGACTTAGAGGGTCGACTGTATTTTATTATTTTTCCAGGCGAAATATCATCAACCATTATCATATAATTTCTGACAACAATTTACCAGCTTATTTTTTTAGTTGTTATCTTGGATTCAAAATAGTTTAAACAGTAAAAGCAAAGGAAAACACCTGAATCATTTTTTGTTGGTTTAATTTTTTCCTGCTTTCAATCCGACCTCCATTACCTTAGGCAAATCGTTAGATTTGCATAAGTTTTGGGACATTGGCTATCCGTGTTGTGCGACCATTTGCAATCATTCTTTCAAAGCACAAATGAACAACGGTAGGTACTTCAAAGCCGTACTTTTGCACAATTGACGGTCACGTGACGAACAAAAAGCAAGGGTCAGCTTCATCGTTGCATCGTAAATAAAACTAATCCTATGACAAACGCATTTTTTTCCTCCAAAAATGTTACTTCCACATAGGCAACGCAGGTTTCATTGAGTGAAAGCGCAAACGATTTATCCCAAAGTTACATTTTTTTATTTGAGTAAATAAGGATTTCATTGGTCAAGCACACCACTCTCTTTTATTTTATGAAATCTCTATAGAATATCATTTACTTTTGTGTTTTGTTATATAAGAAATTTCTTTCCCAGGCCACCCTAGGTAGCCCAGCAAGTAATATATAATATACTGAATAATAAAACTGTTCACATCGAAGCTAGGGAAGCTCTGCTTTTAAATAAGCTGGTAAAATATAGAATTCGTAGATAGAATAAGGGACATGTCTCATTAATGATTTAGAAGTTATGTCTGAATGTTTCGTGCTTCTTCCGCGAATTTATCATTGTAAAACTTTTGAGATCTGTTTATCTGCATTCGAGTAGACTGGATGTCTACTGCTGTAAGCAATCTGGTAATTTTAATGGATACACAGAGAAAGCAATGAGACTCTACCACAGCTTTTAAGTGCAAATAGGAGTTGAAGGAAAATTAAAAGTAAATTTCTGATAATGTTCTTATTGAAAATGTAAGCTTGATAGCTGAAGGGATATTCCTAATTTACGAGCTGAAATTTAACTCGCTCATTAAACTCCATTTACTGTTTCTTGAGTATCGGATCACATAATTAATGCAACAGCAGCAACAATAACAACAACAACAACAACAACAATAATAATAATAATGATAATAATAATAATAATAATAATAATAATGATAATAATAATGATAATAATGATAATAATAATAGGCAACTGTTGTGAGATTGCAAAATAATAATAATAATAATAATAATAACAACAATAATAGTAACAACAACAATAATAATAATAATATCGTTAAGTTGAATTTACCGGAAATCCAACAAATGGACACAAAAACTAGGAAATTGCTAACAGGATATGAAAATGCCCCACTCCAAGGCAGATGTAAATAGACTTTACCTGCCAAGAAAGGGAGGGGATGTCAGGGGCCTTATCCAACTAGAACTATCATATCAGAAATTTGAAGATAAGGCTAAATAGGAAAGAATAGAAATATTACACGAGCGCTGGCAAGAGTGACCACTCCATGGTCCATACCCACTTCGTACCAAAGCAGCTGATGTAGATTAGAATAAAACCCACCAGTGGTTGCGAAGTGCAGGATTGAAGACTGAAAAGGAGAGTTTCATACTGAAAACCCAGGACCAGAGTCTACAAGCACGAAACTCCCAGGCTTGCGTACTAAGAAATGGTTTTGATCCTAAATGTAGACTATGGGAGGATAAGAACGCAACAATTGATCCCAGAATAGCAGGGTGCTCGGACATTACAGCAGTTAATTATAAGATGAGACATGATAGAAACATCTGCAAATATAACGACTCATACATTAAGAACTTGTGCGAACACCGGCCTGGACCAGTCACAGAAGCAAAAGACGTGACCATATAATGGGACCTCACTGTGGGGACTGATAGAACGATAAATACGAACTGGCCAGATATTACAGTGAAAAAAAAGGTGCTTTTTCATGGATATGGCTGTGCTAGCGAAAAAAATACATCGCTATCAAGGAATTCGAGAAGCCCCCAAATATAAAGACCTTTAAATAGAAATCAGTAGAATGTGGCAACTCAGGACCAAAATAATACCGATTATTGTTGGAACCCTTAGGTTACACAAAAAAAGGGACAGGCGAATCTGCCGACAGCATTACTGAAAAGCTCAGCATATATGAATTACAGAAAATAACTCTCACCTCCACTGCACACATTATTAGAAAATTCTTGTCAATATGATTGTATGTACGACACACAGTGTACATCACGTTATGCATATATAGGAGCATGTTTGGGAAAGTGTTTCATTGTATAAGTGAAAGCTTTGCCCTCTCCTACTTTTTTCTCATCTCCAAAGCCTGCATTGTCATTATTACAAAGTTGCCAGTCTTAGGTCTCTGGTTGAGACCCAGCTGGTGACTTACATAAACTAAAATTGAAGCCAACAACTACAACAACATCCAAATAATAATAATAATAATAATAATAATAATAATAATAATAATAATAATAATAATAATAATAATAATGCACGGATACTGAGGAAAGTGCTAGAAATATAAGAACTGCAACGCTAACTGTCAATTGCGACCCAACAGGGGAAGGGAAATGAAAGCGAAAACTCAAATTGTAGCACTGACATGATATACAAAAGAGAGAGGAGACGTTAGCTGAAGACCTGAGGAGACTTATTGTCACTCAGCCTTCAGCGATAACCACTGGGCAACCGGCGTGAAACTAAATCGCAGCATTACTGCGACCTATGAGTACTAGGAGAGGAGGGCTGGAGATTTGAGGAGACTTGCTGTCACTCAAACCCCAGCGGGAAACCGGTGTGAGATTGCGAATAATAATAATAATAATAATAATAGCCGAGGTAGGGATAAAAAGGGGAATCTTCCAAGGAGACTCGTTGTCCCCACTATTATTTGTTCTAACAATGATACCGCTTAACAGAATCCTGAGAAACAGCAAAGGATACCACTTCTCTAAAACAAAAGGAAAGGTCAACCACTTAATGTACATGGACGATATTAAATTGTTTGCAAGAAACAGGGGAGAGCTTGAGACTCTGTTCAACGAAGTAAGGGAATATAGTGAGGACATAGGAATGGAGTTTGGGATAGAAAAATGCGCAATCATGGTGATGCATAAAGGAAGGCTTTCAATGACTGAGGGAATTGAACTTCCGGACAACAACAAGGTTAGGGCATTAACTGCACAAGACCGATACAAGTACCTAGGTGTCCTTGAATGTGACACGATAAAACGGGAAGAGATGAAGGAGAAAATTAAGAGAGAATACCTCAGAAGGATAAGGAAAATATTAGAAACCAAATTAAATAGCAGAAATCTAATAAAAGGAATGAACACCTGGGCTGTGTCAGTAGTTAGGTATACAGGACCATTCCTAGGATGGACAAAGGAAGAGCTCCAATCAATGGATAGGCGAACAAGGAAACTTATGACGATGCATAAAGCATTACATCCTAGGGATGATACAGATAGGCTATACGTTAAGAGAAAAGAAGGTGGTAGGGGGCTCATCAGCATAGAAGATTGTGTCCAGAGAGCTAAAGTAGTCCTAGATAGATATGTGCAAACAAATAGTGAAGAAATCATAAAGAGCGCGAGGGATAGTGCGACAAACAATAAAGTAGAAAACAATGGTACAGTACAGCAAACTAGAAAAGAAAAGTGGGAAGGGAAAAAATTGTACGGCGAGTTTAAAAGACAGATAAAAGATATAGCAGACGAGAAATCATGGACGTGGTTACGAAAGGGAAACCTTAAGAGAGAAACAGAATCGCTCATCATGGCAGCCCAAAACAAAAGCATAAGGACAAACTACATAAAAGCAAAAATCGATAGAACACAGACAAACAGCAAATGCCGCATGTGCGGTGAAAGAGATGAGACAGTAAACCACATAACTAGTGAATGTAGTCAGCTCGCCCAGAAGGAGTATAAGCATAGACACGATAGAGTAGCAACGATGATACACTGGGAACTAAGTAAACAAATGGGATTCAACCATGGGGAAAAGTGGTATCAGCACAAGCCAGAGGCAGTTTTGGAGAATGACAACCACAAACTACTGTGGGACTTTGACATCCAAACTGACCACCTCATCCAGGCAAGAAG
The DNA here is from genome assembly GCA_963457665.1 of Thysanoteuthis rhombus. Classification (NCBI taxonomy): domain Eukaryota; kingdom Metazoa; phylum Mollusca; class Cephalopoda; order Oegopsida; family Thysanoteuthidae; genus Thysanoteuthis; species Thysanoteuthis major. The sequence continues at coordinate 14,663,510 of OY735211.1, forward strand.
GCCGGACTTAGTAATAGTAGACAAAAAAAGGAGGGCCTGCCAAATAGTAGACGTTGCTGTACCTGCAGACCATAGAGTAAAGAAGAAGGAGGGTGAGAAAAGGGAAAAATACCAGGACCTAGCAAGGGAGTTAAAGAAAATGTGGAACATGAAAACCAGGGTAGTACCGGTCATAGTGGGAGCACTAGGAACTGTCCCCAAAACGCTGAGGGAGAGACTGGAGGAGATCGGGATTAGGGGGAGGATAGAGACCGTACAGACCACAGCACTGCTGGGCACTGGACGGATACTGAGGAAGGTGCTAGAGATATAAGGACTGCAACGAATCGTAGCTCTGTCATGATATGCGAAAGAGAGAGGAGACGTTGGCTGAAGACCTGAGGAGACTTATTGTCACTCAGCCTTCAGCGATAACCACTGGGCAACCGGTGTGAAACTGTAAATCGCAAAATTACTGCGATCTATGAGTACGAGGAGAGGAGGGCTGGAGACTTGAGGAGACTTGCTGTCACTCAAACTCCAGCGGTTACCACCAGGCAACTGGTGTGAGATTCATAATAATAATAATAATAATAATAATAATAATAATAATAATAATAATAATAATAATAATAATGATGGTGATGATGATGAATAGTCACACAATAGAAGCTGTCACGTAACCAAAGTCTTTTAGCAGCTTTGCCGTGTTGGATGGAAGCCAATAAAAACATTGGGAAATGATCACTGGATAAGTTATTCCTTTTGCCTTTTATTGGATAACTGAAAATGTAGCCGGACTCAAGCTCAGGATCGATTTAGCATGAACATCAATTGAGTAAAAACCAATATACAAGGGTAATTTAAAGAGCAAACAACAAAAAAGAAGGTTTTTGTCGACACAACAAGGTGTAAATGTTCAAATCTTCAACCCTCTAGTTCATTTGGTGAGACCTGTACGGGTGATCTACTCCTAGATAGCCAGCCAGCGAGCCAGCAAGCCAGCCTGCCAGCCTGCCAGCCAGCTAGCCAGCAAGCAAGCAAGCCAGCCAGCCAGCCAGCCAGCCAGCCAGTCCAACATGAAAACGTTTTTTGTTGACATAATAAGAAGTAAAAGTTCAAACCTCCAGATCTATTAGTTCGATGCATGCACGTGATCCATGCTTGAGACGGACAAACCATCTTGAAAACTGGAGAAGACCATGATGACAATTTTGGCGACAGTTTTAGTTTACAGCTCCTGATAATAAATGCAATAATAATCATGACAACGAAATGATGATATTTATTGAAGGCTCTGATGATGCCCCGGTTACTGGAAGAAGTAATAAAACGAAAAGATGAAAAATCAAGCGGAGGTGGAAGAGGATGAAATGATTACATAGGGTATATGAATGGAATAGATGGATAGACTATAGACTACAGAACGTCACCTCTAGGGCATATGCCCGGGCAATGCGTACGGACATTATAGGGTAGCCCAGTTGCTAGAATTCTCCTCTCGGCTGAGCTGATTTAGGCCAAGGGAAAGCAGAGAGTGATACGTCTGACATCAGCTTGGCCGCAGAATATGCTGGAAGGGTGGCAAGTTCGGTGTAAAACCGCCCCCCAACGGTGGCTCTATCCATTGGTTTTAGAATCAGAGTTGCCCTTCTCCTTGCCTCAATGACCTACCTTACTGTTTTAACCACAGCAGGGAGAGAATGATATAGACGTAACAGAATGTTGTAGTAGTAGTTGTAGTAGTAGTAGTAGAAGAAGAAGAAGAAGAAGAAGAAGAAGAAGAAGACTACTGATAGAATTGACGACGAAAAAAGAGGAGTCAGTGGAAGAAAAGAAGCTTTTCATCGGAATGAAATAAGGCGTGATTGGTCAAGAGGTATTAGTAAAACAAACCAAAACTTGCTGCTCTGTCTGGACATGATCACGAATGGACGTTCAAATTTTCAGTATTATTGCAGCCTGTACGCATGGTACATAACATACATAGCTAGCCAGCCAACTGGTCGGTCGACCAGATTAACTCAAAAACTGAGAGAAACCTATGTTGACAGTTTTAGTCAGAATTATTAATCAAAGATCTACTGCTTGTCAGATCACTTGTAGACCACCCTTTTTTGAAAAATTGAATCTCAATCGAAAATAAAATCTACAAATATAAAATAGCAGTGTAATAATCTAAATTTTCTGTCTGTAATATTTGTCAAGGAGGATAACTATCAAATTATAATTGAGTAATCTCCTTGTTTTCTTCCGAAAATTTTGGGTTCATTTTTGTTGGAAATAGATATAATATAAACATAAATATTGACAGAAAAATGCACAGAGATAATGGTTAACGGTTTAATATATTTCAAGTATTGTCGCTGTTTTTCAATGGTATCAGTAAACTAGGTATGTAAATAAAGTACAGAAAATTGTTAGCTCCATGTATAAAGTTGAACGTTTTTAAATTGTTTGTCTGTTCAAAGATAACTACAAACTTTCGGAGACTGAGTCGATTCTGGGATGATTCAAAAATAACTTCATTATCTTTTGCTATTCATTTGTTCGATGATTCGACTGTAAGGCTTACAACCTCAAGAAAGATAAAAAGAAACCCTCAGAAAATGGTCTCCACATGAGCTTACGAGAACAGACATCAATTAGCGTTCGAACACTAGCCTTTCTCTATTTGCTAGACTCAGGAAAAAAGTCATATTTAGACAAAACAGTTTATGACGATGGAAAAAAAACTGATGAATGAAAATGATCATAAAGGAAGAAAGTCGTAGATAAATCAAGAACAGCCTTCAACATCACAAAGTAAATGAGATTCAAAAGGAATTTTCAACAACGAATTGATGGTAACTGCGAAAACTGTTACTGTACAAGAGTGAGCAATTGGCTCGTTCGGATGATGCAATGGATCAGAAAGTACTTTTTCAGGAATCTTCATCTTTGTTAATTAGTTCAGTTTTAGTGGGTTTGCTCTTTGAATTTCGATAATTTTCAAAACCTTTCATACAGAATGCTTTAACCCATTCTTGAACATTATGGTAACTCTTGCTTCTCCAATTAAGACAATTTACACGTTTTGATAATTGTAATAAGCTCTACTAGAGCTAAGTGAAATCAATCTTGTACGAATGAGAGGCGTAAAACTATGAGTCTGCTTGTCTGTCACTCTATAAACCCACCAAAACAATAGCACTGCCAAAAAAGTTTGGCATGCATATTCAATAGATCTAGGGGAAGGTTTAATGATGAAGAAGTTTGAGAAAAATCTCGAGGGAGAATCTGTTCACCACGTAAATATACCAATGAAATGAGAGACTTTTTTCCTTTTTGAGGTCTATAAAGTGAAGGGCAATTTCCTCTTTGTCTGGAATAAAAAAACAAACTTTAAACGGAACAGTGTAGATCTGCTAACCTATGGGTATTCTATAGTATGGAATGTTTAGGGGGAGAGCCTCTGATATAAAACCTCAGCTTGATATAGTTACCAATCATCTTGCTCTGATTGATGCTGAATATCTAACAATGGATACTTAGAGCGTAGGCCACCATACTCCAATGATGGACAGATGTCTCATCATCTCCTTCCATCTTTTTTTCCCCTCTCAAGTCCTGGACGAGTGGCGACATGTGCAGGCTTGGTCGATGGGAAGCATGCAGTTAAAAATCTATAAACAGGCGCCTGGAGTCATATCTTAACGTCGGTAGTGTCCGTGTAGCCCTGTTCGGAAGAATACTGCTCCCTCAGAATTCTGGGAATGGTGCTGGAAAAGAAAGTGCACCGAAAATTGCCAGTCAGATTTTTGAAGGTTAGTTCATTGCATGAAATGCCAGAATGAAAAAAGGTACAATACTAAAATTTATGCAAAAAGCAAAAAAAAAAAAAAAAAAAAAAGCAAAAATCGCTCAACGTCGACTGCTGAAATGTAGAAAGGTTTTGGATGTCGATTCATCTGATAGACTGGAAGGCAGAACAGAACATGTAAGTAGAGAATTGCACCGACTCAAAATAGATATAGCAGCACTCTCCGAAACTCGACTTTCAAATGAGAAACAAATAACCAAAGTATTCTCTGGTTTCACATTGTTTCCGATCGGAAAACCTAAGGGACAAAAAATGGAAAGAGGTCTTGGTTTTGAAATAAGAATTAATTAACTTGAACATTAAGAACGCCCATATAGCATTAATGAACACATAATGAAGATAAGACTCCCTCTATCTTGTGGACGACATGTATCTATTTTCTCGATTTAATGTCCAACTCTCCAGGATAGTGAAGATTCTATCTTGTCATTCTATGATTCACTTTGTGCTTCAATCTCATCAGTTCTAGCGCATGAGAAAACTGATTGCTCCTGGTGGTTCTAATGCAAGAGTTTGTAGACAACATGGGATCTGAAGTGTGCTCGGCCGTTATGGCATTGGAAACGAAAATAGAATTGGTTTTCTTTTATTTCAATTCTGCTCTGAACTTGACTAAGCTACCTGAAACATTTTTTTCATCAAAAACCGAAACACAGGGTTATGCAGTTTCATCGAAGATCCAAACATGGTCACATGATTGATTTCCTAATAGTTCGAAAAACTTATATCCAGAATGTTCGCAGTATACTTGTGCTCGGTGGTGCGGAATGTGACACTGAACAGTTTGGTGATCTTATATATGGCAGTACTTGGGAAAGTTTTAGGGACCAAGTTTACACTTTGGGTGTTAATGTCCTTGGTCTTGGTGAAAAAGAAGCATAGAGATTGGTCTGACGACAGCAGTCCTATCATCAATCAGTTTTGGGGAACGGGACAGTCACTTTTCCAGTCTTTATCTGACCTGAATCTAAAATTAAAAAAAGATCGGCTCTGGAAAATTAATTTGAATCACACAAGGCAAGTGTGCAACGAAAGTAGAGAAGGATTAAAACTGCTTTTGATAAAAATGATTCCAGAATCTTTTATGGACTCTTACGACAGGTCTTGGGCCCGAAATCATCTTCAGTAGTATCGAAAAATGGAAGAATACTCTCTAAAGATCCCGTAAATATCATGAAGCTCTGGGAGGAACACTTCACTGACATTTTGTGATCCTTCAATGGTTGAGGAAGCAGTTATTGATGGCCTACCTAAAAGAGATTCGCTTCATCATATCTTCTCACACACAATAAAGTCAACTTGGCGATTGGGCAGATATATTCAGGCTAAGCAGCAAGATTGGATGGTATACCGGAGCTACTGAAAGCTGGAGGTGGGTGGATTTCTTCTGCTATACTTATCTGAGATCATAGTGTTGGGGGGGAGGGAAGTCCTGTATCATAAAACTGGATTGATGGTGTCTTGGTCCCTACTCACAAAAGTAAGGAGTCTATATCTGAGTGCGATGATTCACATGGTATCACTCTTTTAGAGTATATTGGCTATTTCCTGTCAAAACTGTTGAATCGTTTAGTGAATGTTATTTGCCCCTTAGCCCTCCAAGAAACCCCAATCTTTTTCCAGAGCACTGAAGTTGACATTGTGTTTTCTGTGAGACAATTTCAAGAGAAATGTATCGAGCAGTAGATGTGTCTTTATCTAGTTTTAGTTGATTTGACCAAGCCTTTTGATCCTGTTGATAGAAAGGCCACCTGGAAAAGTCTTGTTAAGCTTTTACGCCGAAACATGAGAGCTCGGATTGTATCCAACGGTGAACTTCCTTAAGGAATTGCTGTTGACGATCGGGTGAAACAGGAATGGACTTTCATCAGGAACAATTCAATTGCAAGTCTGAGACATTGAGGGACTTAATTCGAGAACTGCTTTATGTACATACTCTCTCCTATGTAGTCCATACCGAAAAGGATCTGCAGGTCATAATGGATCGATTTTCAGTTGCTTGTGCTACGTCTGAGCTCCCAATAAGTTTGAAGACGTCAAAAGTAATGTTTACTCAAGCATCAGGTGAACCTTACCTTGAGCTAAATATTTTTTGTGAAGGAAACCAGATTAGAAGTTGTGGACATGTTCTCATACTTGGAATGCACGTTACCAAAGGATGGAAGGTTAGATGCTGAAATCCTCTCAAGATTAGCTAGAAAAGCTAGTGTAGCTTTTCAAATATTAGAGAAGAGGTTATGGTTGGCTCGTGGAATGGCTATTCGATCTAAAATCAATGATTATAAGGCCTGTGTCCTGACGACTCATTTTGATTCCCCCAGAGACATAGACAACACATATTTGGCATTTGAGGCAGCTCGAGAGATCCTTCCAAAAATCATATTGGCGCGTACACAACATCAACAGGAGAACCTTCCACTAAACACAAAAGGTGCTACACAGAGCTAGATACCTGAACATTGAGTCATGTATCTTCATTTGTGAAATACATTGGACAGAGTATATGCTGTATGCATGAGTGATGAACGCCCCCCCCCCGAAACGACTTTTGTATAGTGAATCGCAGTATAGAAAGCGTCCATAACACAAACCCAAGAAGAAATATGGAGATTCTATTGAGGATAATTACAAGAATCTAGAAATGTGCCTGGGAAAGTGGGAAGAGCTAGCACTGGATCAAATATATGAGGGAAGAAAAATTAAGAAGGCTGAACAGAAACGGGTCTTGCGCAAAAGCGGCTCTGCAGATCTGCTGGGGAATGCAGATAACTGAAAATGTGGTTTCTGTGGTTGTACTCCTCTCTTAAAGGCAGGCTATGTAAACTACATACATATCTTTAGAAACATACTACCTATAACAATCTTTTACTTCCTTTTCCCGACAATACAATGTGCCGTATGTGGCAAGGTGAGTAAGATGAGCCTTCAACTGAAGAGAAATGTGAAAGTGGACAATTTCACAGCGAGAGAAGTCTGAGAGCAGTCTTGCTTTTCTCTGTCCGCATGACTTTGAACAGTCCGCAGCTGGTCTTCAGTGCACCTTAGACCACATGGACGTTGTGGATTGAAGCTACGTGACCAGATGAAGTGATGGGACGGCTATCATTTAACGAGATGGAGCAATCATCGTGTATGCATATATGTGTGTATCACAAATGCAGGACGCAGCAATGGAGCCCCTCAAAATAGATTTCTAGTGGGGGTTCAATCTAAATATTTATACTAGCTGATTTTAAAATTTGTGCACGCTTGATTTGCAATGATCTGAATTTTTTAATGATCCAACAAAAGGCAAGAGAAGTAAGTTATCAAGAGATCATCCCTTATTCCATTTTTTTTATTGATCACGCCAATCACAGTTTGGTTGGTCACATAGCAGTTTCTATTGAGTGACTAATCAGACTTGTTGTAGTTACCACTTAACTATTTCATCTTTTTTATTGTTAGTGCGTTTGAAAAAAAAATTATAACAGCTTTTAGTTTGAAGAGCTTTTTGGATAACTGAACTCTTTCATCTTGTTATTTTTTTTTTGCTGTTCCCATAACCAATTCATTCTCCGGCCCTCTCCAGGTGTACTATATATTTTTGAAGAAAGGGGCTATTTTTTTCGGGTCATCATCATCATCATCATCATCAGTCTTTTAGCGTCCGTCGTTGGACATAGACCTTCCCCAGGATTTGCCACACTTCTCTATCATGGGCGTCACGGAGCCAGTACTTCCTGAACTTGTCTAGTTCGTCTCTCCATCTAATATTTTGCCGGCCTCGGTTGCGCATATGATCTCGGGGAATCCATGTTGTGAGTCGTGATGTCCATCGATTGTCAGCCATTCTTGCAACATGGCCAGCCCACCGCCATTTGAGATTTTTAATGGATCTATGATGTCTCTAACTCTTGTCTTTTCCCGGATGTGTTGTGCTGTTTTGTGGTCTCTCCATGTGAGGCCCAGCATTATTCTTTCATGTGCACGTTGCATGGTTCTCAGCTTACGGGTCTGTTTCTTGGTTAAGTTCCATGTTTCAGCTCCATAAGTGACTATTGGGAGGATGCATTGGTTATACACCCTTCTCTTTAGGATTAACGGGATCTTATTATTTTTGAAGGTTGAGCTAGCTCTGCCAAAGGCTTGCCACCCTAGTGTGATTCTTCGCTTGATTTCTTCTTCTTTTGAGGGTCTCATGGAGATTCGTTGCCCTAGGTAGATGTAGTAGTCTACTTTCTCGAGTTCTGTGTCCTCGATTTCGATCTTAGTGTTCTTATCTCCAATGTGGTTGTTGCACATGATCTTCATCTTGCTGAAGTTCATGTGTAGGCCGACTTTCTTGCTCTCTCCGTTTAGTTCATCTATCATTAGTTGGAGGTCGTGTAGGTTCTCTGCGAAAAGGGCTATGTCGTCTGCGAATCTGAGGTTGCTCAGATACTCGCCGTCTATTTTAATTCCTTTACTCTCCCAGTCTAGCCTTCTGAAGATCATCTCGAGGCAGGCTGTGAAGAGTTTAGGTGAGCTGGTATCACCTTGTCTTACTCCTTTCTGGAGCTGGAAGGGGTCCGAGTCTTTATGTAGCCTGATAAAGGAGCTGCCATGATTGTATATATGTTTCAACACTTCAACATATACTGGATCTACACCTTGGCGACTGATGGCCTCCATGACCTTAGGGATTTCTACTGAGTCGAACGCCTTTTTGAAGTCGATAAATGCTACGGCAAGTGGTAGTCTATACTCTGCTGCTTTTTCTTTCAGTTGATTTATCGAGTGCAGGTGGTCCATGGTCGAGTAGCTTCTTCTAAAGCCAGCCTGTTCACGTGGCTGGTTTTCATCGAGTGTTTTTGTGATTCGGTTAGTGATGATCTTTGTGAAAAGTTTATATACACAGTTGAGTAGGCTTATAGGCCTATAGTTGTTGAGGTCTTTCGGGTTCCCTTTTTTATATAAAAGCATTATGATAGCAGTATTCCAATCGTCTGGGACTTTACTGTGTTTTAGACACAGGTTGAAGAGGACGGCCAGTTTCCTATTGATGGTTTTACCTGCTTTTCGGAGTAGGTCGATGGTGATGTTGTCTGGTCCAGGGGCAGTTCCTTTCTTTGTCTGTTTAATGGCTTCCTTCGTAAAAATAGTGTTTGTTTTTTCTTGTTTGTTGCAACGCTTGTAACTTGGTTTGCAGATATTTTTTATGGAAGTTGTCGTCTAACAAAGAAAGGGGCAAAAAACCTACGTTACAAATACTACAGTTTACAGAAAAATATGTCTGCAACCATTCTTACTTGGGATTAACGGAAAAAAGTCTCTTAGAAAGTGCCCTTTCTCGTATCTGACATGGTTGCGTGATTCCCGCTAGCACCAAAAACATTTTTTTCAAAACCGGAAAAATCGTGAGGGTTACAAATAAAGGTCTACAAATGAAGCAGGTAGACTCGGAAGATTGGCGCTGCATATTCATCTTACTTCACCTTTTACCAGTTTACTCAGGGTCAATTGAGCTTGGTGAATATCGATATCATGCTTAGAAAATTACCAATGGAACTCATCCTAATTGCCATATTATAATAATAATAATGATAATAATAATAATAATAATAATAATAATAATAATAATAATGATGATGATGATGATGATGATGATGATAGGTTGATAGATAGATAGATAAATAAATAAATTAATACATCTCATTATTTAATATGCCCTGCGATGGACCATAGCTTGGCAAGAGATTTGGTAAAGTAGCTGAAAGGGGGGAAAAAAAGCTTTGCTTCATCTTCGGCGACAGTAGAAAAGAATGTCTTCGGAAATCTATTCTGACGTAAGCCAAAAAAAAAAAAAAAAAGAAATAGTACTCTCTCGTGCATGTGCCATGCCTCCTTCTTTTCGGACTTCGGTCGGGTAAGGACACGACCTTCTTTGTGGAACCACTTCATGCCTTTCAGTATAATCTACCTCCGGTTCCACTCTCGACGAACCAAGATTCAACTCTGGATCACCTCTCTAGATCTCTGTACTTTTTTCCCCCTTCACACTACATGAGCGTCGGTGGGAGAGGAACGGGCATAAATGATATCTGATATCATTAGTAAGGGAGGTAACCACTAAATGTTAATCGTAGAGTAGCCTCCCTTTTCCATTTGATCATCATAATCATGATCATCATCATGATCATCATCATCATGATCATCATCATGATCATCATCATCATTCTTTCAACGTCCGTGGTTGGCGATGAACAAGAAAATTCCGAGCAACATATTTTTGATATTTTGTTGTGAGGGGGTGGGGGTGGGTGGGGACAGTAATATTGCGTAAAATATTTTGATACTGCTGTAATGCATGGGTAAACTGGTACAAGCAATAAATAACAAAATAATGGAGTCACGTGGAAAGCTCTTATAAACGATGAGAAACTACAATTAGCGAGCTTGGCTACGATAGGGTTTAACCCTTCGCTTCATTTGAATCTAAAAGGTAAACAAAACAGAATTCATTTCTCTATACATCATCATTCTCAAAACGACGTGTCCCATTTCAACTCCTTTATGAATAGTTCATGTAATAAAACAAGTCGACCTGAGTTGGAAGAATGAATTGTTCATCAGTAAGTGATCGTTTGGGAGCAGTTCCTAACAAGTTCAGCGGATGAAATATTTCAAGTTATAAAGAGTCTTGTTTTGTATTAGATTTATATATTTGGTAAGAAATGAAAGAGGAAAGGAAAGAAATCAAAAAACTTTTTGAAGAGTCATTGAAAATTCAACTTTAGTTCGGACAATCTAATCTCTTCCTCTCATTTCTGGTATTAACACGGCGTGACAGCCAACACATTTTACGGTTGTTTTACAACGTTTACATTTTTTGTTTGCTACCATTTCTTGCTTTGCATTACCGGGGAAAAATGTTCCATGTTTCAGCTCCATAAATGACTGAAGGTTCCATGTTTCAGCCCCGTTGATGACTATCGCGTTTGAATCCTTATTACTGCCGAGCTACCAAATCGAGATTACTACTATATCTGCTAGTGTTTATTTCTCAACTTGGTTAAACGAGATGAATTCCCTTACCCGTCTTTGAAGAATCATAAATAAATGCTTTTCGTATTATAAAGATTTATGACCAGGGCCTACAAATTCTCAGGTAAACAGCATCACAGCATTAAAGTAAATCATAAAAACAGTGTTGCTCATAAGTACATGCGAACTATTTGCTTAAAATGACAAAGAGCTCCGTTTGGCCGAAATTTTACACGATTGTGACCGAATATGTCTGATTTACCTGAAATCCTACACTGAGTCACCCTTGTTCATACGCCTATGGTGTTGCTATTATCAGAGATTCAAAAGTAAAAATCAAACCCAAAATTCATTTAGAATCCTAGGACTCGGGTGTTACTCAGGAGATAAGCTTTCGATTTGTTGAATCTAGTGAAAAGTTACTAGGTTATCACACCAAATGAGTACATAGCAACAACACTTCAACTCAATGTTTATGCAATACGTAATCATCATAGTTCGATATTGATAAAGAAAAAAGGAAATTTGCATATGCACACACTCGCACACTCATACACACTCCAGTATATGTACACGTTTTTAGTAATAAAGCATTGGCATCATGTACATATAATGATTAGATTGTTTATTATTCCAGATCCAAAACTCATCAGTTCAGATGACGTCACTCCCTACCGTTGATCTTTGGAAATTTCGCATACGCGATCAGCACACGTTGGGAATGGAAAATTAAATGTGTTTCCATGTGTTTCAAAAAATAACACGAGTTTTATCTTGCTCTGTATTATCTGCATTGATTTCTCAAGGATAATGGCTGGGATATGATCAGGTGGTTATCTAATCGCTATAAAATACCCAGTAAAAGGGGAATGATAACAGCGCTCATCCATTAACTGTTTCAGATCTGAAGTCTATCAAACAAAAATGTTGAAATTACTTGTCCTTGTCGCAACTCTTTTGGTTGTAAGCGAAGCCTACTTTATCCAAAGCAAC
>OY735211.1:14680348-14750348 GCA_963457665.1 Thysanoteuthis rhombus
TTATATGGTTATTTACTAATCTTTGACCCATCGTTTCAGATCCAAAAATATTCTTTAGCTTACAAACTTATCTTGTAGCATGCTTCGAAATTAACGATATTATCGCATTTCATGAATAGAGATGTCTCTACTACGGTCTGAGTTTAAAACTACCAGAATACGAGTGTTATAGAGAGTTAAAATCATGCACATAGCTTGCTAATTTAATTTCAAATACCTTAAAAACGGTAAAATTTTAAAATAAATTCAATTTTGAAAGGATTTTGATACGGTACAACGCACTGCGGTTAATGCCCACATTGTCTTGTCTCAGGTCTTGATCTGTGCGTTTATTTTTTTATAGTTCATCAAGATGTCAAGCTTTTTCTTGTTCTTTGTAAATGGTTTCCATGTGCATGAGATGGTTAATATCTCACCTTGCATTGAAATAATAATGGTATTTTTTGCAGCTTTTAAAAGATTATATTTAGTGGTATTATGGCCATGACAAATAGTTTGGGAGGTAGCGAGTATCTCTGCAAAAGTCATCTTGATAGTTACTTGCCTCTGCTATTTATATTCTTTTGGTGGCCGAGTCAACTTTCCAGTTTTCATTTAGTTATCCCTATTTCTTCAATCTCGAATATCCCGGAGAAACTGAATAAACAGCTGTGGAAAATCATATTGTATGCTTTTTTTTGTATTCGATATATTCCATTCTTTTTATTCTTACCTTTTTCATGATAATCTGGCCAATGTAGACTAGGTAATTAAATCCTTTATTTTTTTCTCCAGTACCCTTTCTGTTCCTCTGGCAAGATTCTTTTGCTTTTCGTGAAGACATGTATTCTCTCAGCAACTTGTCTAGTCAAGGTTTTTTTGCATCAATAGTAGACACGTCATCGGTCTGTAATTACTCAAATGGGTTCTTTTTAAAAAAAAATTTCTTTTTAGATTAGGGTTTTTTTCCCTCTGGTCTTCCACTCACGGACTTTACTTTTCGTCAGGTAGTTTTGCAGTTGCTGGGTCAGCCTGTCGCGTTGCATAGTGACCATCTTAAACCAAAAGCTATGGATCAGGCACTTCCAGTTGACTATAACTTCAGAGCCTATCTTTCAGAGGTATTGTATTGCACTCTATTCTTATTCTCTCTTCTATATCCTGGAGATATGTTTTTGATTTTCGTTATCCGTCCCGATTCTTTGTTGTATTTCTTTTGGTATCACCATATTTCATTACAGAAGATAATTGCGTCCGTTACATCGGATTTTATGTTTTGTCTCTAGTCTTTGTTCATGTCTTTTTAGAATTTCCTTCTATTGATTTAGATTATTTTTCGAAAAAAACCAACAAAAAACATTCCTTTCATTGTTTAAATTCCCATTTCTCTGTTTGTCTTAAACAAACAAAACGCACGTATTCGATTTGAGGTTTATTCGAAGCGACAGCAATTACAAAGATTGATGTTTACATTTGTATATACATTCGTTGTTTATGTAAGCCGTGATATCAAGTGTAAGATTTAATCAATATGTCAAAACCTTTATTTACTCTAATGATAAAAAATAAGGTGGAAGGAAATTCTCGCGGGAAAGGAAGTACTTAGCAATAATGATGTCTATATTTTAACCCACTGTAAATAGGTGAGGTGTCAGCTTTTGTTGTACTACCCACTGATTCTACTCCGATACTTAGATTTCGCCATTTCCGGCAGGCACTAACAAGCAAAATATGTCAGTTGGTAAGGAAATATCTATGATTGAATACCAAATTCTTACCTAAAATGTATTTTAGCAAGTTTTGACACACAGTTTGTAAATTATACAGTAAAGATTAATAAAATGATTGCCAACGAATGGTCAGAAATTAATGCAAGCGTTATTGATATAATTGAGTGATATGTATAACATGAATGCACTTTACCATGGGAATGCATTGTAAACCAATGAGATAAGTGTTTTGTTTTGTGAATTTATGCAAGCATTACTGCGAGAATTGGTAAAAAAATTACAAATCGTGCTGCATTCCCAAGCTTGATAGGCTGAGGATACTCGATGGTACACTATTTAGTTTGAACAAGTGGCTATTTTTCATCACATTTACTTGTAAATGTTGAGAAAAAGCTGAAAAACGATGATGAGGCCCTAGTAACAGTGGAGAACCACTTCGTCTATATGTTGATATTTACTAAGCCTAGCTAAGACCAGCGCATATCCAGAGGCATTGTTGCACCCTGTGAGAATCAAACGCATTCGACTGTCATAGAGACGTCAAATATTCTGTTTTGGAGTGTATGCGTTTCTGAGTTAAGTGTCGTAATTATAGTGCAAATGTCCTAAAATATAGTTCATAAGGTATAAACTTTGTTTGTTACATTTGTTGCTTAATTGCTTTGACTGGGTTTGACGTATACATGAGCAATATTATCATCAGATAATGACGTGATGTTTTGATGATGCAGTAATCCTCCATGATTTAAAACTATTTAATAGCTGAGTGATCAGACGCAGGAAATAGCTGCTGACGATATCCTCCCACCACTTATTACACACTGCAACATGTATTGATATAAAAGCGAATAACTAGCGTTTTATCGCTCCAATGTAAACTACGCGTCTCACCTAAGTCAACCATTCATTATCATAACTAAAAGTTTAAGTCAGTATCAAAATGGGTTACGAATTCAACTATTCAGTTTGTCGAAGAGTGACTGTCAAGAGTACCACAAGCAAATCTTACTATCAAACAGATAAAGCATAACTGAAAATACCAGAAGTACAATTTTACAAGGAATCCACGCATCAATTAAGAGATGCAATTGACGTAGTAAAATAGAATCTTTGATCTGATGACGTAGTAAAAATGCTTAATTCAAATGATAATAAGAATAGAAAATATAATAAAGCTATTTCTCTATCGCACTGCAAAGCAAATCTCTATGATCTACTTTAAAAAATGCAATTTATTTCCCATATGCTGTCATTTTTGACGATGTAAGTAAGCTAAATATATATCACCCAATGTATGAAAACTCTGGAAGCATAACGACTGACGAAGTTGAATTAACATCCGGCTACATTTATAATAGTTGGACATATTACTGCTGTTAACGAGGAACAAATGTTCTGACTCAAACGCAAACAACTAAAATTTGTCAACTTGACGAAAAATCTCAAAGTTTTTTCTGGTATTATGTAATCTTTGTTATGATCGAATATTTGCGGTAGACTGATATTTAATAAGCTAGTTGAGGCCATTGACTATGAGTTTGTTCCTTACTTAGTAGTTAGGAACCAATCAACTAACCCGACAGCCACCCGACTAACCGACCAACTGACCAAGCAACCGTCCTACCAACCAATATTTTCTCCATTTATCAAGCTTCCATTTCATTAACCAAGATTCACCTTTTGTGAAATCATACCTTTTCTTCTTCATAAAACCTTATTTGCTATAAATAACTATGTGAAAAGTGAAAAGTACCATTCTTTGTCTCACTCATCACCGACACCCTTCCTCAATATTAAAACAGGAGTTCAACTTTATTTAAAAGAATATCTTAACGATCATAAAAAAAAGTAACCAGTTATGGTAATGATGACGAATGTCCGACCACAGCTACTACTATTGCGGCAAGGGGAAAACTAATTATTTTGTTTCTTCAAAATCTTATGAAATACATCGTCAACTCTTCCGCTTACAAGCTGAAGCTGATTTATCTTTTAGGAACAAGATGGAGTCATAAAATTGATTATGCATAATTGGACATAATTCCGTCCAATTTTCTCCTGATCTTTTTTCTTGTTCTTCATTTGCCATTTTTATGGGTTTCTGACCTTTTGTTTTGTGAGTTTTTTTCTCGATTGTTTGAAATCGAAGTAAGATGTATCCCCCTCCCATATTTTCGTTAATATTCATTCTTTTTTCAGCGAGAAAAATGAATAATTCATATCAGTTTCACGGCAAGATTTGATTGAAGCATTAGTCTTTTGATGACGACAACATTGCTATTTACCTATAAGTGTGGTACGTATTCGTATATGTCTGTATGATAGATCGGATTATGCTCTCGTTTTGTTTTGATTCTATTCTAACCATCTCAATATCCGAGTGTGTTCAAATCAAAATATCTATATGCGTATGAATCTCAGTTGTTTTATATAACCTGAGTTTATTCTTTTATAAGGTCAAACTCATGTGTCACCTTGTTTGATAAGAACTTACTGATGTTTGTCTCTGAGTTGAACCTTGCATTTGTCTGTCTATCTATCTATCTATCTATCTATCTATCTATCTATCTATGCACATGGTTATTCCATTTATATATTGATAAACCAATATATAATTTCAATAACTCTTCACTTCTCCCTCTCCTTCCCTCTCCTGGCTCTCATTCTATTTTATATTCCCTAATCTATTTACAAATATATTTCTGTATGTGATTGTGTGTTAATACATGCGTACGTTTCTTATGTAAGTTTATAAGCAACCATTGCCTCTAAAAATTTCTATGGCAATCGGTTTTACATCATAACAACAATTCACTCGGCCACTCATGAACTGCATATATAAACTTCAGTAGCCAGAAGATAACTAATGGAGAAACATCACTCCAAATCTGTTGCTCAGATTTCATGAGCACGTAAATTCAGTCAAGCAATGCTGAATGAGTAAATTATCCGGGGAAAGTGATTGTAGTGAGTAATATAATTATGGCTTGGCTTTGCGGCGGTTGCTTGAGTAAGTCTCGCTGCTGGGGGGAGCTTCCGCCTGGCAGTGCAGGCGTCTCCTTGCGTCTGCCTTTGCTATGAACATGGTTTTGGCACTGAGGGTTGCTTCGTTGATCTCTTGTCGCCATGCCTTCTTGCCAGCTTCCTTTTTGATCCACTGTACGGGGTCGATGTGGTGAGAGATCAGGGTCTTTTTCAGGGATTCCCTGTAACCCTAGTGCCTGGCCCTACTTCTGTGTAGGCCATGGACTTGTTGATAAAAAATAAGGATCTTAAGCAGCTGATGATCATCCATCGTTGCCACGTGACCTGCCCATCGCAGCTGGTCTTTTCTCCACAGAAAAAGGCCCACAGTTGGCTATTTTCCGTGTGGGCTTTTTGTAGGGATTTTTCCTCTAGGTTTCATTTACTTTAACATTTTACTGGCCATCTTTTTGCTGCATGGCCTTGATGCTTGCGGCTCTAGTAGGCCCGATAATCTTGTTGTTTTTGAAGAAGTCGCTCCTGCGAACTTTAAGGACGGTGCAGAGGTTACCTTGGTGGATACACACTAGAGAGTACGTGTGATGCCTTTGTGCATTAGGGGAGTGTTGCTTTACCCATAACCAAGGAAAAACACATTTTCTAAGATGAAATCTGGACATACTAATTCACGAACTTTCAATATGTATGTATGTATGTATGTATGTATGTATGTATGTATGTATGTATGTATGTATGTATGTATGTATGTATGTTTGCTGTTTTCTTTGTTTTTTCCACGCTCACCACTTTTTCTTTCTTTCCTCTTTTCTTTTACTTAAACTAATTTCTATCGGTGAAACTTTTCATTAGCCATGCTTTTACAACTCGCTTGCTATGTTGTGCTTCCGGCTAAATAGAGTAAGAATCGAGACAAACATATTCGCTCCTTTTCCCTTCGAGCGCGATTCTTCTACCTTCGAGATCATTCACTGATTTCAGCTAATGACGTCGAAGGCCGATACAGATCACCTAATTAAGGACAATATTTACTTGGTCCCTTCACTTTTCCTTTCGTCTGATTACTTAATTGCTGATAATGAACTTTTTCCCCGGACAGAATCGTGAGGTGATCCTTGCTCAGATACGTAATAAGGTTTCTTGGCTGTTTCCAGATGTTTCTTATCTTCCTTTGCGAACCTTTATTTTGTCCTTTTTCTCCACAGAACGATATACGATATGTTCGGAGTAAGCTGAGTGTGATACGAGACACCATTAATAGCCAACATGTTTGGCTTCCACGCTATCTTTTGTAAATATCAACTCAGTCTAGCCTTGTATGGCACAAGGCCACAATAAACATTTCCTGGACATTGCACGAACAATTTTCAGCAAACAAAATCACCAACTTCATTCAGTTCTAGGCGCTTCAGATTTTTATTATCATACTTCACCGTGGCAAAATATACAATACTGGGTCATCCAGTGATTATCAGTCAATGACTCGTCAGACCATTTTTCTAAGCATCGGTCCATAAAAGCCACTCTGGTCAGCCTAGTATAGGACAACAATGATAATGTGGTCTATTTACCACTCTTTTTAGGGGACAAAGTCGGATGGAAAGAACACAATACAACCTTGGGGTGTACGGCACGCTCCAATGGGGCACTCAGATGTGGACAAAACGAAGACAGGACTAATCGGGGAGTGACACGCAAAGCAATTAGAAGTAGGAGCTCGGTCAGTTAGCAGTCGTTAAATCGACAGCAATTGTGGATAAATACGCTAAAAGGCCATATGTTTTTCGCCTACTAGAAGGGCCTTGGGGTTAAGCAGCTGGGCCTTTGTTTTTTTTATATTACTATTTGTTTGTTTTCTTTTGGTTCACATGCATACTGTAACAGACATTCTTACTCGTTAGCAAATGTCTTCTCTTTTGCTAGGTTCTTCCTATCCTTACAAAAACAAATTGTCGTATCATATGTTGGGTAATGTCTTCTGCTTTGTTTTTGTTTCAAGACAGTTACATTACGAATGAATTAGACCGCTTAGGTTCGACTAATTTACGAGCTAACCCTGCTTACATTGGAGTAGGTAGTATTGATATGCAAAATCCGACCAAACAATGTTTTTGTCATTCAGTTTAGTCCAGATATGGAGCATAATGAAGTTAAGTTTACATCATCATCATCATCTGCAGCAGCTTTTTAGCGTCTGTTGTTGGACACAAACTTTCCCTAAGAGTTGCCAGACCTTTCTATCATGGGTATCGCGGAACCAGTACTTTCTTAATTTATCTATCTGTGCGTTATCGATTTCGATCGTTTTGTCCCAGACATATTTGTTGCACATGACATTTTGTTTCGCTGAAGTTCATGTTTAGGCAAGCTTCCTCGCTTGCTTCATTTAGTTCGTCTAGTCCTATTAGGAGATTGTGAAGGTTCTTAGCAAAGAGGACAATATTGATATCAATATTTACTCATTCAAAAAGTAAGACATAAAGTCGAACTGACAACATTTTCTGAATATAATTATAAGGAACGAAAATTAATATTTGTCAAAAAAGAAGTGTCTACAAGTCTTGTACACATTTCACACATCTTATTATATTTTCTATCAATCAATCAACTAATACCTCTTTATTTATATAATAAAATACATGTATGAAAAAAGCTATAGATTGAAATCATAGCTGAAAGAGAGGTGGTGTTTAATCCTCACTGCTTGGTGCCATATTGATATAATTAAATCCCCGAAACTGTTACGTGGTAAACAATTGATGATCCTTACTAGAGAAATAGTACACATAGTACCAAAATAACAAAGCATATATATAACCCCCCCCGAAAAAAAAACCACTGCAGAAAATTACATAAATCACATTAACAGATAAATAAGTGACTGAAGTGAAAAAAAAAGCATTTTTTTGAAAAACAAATTTTTTAATGGCTGGTGTTTAAAGCTGCAAAATATTCTAAATTATATATATAAATATATATATATATATATATATATATATATATATATATATATATATATATAGTGTCATCCACAGACAGCTGTTTTGTTGTATTACAACTCTTCAGTGTGGTTATAGACTATCCATTATCCCATCCAGTACCACAAAGTAGGATCGAAACCTTAACTTCAGACCCAGAGGCTGGTATACTCCCCCTACTCCACGGAACTGGACTGTCAGTGAGCTTGAATTTAAGCAATGTATTTATTCATCGCATATATTCCTCATCCACCAGAGTGCTACATTCCATATTGGAAGAGCATGGCATAAGTTTACAATGAACGAGTTACCTCACTTAGAGAGTGCTCAACCCTGAATAAGAGAGCGTTAATCATATATAGATAAATAACCAAACTTGCAGAGAATCACAAATATATTTCACAACTGAAAACTCCCTTCCACAAAAAAATCATTCACTCATCAATCGTCATGCAAAGCCATTTCAACATAGCAATGTCTCGCTCTGAATATAATGTGGACTCTATTCAAATTCGTTTGAAAATAAAAAAAGACCACACAGTATTTTCACTACTTCAATGATTGAATTCGAATCGGAAGAGCTCGGTGTAATCCATCGTTTGGACTATAATTACAAACATTGCATCCTAATATTCGTGAGATTTCCTGTGCGTAAACAGGAAAGACTATCAAAAAGACTGCAATATCTTCCCTTTCTGTATTTAACTAGACGCATCAACGAAGTATTGTTGCATAAGCACACACACACACACACACACACACACACACACACACACACACACACACGAAGCAAATTCGAGTAATTTTGTTGTTTGTCGATGTGGGGCCTAACACGGCGGAAACTGTTCAACATTGAATCCAAAAATCCCAAAACGGCGATGAGAGCCTTGAAAATCGAAACATCCATCTGAGATTGACACCATTCAATTGAAGGCCAATATTAAGGCGGAAACAGCTCAAGAGGTTGCAGAGGAACTAAAAGTTGTTCATTCAACAATTACTTGACATTCGCATTGAAAAGCAAAAAAAAGTCGACACGTAGAACGAAAGACATTGAATGAAAAGCAAAAAGCTCGCATGTCGCGCGAATAACATACAGGAAATTGACCGAAATTGACGACTGGACAATTCAACTGAGTTACCCAGAATTCTACTTTCCGGAATACACACACACTCACACACACACACACACACACACACACACACACACATATATATATATATATATATATATATATATATATATATATATTCCGAGTTTGAGTCTCATCAAAAGCCTATTTTCATTTCTGATTACTGCTGTAAAATGACAGTCTGGGTCGTTGCAACAAAAAGTAATTAAAATTAATGAAAGAAATGCGAATGAAAAGTTATCATTCTAATGAATAGTTTAACCCTTTTCATTTCCCATTCACTAAAAGGTAACAGTTTTGCTGATAAAGATACCCACCATTTGGAACAATTGATTTTTCACCGAAACAGATTCATTAGAATCCTTTCTAAAATCGTGTACGAAATACTTACACGAAAATGTTACAACTAATGCCAATAGTTACGAATGTTAGTTGATTGATGATATTTTTGCATCTCTATGATTGTTTGCTGGAAGCATATACGCTGGCCAGGGTGATAATTGTGATTTGAGCTCTGATAAAGTTGGTAAAAAAGATGATTTGTTACTTTAGATTCCGTCCTGATATAACGAAAACCGTATATTGAAATCCGTTACTGTACTACATCAGTTATCTTGAACTTCACCCACTATGGCTTTGACAAAAGAAACTCGGTATCTATTTGAGGCAGTCAATTGGTAATAAGTGCAAGACAGGACAGAGGTATTATAAAATTTCCAAGAAGCTAAGTCAATGGTACAGTTCATAATAAAAAAATTTAAGATGGTTGGTGACGTAAAAATCTTCCGAAAGTTGGATATTCACTTAGAGTCTAAGTAAGACGCATGTGCAATATAATCAAAGATCCACGCATGATACGGGAAGAAGTGACAAATAATTTGAAATCATACAGCATGAATGGTAATCGGATTACAGCAAAGAATATATTGCACCGTGTGGGATTGAAAGGCCATAGACAAAGGAGGACTCCTTTATAATCCCCATTGCACTTGGAAACGAAATTATATTATTTTTTTAAAGAGCATCTAAATAGGGGAAAAGCATTTTGGTATAAAACCTTATGACCTAATGAAACAAAGCTGTTACTTACCAGCAAGCAACATGTGCAGCGGATACGAACGAAAGTTATTTTCCGACAAACATCATCCTGATAATGAACCATAATGGTGTTTTCATTATGCTCTGGGTTTGTTGCTGTGGGGTTGCTTTATTACAAAAGTTTTTGGTCAACTTGTGTAGACCAAACAAATAATAAAAGGATTCTTAAGGATAAACTAAAAAAAAAAAAAAGCTCGACTAAAAATCTCTGCACGGATTATTCCAACAAGACAATTATCTCAAATATAAGTGAGAGCCGAGAACTGAAAAGATGGAAGGGGAAAATATCAATGCTTTGCCATTAACTTTGAAAGCAACTAATCTAAATCGTATTGAAAATTTGCGGTGGGAATAAAAAATAAATGTTAGGAGTTGAAAACAGATCGGGATTGAAAGATTTCAGCAAAAAGGATGGAGTAAACTTTCCGCCTAAAGTTATTGAACAAAAAAGATTCATAATAGATTACTTACGTTCAATTGTCCATGACATCTAACCGTAAAATACTTATTTTTCTATTCAAGTATTCTTAGATAAATCCTTCAATAATAAACGTATTTACTTCATATTTTGCATGTAACATTGCCAATGTCGTGTCTTAGTTGTGGTGTAATTTGAACTTAGTAGAGTACGTACGATGAAAGCCATTGAATGAACCGTTAAATTGTTCATACTGTACGAATTCTTATTGCTCCCACTGTACAGTTACTTTAGTTGGATGTTAGTTATATCCCTGCTGTTTCATCAGTGCCAGTTTTCCTGATTTAATGTGCAAGAAATATAACCATGTAATCAAAGAAAGTAGTCATGAGGTTTTGCCTTCATTTGATGATCATAATTGTTCGTTGTGTTATTAGAAATAATTTTTCCATTTCCTGAATCAATCTGAAAGTAAAATAGGAGGGAAAAAGAGAGGCTTTTACCGATAACTTTAAAAGAGAAAACAAAGACGAGGAAGTCTCGTGTTCCTAGACACCCTGTTGCGTAAAGGGAAAAGAAAACAAAATTTTCACCCAACTGAGTCTGATTAAACAGTAATCAGACGACCTTTCAGCGTCAATAACTGTCAAATTCTATTGGGACGCGTTTTCCCCTTCGTTCAACTAATCAAAGAAAACTCGCTTTCCGCTGAAAGTGTTCATCGATTAACGTACGAACACCTGCAAAAACTCCCATAAAACAAATTACGTTCACAGGCTTTCCGAATAACAGCGTTTTTTCTCGTCCTTTGTAACACGGACTTTTCATCTTGGAATCACAGAAAATAATTAGTCCGTCGCTGATTTGTATACAAAAATTGTCTTCTATTTATTCTCTGATGTGCGATGCAAAGTTCCAACAAATAAACGAGTTATCTTAAGTTATTTGGATTCGCAGATGGAATAGTTTCCTGATTAATTTTTGTCTAATTTTCTCATAGCGGCTTTTCATCACAATATTCCAAGTTGACATATTGTTTGACTATTGAGTTAAAATGTGCGAAATCGAAAGTAGAATGTCATATAGAGCAACATTGATGTAGGAAATTGACCCTCCCCCCCAAATCATGAAATTACTGCGTCTTAAAATTGGAATAGGTCATTGCTAGAAAGTCGTAAACAAACAATATGGTGTGAAGATTCGGAGATGAAGAGGTGGACATAGACTATAGAAGTGATACTTCTGTGGATTGATCGGTTAGGGCATTGTCCATCTCAAGCATACTCCTAAGATAGGGGATACAAGTCCAAGTGTCCACGAAAGCAATTCCAATTTCATTCTGTTCCAATGGCTGGACACTATGTTGACCTAAAACAGTAAGAAGCATCATTAAAATGAAGAAAATTACAGATAAAATCTCTTAAACTCGATGAGTCCGAGACCAGAGTCGAGCCGACTTTAGGAATATGCAAACTTTTAAAAATAGAAAAACATAACATTTATTTGTCAATCCTTTAAAATACTTTGGATTTGTACAAAGCACAATGATTTCAAAACAAAACGTCGCGTGCTCTATCAAAACATAATGGCAGGTCTGAGGACAAAGCCAATCCAAACACAGGCCGTGCCAAGTATCGGGAGTTTAACGGATCATCATAAACTGCTGAAAACTCTTTGGAAGTTACTGAGTTTTGGATTGCCGACCATGGGAAATTCAACCTTTAGTAAGAATTAAGTAATTAAGAAGTATGTGTGTTGTTCCAGTCTCTAATATTTTGTTTATTTTTATTTTATTTCAGTGGTGGGATTGTCATAATCTGACTAGCTAAAGAAGGGGCTTGTTTGTTGCTTGTCTCTGGAAGAACAGAAGGAATAAAAATCATCATCATCATCGTCGTCGTCGTCGTCATCATCATCATCATCATCATCATCATCCTTTTAGCATCGGTCGTTGGGCATACACCTTTCCCACGGTTCGCCAGACCTCTCTATTATGAGCGTTGCAGAGCCAGTACTTTCTGAACTTTTCCTATTTCCTCACGTCATCTCATATTTTGCTTGCCACATTTTCGCATATGATCTCTTGGGATACACGTTATCAAAATCGAAAACTCGGAACTGGAAAAAAAAATTAGACCACTGCATCTACCTAGAAAAAAAAATCTCCATAAAATCCTCGAAAGAAGATGAAATCAAGGGAAGAACCACTTCAGGTTGACGAGCTTCCTGTAGAGGAAAAGAAAACCACGTTAATCCTAAAAGGAAAGGTTTACAACCAATGCCCCACCCCCAATTGTCACATACGAAGCTGAAACATGGAACTTAACCAGAAGATTGACCCTCAATATAAGAACTATGCATCATGTTCAGGAGAGAATCATGATCAACGTCACCTGGGAAGATCACAAGTCAACAACAGGAGTCAGAGATAGCTAAGAAATCATTCAGAGACTCAAATAACAATAGGTTGGAAATGTTGCAAAAAACGTCAAGCAACCAATGGATATCACAACTCACGGAAAATATACGAACGATAAACAGAAAGAGAGAAAAGAGCAGAAAAGAAAACAGATATAGATAAAGATAGAAGGAAAAAAAAAACACCGTTAAAAACTATTGAAAAAAAAAAAAGAAATAGGAAGAATGAAGGAAAGAGTAAAAAAAAATCAATAAAAAAGGCAGGAATGTCTAACTACCATTGAAGACGTCCCCTGTGTCTTTGGTGTGTGTGTATGAGTATGCACCGAGATAACTCAACAACTAGTCATTGAACAAATTCGCTATATGTATTATTCAGTACCGACTTCCGAGTTTGAAATTGTTTGGATCAGCGGATCTCGAGATTATCTAATAAAAATGAATAAAAATTAATAGATTAAAGATCCTCTATCTAAAATTATAGAAATGCATTTACATGAAAAAGAAATATATATGTTATAATGGAAAATAAGTTTGGAAAATATCTGATTGAGAAAAAATAGATAAAAAGGAGAACAAAATGAGAGAAAAAAAAAGAAATATTCTGAGTCATCATCACTAGCCTTTTAGCGTCCGTCGTTAGGTAGATGAAGTGGTCTACTCTCTTCAGCTTTGCGTTTTCGTTTTGATCGCTGTGTCTTTGTTGTCAACATGCTTGTTGTACAAGACGTTTATTTTGCTGAAGTTCATACGAAGACCAACTTGCTTTCTTCATTTATTTCGTCTCGCATAAGTTGGGGACAATGAGGGTTATCAAAAAAAGACGATGTTGTCAGCAACTCTGAGGTTGCTTAGGTATTCGCTGTCTATTCTGAATCTGGCTGTGAAGAGTTCGGGTGAGCTGATATCATCTAGTCTCGCTCATTTTTCTAGATGGAAGGGGCCAGAGTTTGTATGTAGCCTGATAAAAGAACTGCTGTATCAGTAGATATATCGCAGTACTCTGAAAGGGTCTACTTCATGTTTTCAGAAGCCAGCTTGTTCCCGTAGCTGGTTTTCATTTACTTTAGAGCGCCTTGAACTGAGATCTCAGGGGCTTTATGCAGCCTGAGGAAGGGACTGCTGTTTCAGGAGATATATTGCTGTACTCCGTCAAATAGAAGGTCTACTCCTTGTACTATTGCGTCAATGACTTTGGGGATTCCCACTGAGTCGGAAGACTCTTTAAAGTCAACGAATGCCACAGCTTGTGGCATTCTATTCTGCTGCTTTCTCTTTCAGTTGGATAACTGAATGGAGATTGCTACACAGAATAGAGAAGAGAAAGTCGGAAGAACAGCAAAGAATAATGCAGGCAAATCGAAAGTAAAAACAAAATAGGTCTGGTTAGTCACATAATGAAAACCGTAACATGACCAACGTCTTTCAGTAGCATGCTGTGTTGGGGTCGATCAATCAAATATATTGAAAAAAAGGTGTGATCAAAGAATGAACCACTCCTTAGTACTTTTAAAGCGATCATTATGTCAGAGTCCAGTTCAACATTTTAATCATTTTGTTAAATTGACACCACCTTCCAATATGATTTGACTGGCGGAAACTACCCGATTTGATTTTGTTCTTTAAAGTTAGAGCACGGTAAAAATGATTTGTTAAAAATCCTATTTCTAACATGTGCCGAAAATCGATTTCGAACATATTTAAGCTGGGTAGACCGACCTACAGACCCTGTTATAGAGATGTGTGTGGATGCATCCAAGAAGTGAATAAAGCAGAAAGAAAGAAAAAGACGTGCCAAAACAATGAGATAAAGATACTAAAAAATGAGTGAGAGAGAGAGAGAAAGAGAGAGAGTGAGTAAGAGAGAGAGAGAAAGAGAGAGAGTGAGTAAGAGAGAGAGAAAGAGAGAGAGAGAGAGAGAGAGAGAGAGAGAGAGAGAGAGAGAGAGAGAGAGAGAGAGGAGAAATAAAAAAAGTGTAATCTTTGTGAACAGCATTGTCGTTTTTTTAATTTCGTATTTCCATTCTCATTCAGTGAAGAACCAAGAAGCTGAAACCTAATTTATTCCGTGCGACGCAGGCCTCATTTGGTTACAAAAGATCCGGCAATTTAATCACTTGTCTACATTTACGCCGTAAACTTATCAACCGAGATTTTGGCAAACTTCCCTTGTTTTGTAAACAAGGGCGACTATGCTCGTGCACCCATACACTCAAACATACAACCATATTTCCTTATAGCTTAATAGATCAAGCAAAATACATCCCCGTGTAATTTACAAAAAAAAAAAAAAGGAAAAAAAAACCCACAAGAAACAAGAAAAAAACGACAAAAAACGAAAGAGTTGAGTTTGCTCTCTTTCAATTTTTTCCTTATTTGTTTCAAAAGAGAAGGAGAAAAATATAAAAAGTGGAAGAAAAAAGAAAAAAAAAAGAAGAATCTTGCATCTTGAGCTGAGAGTATTTAGCGGGAATATTACTATTGCAAATGTCTAGGTTAGCTTGGTGTCATTTCTTTTTAATTGTTAGTTCAACCTCGCATTGTCATGGAGAGGTTGCGAGGGACTTTCGCAGGGATAGATTTCGTTGTGTCTCGAACAGGGGTCGGAAAACTCTTTTGGAGGTGGACCAGGTTGACATTTGTTTTATGTTATGTAGGCCAGAGCAAATAAAAAAATGAAACTATCATAATACGAGGTTAAGGGAATATCTTTATTCTTTTAATTACTTCTGATATTTCCTGATTATAGGAGTGTATACCAACCAATAGCGCACGATGCTTTGTCTCTCTGACCTATGGATGCACAAAAACGCAAGTATGTTTTAGGGTTTATAGAGAGCAATTGACAATAAAAGCCTTTGTGAGATAATATAGGGAACAAGGCACAAACATTTTCTGACGGGTTATCCTTGCTGAAATAAGCTCTTGAGGGGTTATTTCAAAAAACGAATTCAGAACATTTTTATCCTCCTTTTTTATGTTTCACTATGCATCCGTTATTAAGGGGAATTTAATTTTTTTCACTACTAGTTCTTGTTTCTTTTATATCGTTATATTCATCTCCTCTTTATAACATCAAATGAGTGAAGGTGTGATACTTTACAAATTCAAACCGGGACCGCCTTCCCTGTATTTTAACAAAAAAGCCTTTATTGTCTATTGCTTTTTACGGACACTAAAATATTTTTGCATTTTCGTGCATCCGTAGTTCAGAGAACAACCGTTCCCAATGCTTGGTAGATTCTCATATGATGAAGAAAAATTCAGGGTAGTATGTTTGCGTTTTTGAACACCTGTATTTCAGAGAACACCCGAGATTCGAGACAGCATACATCACTGATACCTACATAAACTTACATGTACTATTGATCAATCTGAACTATGATATTTTAAAATTTTGGCTGTGGGACAAAATGCTGTTTAATTGTGGCTGGAGTTTTGTATATTATATCAATAGAATATCAGGATTACGTAGTATTGAAATCATCATCATCATCATCATCATCATCATCATCATCATGTTTTCATCGTCCGTCGTTGGACATAGATCTACTCTAGTATTCACAAGACCTCTTTTTCATGGGTATCGTGGAATTATTACTTCCTGAACTATATTCTGCGGGCCATGGTTTCGCACCTGATCTCTGGGGAACACTTTGTGATTGGTTGTTTGACATTCTTGTAACATGACTAACCCATTGCTATTTGAGTTTTTTTTCAAATGGATTCTTGTTTTTCTTCAATATATTGTGCTGTCTTGTGAGGTTTAGCATGATTGTTCCATTTGCACGTTGCATGGTTCTCAGTTTGAGATTCAGTCTCTTGTTTCGGTTCCATATTAGCCATAGATCATTGATTTGTTTGAGGCCAACTGAAAAAGGAGATTTTCGCAATATTTTCCAATACTGGAATTTATTGTTCGCTAACCAAAGATAGATAAGGAAAACAAAGACTGTTTGTATTCAACGTCAGATATTCAATAAAATCGGATGAAATAGAGCAACGGGTTGGATTTGGTCCACGCTTTACCGACCCCTGATCTGGAAGAATTGGAGGGGATTCGATTTGATTTGATTCTGACTTTGAAGTTCAAATGATGACAAATGGGGGCAAAAGATCAATTTGAATTCAGTTTTGTTGGTGTGCTGTATTGTGAGCAAGAAATTGTGGCAGGTTAATTTATAAAACCGAAGTTTAGAATTAACCCTTACTGACACTTGGTCTGGAGCTGATAACTGAAAAATCTGATGGATCGAGGCAAACAAATCTCTGTCTCACTTGTTATAACAAGAATGCTTTATAAAATAAAGTCTAGTTTCATATTCTGCAAATTTTTTTATTAGATATACTACGAATACTACATAATTGTACTTTTCGTTACTTGAAACTCTCATGCTTTTTTTTTAGAATAAAATATAATCTAACCATTTTCATGTAATATACCATTCTAAAGCATGAATTTCTCTCTAATCATTCAAGATGAACGTTTTCTTTAGATCATCTATCCTTTATCGCTATTCCAGGCTGTCTAATCAATAATGTAAAAAAGCTAATTGGAGCATTTTCAATGTATGGGTTCAAAATAGAACGTGAATCGGCGGAAACTACTCGCAATATCAACCAAGTATTTTGTCAGGAGACCGCCGACGAACGTGCTGCTTGAGATTCGT
This sequence comes from Thysanoteuthis rhombus, assembly GCA_963457665.1. Lineage (NCBI taxonomy): Eukaryota > Metazoa > Mollusca > Cephalopoda > Oegopsida > Thysanoteuthidae > Thysanoteuthis > Thysanoteuthis major. Next base: position 14,697,755 of record OY735211.1, read on the forward strand.
TTCCAAAGCTTCGGAACAAGGATAAGGGCCTTAAAGACGAGAGATTGTAGAGGAACTAACCGTTGACCATTCAACAATTGTCAGATATTCGTACAAAACTGGTAAAGTGAAAAATCTCGATATGTTCTTCAAATGCCCCGGAATGAAAAGCGAAAAAAAAATGCATGTCACGTGAATGACCAAGCAGAAATTGCACAGACCAGCTCACGCAACTCACCCAACAGACTTCTCTCATACCGATTGCTACTTTTTCCAAGCATTTTGATCACTTCCTGCAAAGAAAGGTCTTCAACAACCAAACAACAATTCAAAACGCCTTTTAAGTTTCCGGGATAAACTGTCTTATTTCTAGTTGGTAAAACGGTGTAGATCCTGGAGGTTCTTATTTCGATTATTAACTTTTAATTCGAAGGTGAGATTTACTGGTTCAAAGTTGATGGTGAAAAACTGCGATTATTTCTGCTCCGACTTAATAGTATCTTCATCTTATGTTTCTATGTCTACATTTTGGCTGATGTGCTTTTTGGCCTACTTCAGGTGTATGGATCTTGGTAGCTTGATTAATCGCAGGAGTGAGAAAAATGATAATGAGAGAAGGAATTATTTCCTAAGCTTCTTGAAGATTAGTGGATGTTAAATGCACCCAAGGAAGACCAGAAAGATTAGCAATCGAAAGTTAATGATCAAAACATTGAAGATTATGATGATAGTCAGAATGATTCGTTGAATAATGATAATAAATCAGTATAATCTAGAAAATATAATGAGGGATATAGAAAGCATTAGTCGAAACGAGAAAAAAGCAAGTTTCAATATATCAGACCAGTGATTCTCAGGCAGGAGGGACTTGGCTCCTAGGGGACATTTCTTAAAGGGGAAAATTCTAGCCAGGGGAGAAATTGGTGAGAAATTTCAGTCACTGGAGGAACATATAGTGGAAAGTATAATCATTGAAATATTACTTAATGACGTTTCAAAATGGCGGAAAGATTGAGTAAATCCGGGATAGTAAGGAGAGTAACGTAGCCTGTGACTCTTTAAACCACTTCATTAGATCGAATAATTAGGAAAATGTATAATATCAACACTTCACAACTCTTGCCTGTTATGTAGAAGTACGAAAAGCGACGGAGAATGAAAAAAGTGTAGGAATTTGGCCCATGCCACTATCATATTATTGTTTCGACCTGAATCGGTCCAGCAATTAAGATGACTCAGTGCGAATCTAAAATCGTCAATTTCTTTTTGAATAAAACAAACGAAAATAGGAAGAATAAAAAGAGATCGAATTTCGGACTTAACAAAGAACTAACTTTATCTGACTGGAACGTCAATTGGATAATGTAATTCACAAAAGAGATCTCAATGCAGCTTGTCAGAGATAGAGCCAAATCTGAAAGTTTATCAGAAAAAACAAACCCGGAGATGTTGGTTGGGTCAATGTTTGAGCACGTCTGGGGTCTCAAAAATGAAAATCATAAATACACATGAAATGATTGCTTTTTTTTCTCCCTCTCCAAAGTAAGTAATTGCTCGATTTAGTTTTCCTCTTTATTTATCACGATTACATTTCGGAAACCCACAGACAGTGGAACATTTCTATTAGTATATTAGTTGATGCAATAGTTTCCAGCATATTTTTGCGAATAACTATTGACGCAATGATTTTATCTTCACTTCTCGTACGATCCAGTAATCATAGTTTGGAGGAAATGCTGGTTTTTGCGGGGCCGTGGTGCTAAGCCTAAGACGAGCTACAAGGCAGAAAGTCTTTGACTGTCCTGCTTTTTATCTACAGCTAGAGATAAGAGTAGATTCATGCCTGTTAGAGATATTGGTTTGAGTGTCCCAGTCGGAGTTTGAACTCACCGATTTGATTTTTCTGTTCTGTCAACTGGATTTATTGACCTAAGCTCGTATATAAGTATTTAATTTCTCTACTATTTCTTCCAAGAACTTACTTGAAACATTAGGAAAAAAATCAACAAGAAATAAACAAAACAAACAAACAAACAAACAAACAAACAAAATAAGCCACCGGAAGATTTTTCAATGGCATAAACGTCGATTTAGCGTCTGTCGGTCAACCAATTAACTCCGTGCATACAAATCTTGTGAGCAGATGTCAAGTCATTATTCGTTATTTTCTGAATTGTCAGCTTTTCTTTATTAATAGCATTATTCTGTTTTTCATCCGTCAGATCGCTGCTTGCTCATCGAGTCAGGCGCTGCCCAAACTGATAATTTGTGAATAATCGGTTCGCCTATATTTTGAAATCTTTTGAGCAGACTGTTTTCTGTCTTTTTGTTTTATGCTCTTGAAGTCCACAAAGTATTTCTAACACGTCTGACTTCACAAATGGTCACGGATCAACCAAATAGTTCCATTTACCGATAATCCTACCGTTAAAGACGTCAGTCAAAGCATTTTTTTCTTCGTCAAATCACGCACTGGCGACGTATAGCACTGTACACGATTTATTGATTTTTAAAGACAAATCAAAATTCGTTCTCTCGAGCAACAATATATATATATATATATATATATATAATTATTGTGTCATCCACAGACAGCTGTTTCGATGTAGTATATCTCTTCAGTGTGGCTATAGACTTTCCATTATCCCATCCAGTACTGCGAGGCAGAATTGAAACCTTCACTTCAGACCCAGACGCCGATATCCGACCTCTGGACTACGGAACTGGACAGTCAGTAAGGCTGAATTTAGGCGATATATCTATTTACGCAGAAATCCCTCATCCACCAGTGTGCTCAATTCCTTGGGAAGAACATTGCATATATATATATATGTGTGTGTGTGTGTGTGTGTGTGTGCGTGTGTTTGTGTGTATAGGTGAAATAAATAAAATATACAACAGAGTGCGTGTATATGTATAAAATAGATGTTTATCCAAAATGATGCTTGATATCATCGGTAAAGAGGTTATAATACCTGTAAAAATTTTTTTCAATGGTTCACCTCAGATTGTACATTCTGTTTCACTTAACAAAGATTTTCAAATGAACAATTGAGACGGATTAAAAAGTCTACGGCAAAAAAGAATATCTCTCAATCGTTCATCTTTTATGTGAGACAATGCACAAACAATAATGAAGCATTGAAAAAATCTTTACTCATGCCACATATATACGCAGTTCAGATTTTAACAATGGACAATATTTATTTTCAGTGAGTGCAAAATGTATCTGATACTTTTTAAAAAGTTCAATTTAACATCTTCATACCACTACAAAATTGATAACAGATGACAGTTTCAAAAGTTCCGACAACATATTCAAAAAATCAAATAAATTCTGAAATGGGAAAACAGGATGGAATATTGAAAAGCTATGAATGAAGAACAGAAAACTGTAGTCCAAATCTTATCAATTTTGAAGTATAAGTACATCAAAAGCAATCTTTTGGAATGTATCGAATATATTTTGCACTGACTGTTTGTGGACATGTGTATATATCTGCATGTATGTATATTCATATACCTACGCATACATCTGCATAAGCACGCACTTATAATTGCTTTGAACTTATATTTCAAACAGGGTAAAGTTCCTGAAGATTGGAACACTGCAATCATAATGCCATTATATGAAAAAAGGAACTCGAAAAATGTACAGGCCAATAACTCTACTCAACTGCATCTACAAAAGTTTTACCCAACCAAAAGATACAACTGCATCATGCACAGGAGAGAATCACGTTCAGTATCACACAGAGAGATCACAAGGCAGCATGGTATAGATAGAGAACTGAAATGACAATGGCTGGTTGAGTTGCAAGATTGTCAGACAACTGCCGGACTTTGCGACTCACAACTTGGATCCAAAGATATCGTGTGTAAAATTGTGGATGGCATAAAATGGTGTGACGAACTAGACAAGTTTGGAAAGTACTGGAACGGAGATATCCATGATAGAGAGGTCTGATGAATCTTGTGGACAGACGTTAATAGACTGCTGAGGATGATGAACATGTTTTGGAACCTTTGGTAGCAATATTTAACTTGTATCGCTAATTGTTTAATGCAATTAGATCAGTACCAGTGAAATTATCACATTGCAATACACACCAAAAATCAAACACTCACCTGGAAAGAAAAATTAGCTAGATTTCTAAAAGTATTCATACTACTTGCAACACTCAGCTTTATGCAATAATCTCCGACTTGTAAAAAGATCTTTATTTGAATCCTCAATGTATATCAGGAACCGTAGGTCTCTCTCAAAAGGATCTTATCCTTGACATCTCTGATTAACCATCTATATTGTATCTTTTGATGAAATCTCAAGCTATAACAGACACTGTAATATTGAAATCTTATTTTTGCAATGTTTTTTTTTTTTTACAATTACTCAAAGCTGCTCACGCATTTTTTTGGTTTTAGGTATACATTCAGGTATTTTGAAACATACTACGAAACCAGTATATTAGTCGAACATATATCGTTTTTTTTTATCTGTTGTTGTTAAGAAGATATTGATTTTCTGCACGATAATTGAACCACGAAAGATCTTAGATCTATTTTGAAAACGAGCTAAGTTGTAATCTCATCGAAACGTTACTTCATGATTAGATAACCGCATTTCTATAGGTGTGCTCTGTGGGTTTCGTTAAGTGCATGTCAGATGTGGAACTTTCATTATCTTTATCATTCGAGATACGACAGTACATTCGATTTCCCTCTCTATATGATCAGACATGCCTGATTTCAAAGTCTCGCTTCGGGTTATTGCTTTTCTATTCTTTGCATTCTAATCTGCTGCGGGTGGATAGTTTCCTTCTCACTTCTCATTGCAAGTTTAGTTATGACATTCAGTTCAAAACTCTTTGAAGTCTGCCGGATGCAGCAATCACTCCAAGGGTCAGCAGAGGAAACGGTTTGAATGCAAGTTCGAATAATTCATGATAATAATTACAATACTTCATCGCAGAGCCTACTTATCTGAATGTGTGGTTTGATTTAAAACCTGAAATTTCAGCCCTTGGTTTATGTCTAAAAAGTAGTAGTATTTATTGTGAAGCCGACTGAATTTATAAATTATGACAAAGGTAGCAATTAGAGGGTGAGAAGTAATAAAACTGTCTGGGTCTGTTGCTGACATTGTTACTGCCAAAACCGCATCTTATTATGGAAGTGTTAAGGAAAAATGAACTCGGTGCATAGCGGTAGAGATATATTAGCAAGAAGGAAAAACTGAATCAAGATCAAAACATATCGTTCAATATCGCTTCACATAACTGCTTGGTGGCTAAGGTATTTTGTATCTTACCCTACTGGAGCTTGAGACCAGTGTTCGAACCCAGGGAAAAGCTAGAACGTCGAACGATAATTTTCAATGAAGCCAGATTCTCCCTTCTTGAAAACATTTCCACACCACATTCTTCCCACAAGATGTGGTCCGGTGCTGAGAATCCTTAACCTTAAAATCAAAAACAGAAAGTGGATTGCTTCATGTCTTAGATGGTTGTTCCCTTTTTTAAAACTAGTTCCTGCTGTTAGATCTTGAACCTTGGTAAAAGGCAATATTTCGAACGCTGATTTGAAATGCACAGCAAACTTAACCCCTGACTTGAAAATAGAATGTGTTTTAAGGTAGAAACGTATTTCTTACCAGGGCCTATGATAAGTGTTCAAGCTCATGTAAACATTATTATTTCGAACGCTGATTTTCGAGAGAGGTAGACAGACGCTTCCTCACCCCTTCTATGAATGGCGCAGTACATTTTTCCTTACTCAACATAGCCGTGCGCAAGACTGAACCACACTTAATAAATTCCTACATTATAGCTTCTCCAATATAACAACATATAACTAAAATCCACATGGGCACAAGGTCTCATGAGTTGCGCATCGCGTGAGGATCAACTGCACTACAGTAGTAATCATATAGTAATTTGTAGTTTGCAAAGTGAATTCATTTCATTCTGACAAAAGACTAAAATGCTTGAGCAACCAGTGAGAATGAGACTCACTCCTGTAGCGAATCATATTAACCTCAAATTATATCTTGAATTATGTAGATCCCAATGCTTTCTATCGAAAAAAAATATGTAGATACTATTTTATCTAGCCTCCTTCCATTGCTAGATCAAAAGATCTCAATCAACGAGAAACAGTTTTTCACAAAAGTCGATATATCTCAAAATCATCATCATCAGCATTTTAACGACCGTTGTTTGACTCAGATCTTCCTCAGGATTCGCTAGACCATCAACCGTTGTCATCGGAGGACCAATATTATTTTCTGCTGGCCACCGTTTCGCAAATGATCTCTGGGGTTTCCATGATGTCAGTCTTGGTGTCCAGCAGTTACCCAACATTATAACCACATGGCCTTCCAATTTTCATAATATCTCTGAATCCCATTTTCTCTTATGTAATGCACTGTCTTGTGATGTTGAGCAGGATCTTTTCTTGTATACATGTCATAGTTCTTAGTGTCAGGGTCGTTTCTTCAGTAAGGTTCCTTGTTTTGGCTTTAAATTTGACTATCAGGAAGACGCATTGGTTCATAGGCAGCGATTTACACTTGTAACATTACGTGAATGACGGAGAAAAATTAAGAACAAAGGGGGGGATCCACTATGATACCCCCTCGAAGAAAACACAAACAGATCGTATGAAACCTATTAGCAAACGCACTCAGTAGGCTTGGTAACAATGAGTGTCAGCTGTGCATGCATTTCGGTTGAACGGTACGATCATAGCTTTCAGAGTCTGGGAACTATGTTGCTTAAAAGAATATTCATGTATAAAATTTTTTACAGTTTCTTCGTATTCTCTATAAAGCAGCGATTGTAATGTGGATTGATCAAGAAAAATAAGTTCCCCCCTGGAATTCTCGGAAGCTTGAGAAAAAGGAAGTGAAAAGAAGATAAATGGGCGGGAAAAGAGACGTTTGAACAAAGCCGACAAGTGCAAAAATGGCGCCGGTTATTTTGAGATGCGCTGACTCGAATAATGGTGAACAGATTTATTCTCATAATAAACGGGTGCAACAATAAAAGCTTGCAAATATTTTATACCTACACTCACGTGCACAAGCAAATAAACACACGTTTATATATATGTGTCTCGGAATTATATTTTTTTTGGATTTTGTAATATGATCTTAGACGTAACTGAAGTGATGTGTACGTCTAGGTGTCATATGTTGTTGGCAAGTTTCATGGAATATCTTGGTAGAAGATTTAGTAAGCTTATTGGAAAATAAGTGACTGAAGTGACACAAGTGTTTAAAGCTGTAGAGCCCCTTAAACAACATGTATATAATGCATAAGGGACCCAAAGATACATATTACAACAAGCACATCAAAGACGCTCAAAGGCCCAATTACTGTGAAAAGAAAGTAATTTCAAGGCATGCATTTATGTAATGTCTTGTCAGTATTGCCCTAAAGTTTACATTAGTGAAACCTACACACCAATCGACTGAATCATTTATGAACATCGAAGAGCTCTCAAGATAGATGGTCACTCCAACGCTCTCACAGCACATAGAAATTAATAAGGTGACAATTAGGCTTAGGAACACTCTGGTATCTCGAAAAAAAAAAACGAAAACAAACATCACAAACACAAAAAAAATTTCATCAAATCAGCAAACATTTCCCAAAGTAACACTATCTACAAAAGACAAGGTTGCTTTAACATTTGTCCACAATTAACGGGACACGTTATCAAACAATACACGCTGCCTATACACAATATTAACCTCCCTGCTATACCTTATAGCCCCTCAACTATTAAAGCATCTATCCCTTATTCAATACTTATATACATATACATTCACCTGGCTTACTGACTGCCACAACACTATAACATTGGTCCTTCTTTCTTTTAATAAGATACCAACTACATAGGGTACAACAACTAGCTTTAATCAACTCATATACACGGTCATTAACACCCTTTTCCACTTAAGGACATTAATCTTTCTGACCTCAAGGCACAGCATGTAATATGTTGTCCACAGTTCCACTTAAGAACATAAATCTTTCTGACCTCACTTCTCCATCACTCAGTTTTAATTAACTCTCTCACTCACACACATAGAGTCTTCAATAACTCCCAAATCAGGATGCCAGCGATACCAGCCACACTTATGGGTCTTTCTGACCTCAACTCTTCCTTTGACTCAAAAAAGCACCATATTGATACTGTCAATTCCTGAAGCGACACTCTCAGATATTCACCAATCGATGTGAAGAAAACCCTATCTCTCACACAAGGATGGCAGCTGATAGCCCTTGAGAACCTGGCACACAATTCTGCCAAACCACCGGTTTTTCCACAGATTCTCAGAATCCACAATAAATCACTAACATTGCACACTACTTGTTAAGGGCCATATATGGAAAAAACAGAACATTCAATGTATTTCTCCTGTATGTTTTCTTGATAAAGCCAGCTTCCACTGGCAAATCGTTAAATTGAACTGAAGGAATCCATTTGTACGAGCATTGCCTTCTGATATTGTCATATCACTTATATTGTCGAATTAACCGTAATCCAAACCGATGCACTGATCATATCACACTACCTCAAACCAATGTGGAAACCTGTTTCTGTACACACACACGTATATATATATATATATATATATATATATATAAATATATATATATATATATATATATATATATATATATATATATATAAACACACACACACACACACACATATATATATATATATATATATATATATATATATATATACACTATATTAATTGAAACTCTATTTGAGATGACGTCCCGTTGTTATAGGAAAAATGGACAACAGCGTAAATAGAAAAAATAATTACCGATTGTTGCAACCGATAAGGTAGATGCTTCAACGCAGTATTGCTCTTAATCATATGGCTAAACGGCCCGATGGAAAGGTGGAGACCCCAAAACCGCCTTATCCGCACTTTTCTCTTTTTGTTCATTCACTATCAGTTTCTGAGTTGTTACTTCTGAGGCAGACAATTACATTGTTGGGAAATTTCTCAATGCACATATATATATTTATATATATATTGTTATAGGCTAGTCGACACGTCCATATCGGCAAACATACCTATATCTATATATCCATCTCAATGAACACATCTAGTTTTCTGCATTGCCATTTGCGTTATATATATATGTTTCATAAAAGGGATCTGATAACGAATTCATTGACAGATCCATATCGAAAAGAACTCCATATATTTTCGACATTCTGGCCTACGGCACCTGGTATTCCAGGTATTGTCAACCATCGAAGTACTTTCGAGAGCCGGTGTGTCCAACTCGATTTTGTTTACGTATTAGTGCGTGTCAGAGTAGTTGGAGAGTAAAATTTCAGAAGCCATTGATAGTGATCTGGATTTTTACTAAGGACTGCAAATGTTTCTTTGCGATACGCAATAGGTATATCCATTATGAGCGTTATTGGGGGAATGGCTGGCAGCTCTTATGACACATTGACAATGTGATCGACCCAATAAAACGAAGTCTTTCAGGTGATTCATATCTCTACCTTTGGTGCGTATTCTTTGTTTGTGGGTATTTGCTAGGCTTAACTCGAAGCAGATGGTCAGATTCGTGAAAAAGAAACAGCATGAAAGCTGGTTGCCCATTACTCTGCATCTTACCTTTTGTCAAATCACCCTACTGAAGCTCAAAGCCGAATATGTGAAGATTGTGTCATGTCGATTTTCCAAGTAAGGAGGACCAGTCTACTTTGCTTGTGAATTGGCGTTCAAAATAATGGCTTGAGAGAGCCCATAGCTATAACATATTTCTATGTTTAGCATATTACTATATATATATATATATATATATATATATATATATATATATATTACAACTTATCTTCACATGTTCTGTCTTGATGTATTAATGCTTGTCTAAAAAGGAATTTATTTGAAAGTGTTTAAGTTATATTACAACTTATCCATACACGTTTTGTCTCGATGTACTGATGCTCGTCTAAAATAGAATTTATTTGAGAGTTTTTAAATTAGGGTATTCATTGCCTTGTGCGTATGCACGTTCAGGTATTCGTGTGCATGTGCACGCGTGTATTCAGATTTAAATCGAACCATGTGTGTATGTCTATTTGTGTGCATGTGCGCATGGGTTCAAATTGGACCCTCTCCGTGTGTATGTATGTATGCGTGCGTGCAAGTGTATCTTCCACAGAGTCCCTGGCTCTTGGCCAAACTGAAGACCTTCATTTTCTTTCACCCGGTGGTAGACAATATCGCCAGCAGGACTGCCCTCCTAACTTGATTATTGTCATGAGCTGGACGTAAAATGTCCGTCGGCAAGCGTCTTCGGGGGGTGGAGGGGGGTCAGTGCGATACGCAATCAGCAGATCGACACCGGTAGAATATTAATAGAATACAAACGGACGCATATCCGACGCACAAGGCCTTCTATTAAGGTAATGACAATAACTGTGGGTAGGCAGCCAAAAAGCTAGTCTTTGTCGTTATCAGGCAGAATAACGCGCGGAAAGAGTGAATGAAAATAGTTCATTCGCTTCCGTTTTCGCTACCAACAAAATCATTTGTCTCTTTTTGATTCATTGTTTCTTTTCATTCTCTTTCATTGAAGTCTCAATTCTCTGATATCTGTTCGCTTCAATCATTTCAGATTTAACTCTCTTTCTCTCTTTCTTTTTTCTTTTTCTTCTCCCTATCCTTCTCAGACCTTTCTTCTCTCTTTTTTCTTTGATGCCCTTTTTCGTTCTCTCTGATTTAATTCTTTTTTCTATTCTTTCTTTCATTCTTTTTTAATATTTTCCTGATAATTTTATTTCGTTCTTCCTTTCTTTCTTTTATGCCTATTCTTTTCCTCCCATTCTTTTTTCTACGCCCTTTCTTCCGTCCTTATTTTCTATGCCATTTTTCTTTCTTTTCTATCCTTTCTTCCTTTCTTAATATTACTCTGATGATTTTTCTTCCTTTGTTCTTTTTTTCCTTCTTTCATGCCTTTTTTTCTTTGTCCCTCCATTCTATGCCCTTCCTTCTTTCCTTATTTTCTATGCTTTTTTTCTTTCTCTCTTTTTCCATTCTTTCTTAATATTTTCTTTGCCACTTCCTTTATTCTATGTCCCTTCTTCTTTCTTTTATGTCTTTTTTCTTTTCCTCGTTTTTTCTATTTGTCTTTGTTTATTTCATACCTTTTTTTTTTACCCCCGTTCCTTCTTTCCTTTTCTTTTTCTCTTTCTTTAGTTCTTCCATTCCCTTTTCTCTCGTTTCTATTATTTACGTTTTAATTTAAGCCTTTTTCCTGTTTTCTTTTACAAAAATTTTATTCCTTATTTCTCTCTTTCTCTTGTCTCCCACGCCTTCCCTTCCTCCTTTTCTTCCTTCTTTTCTTCATTCTATGCCCCTTCTCTCTTTCCTCATGAGAAAACATTCTTTTTTTTCCATTAAACCTAACCTTCCTTTTCTTATTTCTTTTTTGTCCCTGTATTTTTTCTAATGGGTCTTATTCATCCCTTGTCTCTGTTTTCCCCTTTCTATGTCTCTTCATTCTATCCCTAATCAACCTTTTTTTCCTTCTTTTCACACAACCTGCTTTTCTATTTTGTCCTTTTCCTTTCCCCACTTGACTCTAACTAACATTCTTTCGCCATTCTCCTTCCTTTCTTTCTTTTCATTTTTTTTCAATGTTTCGCTCTTTCCCTTTATTCTCGCCCTTTCCTTTTATTCTCATTTTCAGCAACTCTCTCGTATAATCGGTTGGTTGTTCAATCCTCTCCATATTCAACATTCCATCCAATCTTCTTCATTTCCGTCTCTTCCATATTCTACTACATTGCTTATTCAATTGTCTTCACTTCACACTCTTCCATATCGCACATTACAGCCCTTCCAGCTTTACAAATTCGTATTCGTATTGATTTATATCAAAGGCATTTTTCTCTATTTATTAGTACTTCATAGTAAATCTTCTAGTCTTTGATACATTATGATCTATCATATATTCTGCTACAATGGGTTTATTTATGACTGTTCTAGCATTCTCCATTATCGAACAACCGTAGCCATCAAAGATGATAGAAGTTTTATCCCTTTGTATATGAGCATTTGTTCATGTGTTTGTGTGTTTGCTTTTGTGTTTGTATATTTATGTGTTGGCGTGCTCCAACACTCCTTGTTAAACTATCTCTTCTACAGACTTGAAAAATGGCATCAGAACTCCACTGGACCACTTCAGAAACTGCTACTTTGAATCCTGAAAAAAGGCTTTTTTTGACATTTTGGAGCCTTATTTTGATGTAAATTCAAGTAAATAATGCTTTGCCCTTAATTTCAGATATTTTCCCCGTGAAAATAACTTCCAGATTCACCAAAATCTTAATATCTCTAGATGTTTTTTTTTTTTAAATTCTATCTTAGATTTTTTCTATTGGAAACAACATTTAGATTCTCCAGAATCTAGGTATGTGTAGATGTTTTTCTTACCCTGTTTTAGATGTTTACCAGTTAAAAACACAAGTGATAGAATAGAATTTTTCCGACCATATTTATTTTTTGAAGGAATTTTTCTTTACATGGCTAAACTTTGACGCTAGCGTTGTTCAAATATTGGCTGTGATAGCGGGTTATTTGATACATTTTATTGAATTCCCTGTTGTTTACCATGGTTTTAGCAATAAGATTGACATGTACGTATTTGAAAATTTCAAATAATCATTAACTTCAGATGTTACTTCCATTCAATCAATGAGTTTGCCGAACATCAATTCGTTTGAAATTTTGTTTTTTTATTATATCAATCTTTTCAATAAGTGATTGCAAAAATGCTAGATATTTCTCCCAAGAAAAATGTTCGTTAAATTATATAACAGAATTCCGATGAGAAATCCTTCATGTAAAATGAGTAAGATCTTTCGTTTTAAGTAATATCTTTAATTTGTTTTGAAAAATATAACTCTGTTTTAGATGAATTAATATATAAAAGTATTGATTTGAACATATCTCCTTTGTTATTGATAGAAAGTTATGATTTGAGTAAAGTTGATAATAATAATGATATGCGACGTCTATACATTTCTTTGGGTTTCATGATCATCATCATCGACATTTCAACGTCCATTGTTTCCAAGATTTGTCAGATCCCTCTATCGTGGACGTCACGGTGCCAGTTTATTGTGAGCCGGTCTAACGGCATCTTATTTTCTGTCAGTAACAGTGTCTGATATTCTTTCTACATGAGCAGCCTATTTTCATTTGTTTTCTAATGGATTTCATGATAACTCTGACATATTTTACCTCCTATACTGTGCTGTCTAGTGGACTCACCATGTGATATTGAACATAATTCTCTCTTGTTCACGTTTCATGGTTCTTAGTTCGAGAGCCAATCTTTTGGTTAGGTTCAATCTTTCAGCTCCGTAGGGGATTATCGGAAGGATGCCTTGGTTGAAGATAATCCTTTTCAAAACTTATTTGATCCCTTTGTTCTTGAATGTTGCACTTCTTCTACCGAACGCTTGTTAACCTAAGGTGATATTCCATTTGATTTCTTCTTCTTTTGAGGATTTCATGGAGATCCTAGGTAGATGTAGTGATCCAACTCCTTGAGCTCTGCGTTTTTGATCGCCGTGTCTTTGTCCCCAGTATATTTGTTCCACATGACATTGGTTTTACTGAAGTTCGTTTGAAGACGCACTTTCTTCCCTTTTTCATTCACTTTGTCTAACGTCGTATGGGGTTCATGAAGATTCTCAGCAAAAAGGACGATGTCGTCAGCAAATCTGAGATTACTTAGGTATTCGCAATCAATTTGATTCGGTTTTTTCTCGAGTATAAATTTTTGAAGATCATTTTAAGACAAGTTGTGAAAAGTTTTGACGAGCTGGTTTCGCTTTGTTTTCTCCCTTTTCGAGCTGAAAGGGCAAAAAGTCCTTATGATAAACGAGCTATTGAGTCGGTTGATAAGTCGTAGAACTCTGAAATATACGGGTTCTACTCTTTTTGTATGATTGCATCGATGAGTGAATGGGTTTTCACTTTCTTGAAGTCGTTGTCGGTGGCATTTTGTATGCCTTTTTTTTAGTTGATTCACCAAATGGAGAGGGTCAATGATTGAGTAAATCTCCCTGAGTCCAGCCTCTTCACGCCATAAAGTATCGGTGGTCCTCTTTCTGATCACTTTGGTAAGAAATTTGAAAATTCACTTGGGTAGCCTGAATAATTTGTAGTTATCTAGTTCTCTTGGATTCCGTTATTATATAGTAGCATGATGATTGCAATGTTCAACTTGTCTTGGAATTCACTCTGTTTGAAGCATCCGTTCAATAGTTGGGCTAATTTCCTAGAGATAATTATACTAGTTTAAAAAAGTAGGTTGATGATGATGTCATCCTGTCAAGGATCACCTCCCATGGAGTAGTCACTGGGGAAATCTTAGAACTGATGACTCGTGCCTTATATATCCTGATCTTTGTTCTGTGGACTTCGATTGGAAAATAGAGGCTCTCGTAGAATTCTTTGGCGTGTTCGACAAATCGGTTAACACAAAAGCTTTGCCTTTTTCTTGAACTCAGAGTTATGTTGATGCTTTTTAAACCATTTTTTCATGATTTTTTCGAAAGGGACGACAACACTAAAATTACCGTGTTCTTCAGGTGCAATGATCAGCAATCCAGCAAACGCTCAATTCATGGCATCCTTGTTATTGAAATAGCTTATTACAAATATGAAGTTCGATATTTCCAAAAGATGTAAACATGTTGGTGGGGAAATGTCAGATAAATATGGAGGATGATGCTAGACTTCACACTCGAATTATCTCGGCTTAGACTCAATCAGCCGATAAGTGTTTGCCACGGGACTGTCATTTAATTCAGGTAACATGTGATCCATTTCCCAATATTTTTTAATCTTTCCTATCAGTTTTGATGTGATGCAATATGGTCGCTGTTGAAATCCCAAACTCTCCAGTGGATCATCTAAGAATTTTCCATGGGTTCACTGCTGTCGATGATTCGCCATTATCAGAATCAACTTCAAGCCTCCCTCGAAGTTTGTTATTCGTATCCAAATTTCAAGATATAAACCCATTGAACAAACACTGAATGGTTTGCACTGTATTCGTGTTTACTCCGAAGGAATCGCTGGCGTTATCAGTAGCTTGAGAAATATCATGTCTTCCTTTTGAAATCATATTTGAAAATTAGTTTAATTCATCAGGTAGCAACAATTGCCGATAAGAGTTCATAAACCCTTAAAAGTAACGGATTATATCTCTGTCAATACTGAATCTACCAGGAATACCATTACATTACGAAATAGCATTATTATCCAAAACTTCCGATCTGGTTTCTTTCACAGCAATATTTGGCTCAATGTTGGGATAGACTTGATGCTGGAATGAACCTCACTTGTTATTTCTCCAGACTTACTGTAAGCCCAAATGCAACATAAACAACAGAAAATCGGTCCATTTTAACCTACTTACACTCT
This sequence comes from Thysanoteuthis rhombus, assembly GCA_963457665.1. NCBI lineage: Eukaryota > Metazoa > Mollusca > Cephalopoda > Oegopsida > Thysanoteuthidae > Thysanoteuthis > Thysanoteuthis major. The sequence goes on from OY735211.1 coordinate 14,713,230, forward strand.
TCAGTATGGGTTACATCATAGAGAACTTCTCCAATTAAAGCTGATTGTTTAATAGTTGCAGTTGGATCACGTAAGATCAAAGGTCCTTCGTATTGTCTAAAACCTCAAGTTTATAACTCTATCACAATCTTAGAAAGCATCGGTGCAAAGCATAGCAAAATATATTGAGACAAAGAGCTGTGACATCAGCCTGTTTCACCCCATTGTCAACACCAATTCATTCAGAATGTTCCCAGTTAAAAGCTACCCGAGCTGTCTTGTTTCATTATACTTGCCGAGGCATATTTACAAATTTGGGAGGACAGCCCAACTTGCCAAATAATTTTCGCATTGCCTCTCAATTAACTGTATGAAAAGCCTCTATCAAGTCAACGAAAGTCATAAAGAGAGGCACCAGCTGATCAATATGTTCCTCTTGGAGTTGTCTCGCAGAAGGCACCATGTCTATTCTACGCCCCTCCCTACCGGCTCTGGAACCAGCCTTGGTGTTTGGTTGGACCAATGGGCAAATATGCTTCATTAAACGTCTAAACAGGATCTTACCAACAGATACTAAAAAAGCAATATCATGCAAATTTCCAGACATCAATTTGCTGTGTAGGTATCCAAACACCATCAATTTAGTCTTATGGTATAGAAGTAACCACCTAACTCTTTGATATCAAATTAAGTATTGCAGATGAAACCCAACCACCTCCTGATTTCAACAGCTCTATCCAGAATACCATTCGATCCTGGTGCCTTACCCGAATTTATCTGATCAATCGCCAAGATGACTTCACCGTTTGTAGGAACATTACCCGTATGATGATGTAACTCTCTTTACAGCAAGTCAACAAAAACTACTCTATCAACCACCAGGAGATTAAAAGAATACCCCAGTGAAGTGCCCTTTCCAGCGCTGTGTGGCATTTCCCATTTTTGATTCCAGGGGAACTACAAAATACGATTGTATATCAAACACTCGTCATAAGAGACCATAAAAAGTTTTTGATTTTTTTCCTGACCAAAAGCACATAGAACCTCTGCCTAGAACTTTTGACCGACACTCATTTCAATCCATTTCAGCTCTTGCTACACAGTTTCCTTGAGCGATTCACGTGAATTTTTCAAAGCTATTTTTCCAGATTCGGATGTAATAGAGGCTGGAAAAGTGTTTTGTTTCCCAAAGCGGGTTGATAACAGGATCGTCGTCGTCAAACCAGTCATTATGCTTCTTTTCCTTGGAACGAAGGAGATCAACACCAAAAGCGAAAAAAAACAAACTGGTTGCTGAATCATTTCAAAATACCGCCATAAAAAATAAACCTATGGTATACAGATTCGCAAATATCCGGCAGTGCAGGTCAAGTCACGTCGATGCGTTTAGGAACTTTCACCCATTTGAGCGAGTTTCACATCCCACACTACGTAGCACACGTATACTGCAAACGTTCCGGATTTCAGTTTTTCGAGTTATTAGGAAATCAATCATGTGAAAATGTTTGGATCTTGGATGAAACTGCATAACTCTGTGTTTCGGTTTTTGATGAAAAAAGTGTTTCAGGTAGTTTAGCCAAGTTTCAAGTAGAATCGAAATAAGAGTAAACCAATTCTATTTTCGTTTCCAATGCCATAACGGCTGAGCACACTTCAGATCCCATGTTGTCTCCAAACTTTTGCATTAGAACCACCAGGAGCAATCAGTTTTCTCATGCGCTAGAACTGATGAGATTGCAGCACAAAGTGAATCATAGAATGACAAGATAGAATCTTCACTATCCTGGAGAGTTGGACATTAAATCGAGAAAATAGATACATGTCGTCCACAAGATAGAGGGAGTCTTATCTTCATTATGTGTTCATTAATGCTATATGGGCGTTCTAAATGTACAAGCAAATTAGTTCTCATGGTAAACCAAACACCTTCTTCGCTTTCAGTTCTTTTGATTTTCCGATTCAAAACAATGTGAAACCAGATGATACTTCGGTTATTTGTTTCTCAATTGAAAGTCGTGTTTTGGAGAGTTCTATGTTTATGTTAAGTCGCTGTAATACTCTTGTTATAAGCGCTGTTTTGCGTCCCAGTCTATCAGAAAGGGTTCTTCATTTCAGCGGTACATGTTAAGCTTTATTTCCTCTTTTGAATATATTTTAGTACTTAAACATTTTTCATTCCTACTTTTTATGATCTACTGTCAGCCACAGAAAATCAGATAAGCAATTTTTGATGCATCTTTCCCAACACCTCCCCAGAACTTTGGAGAAGCAGTGCTTTCCAAGAGAGGGTTGCTTTTACACAAGAATATCTACTCGAATAAGTCTCTGACCATGAATATATAATAACCAAGTTAAGACTCCTACCGCCAGTGTACAGATTTTTGACCGCATGTTTCAACCAACCAAGCCTGCATACGTCACCACAAGGCTTCAGGAGAAAAAAACAAAACAAAAAACAAAAGACAAAAACAAACATGCTTTGTAAAATATGCATGGCACTCACCAAGTATCCATAGAAAGATATCCAGCGGCAAGCATAACAATGTGACTAGCACCTATTTCAATCTCAGGTTTTATATCAGTGGATATTTTCATACCACAGTATGCACACAAGTCAGCAGAGGTTTGATTTTCGAGTTTTCAGTTGCCGGGTGATCTAACTGCGCGAGCAGGCACCAAGTTTGTGGATTCAATATCCCCACGTGTGATATACGCACATGAAGTGTATATACAAATAAACCACGAAAACTAATTTCCTTGAATATTTAGAACGCCAATATAGCATTATTAATGAGTGCTTATTGAAGATAAGACTCCCTCTATCTTGTCAAACGGCTGGGTGGAACAAATTGAAAAACCGACGAAGGAAATTAACCCCAGAGAATTGGGAATAGTTTGGCAAATGGGCGGGTCCTAAAGTTGGGGAGCCGACTGAAGGAAATACACTGCACCACGGAACAGGGGATATGATTACAAACACACCAGTTCAAAATTTAGGGAAGTCGACAAAAAGAAAATTCACCAAATCACAAAACATAGGGAATAGGACAGCAAACAGATCGGTCCAACATACATACATAGCCAGTCAGGCAGCCAGTCATCCAGACCAACTAAAAAACTGAAGAAAACTACATTGGTAGTTTTGGTGACAGTTTTGGTTGACGTTTTCGAATAAAACGGAAAACTGGAACTGCTGATCAAATCTTCACCAACTGTTTTTAGCACGTGTCCATGCAAGGCAGAATTTCATTTCATCCTATTCAGCTTTGATGTAAAAGTCCATTTATCTATTAAATAAAGATAAAAGACTTTTCCCAATTTCCCTTATTAACTTTATTGGAAAGTGTACGTACCGTTTTATGCCACTATATTCTGTCATCTTCCTCTTAAATTCAAAACCCATCCTCTCAGAACTCTCTGCTCTCGATGCCGAATAAAGTTTTCCAGAAAATTCAGAATCTTTCGTTCAAATAATTCTGTAAAGACCACAAATAATTGTTATTGGAACTTTCAATATCTGGTGATGGTGATGGATGAGTGAGAAGTATCCAGCCAAGCTGTAAGCAGTTTTGCCCGGTAACCAAAGAAATATGCAGTCTAGAATCAGACTGCTGGAATATTAAGCCTTTTTTTATAAACTAACTGAGAATGGTTTTATTCGATTGCTGCTTTGAATTGATCATTCAGATCAGTGATCGCTCTAACCAATCATCTGTTTCTATGGAAGGTGCTCATAGCAGAGGACCCCCGTCTAATCCCATCATATACACAGCGTTACTTTCATTACGTTCCACTTCTCTTTGTCTTGTCGGTATCAATTTGGTTTCCTCGTTCATTAGAGGCTACGACAAGAGACCATTCTTAATTTTACCTTCCATTGAAAAGAGGCCACGGTAGACTCCAGCATTATTGCTCTATCCCACGCCTTATCTGTAGTACTATATAGATTTCTTTTTCTACCCTTTGCGTGGTTTGCCTTTCACTTCTCAGTTTCTGTTTGTTTCAAAATATGACGGTAGTTTGTCAAAGTCTCACATGTCTTCCCAATTGCATTCTATTCTCAAAAGAAAATTACAAGCTAGTGACCATCTCCTCTCATATATCACGGGACATGTATAACTGGGTTATATGAAACCAGTAGCTGACTATGGGAAGCATTTAAATCATGCCTCTCTGAACAACATAAGAGCAGACATGGTTTTAGCAGTCGCGGAGAGAGGTCGAACTTATTTGCTGATTCTGTTTACAGAGCTAATAACCATCAAGCTACCTCACACTTTCTCCCTGGTTGATGCTGTCTAATTATTCTCTCCAGTTTTCCCTTAACTCATTATTTGTTAGCAATTATTTTATTTGTATTTTTCTCTTCATTCCCATTCCGTCTTCTTCCAATTCTCAGATAACACACAAAAAACCCCTTGAGTGTTTTTTAAAGCTCCCCTCGCCTTTATTTTCTACTCTTCCTTGATTGACGTAATTTGATGGTGAATTGAAGGAGATGAATGGAGGAAAACGATCACCAAAAAAAAAAAAGAAAAAAAAAACAAGAAGATGGCCCTACATTCCAGGTAAAGATATTCGGGGAATACTGATTGTCTACGATAGTAAGCACTAAATATTAACTTAACAAATGGTATTCTCTTCAGATTGGTTGGCTGATCTTTTCTTTCGTTATTTTCATGGGGGATACCTTAGTTTCTAATTAACTTTTGGTGTTCGCGGTCATGCTCAGATTTTTTTACTCTTCAAAAATTGAACAACGGTGACCATCAAAGATACCGAAAGGTTCGATCCCTTTCAATATGTGCCCGTGTTCATGTGTTCATTTGATTTAATGTGAGTTTGTGTTTTAGTGCTCCTGGCCATACTGTTTTCCCTAACAATTTGAAAATTTGTACTCTACTATACCATCTTGAAATGTTTTTTTTTTAATAAATACTTTTTGACCTTTCAGGGACCTTATTTTGACGGATTTATCTATAACATATAGATTCCCAAGAATCTATATGTCTCTAGATGTATTTTACAGTATTTTTTAGATGTTTCCAAGTGGAAATGACATCTAGATCCAGGAGATTCTCGATGTTTCTGGATGTTCTTTATTCACTATATTTTTTCACGTTTCTAATGGAGAACGCCAGTGATGTAATAGAATCTTCGATGGAATTTATTTCCATGACTTCAAATTTGGAAACAATGGTTGTTCAATCATTGGCTGCGGTAGCAAGTTATATCTCATTTTGAAAGAAAAAATATATGAAATATTTTGAATTATGGAGTATTGAACTACATACTTGATATTCCTGTAGATCTTATAATATTGCATCACTTTCTTCACGCACAGCCATACATCTGAATTGAATGGAGTTCTCTTTGATGCTACACAATCTTGTTATTTAAAGCAAGTTATTTAAAATGATCTACAAGATCATCAAGAAATTCTAATACGGAACGAAATTCTTTACCTTCTTTAAATTCAAGTACTGAGATTATATCTAATTTAACACATTGGCCTACGTATGCTACCATTTTCTTTCTCCTGTCCATTTCCTCCAGTTTATCAATGCTTTCTTTCTCATTTTGTTTCAGTATTGCCTGTTTACGGTGGAAATATTCCGATTGTTTTTCCCTTTTTCTTTCTTGAACCTTGGTGCTTTTATTATAAATGTCCATCTTTACTTCACTCATTCTGTTTTATACCTTTTCATGGCTCGTAGTTTAGTGCCCTAAATTATTATGTCCATAACCTGATGAACGGATGCCCATCAATCATTCGCCCAATTTACCAGAGCCGGGCCCCGGTATTCATATTCAAACCATCAAGGGTTCTTGGACCCGTGCCAACAAGGAAGCGTATGAAAGGATGCAACAGGAATTCGTTGGATTCGAAGGAATCTAAATGGAGATTGCAAAACAATGTGTTTTTCCATGACAGCGGAAAAGCGATCAAGATGATATTTCAATGTGCGAGGGAACAATATCCTTTGTAATGTAACATGAATTTAATTTTATAAAGTATTTTTTCCAAATCAGAATCGATATTTAAAGATTTCTGATAAAATCTGGCATGCCAAGCTTCATAGAGCGGAGGCTCACAACAATCATGATAATCTGAGGCACATTTTGAAATTCTTCTCACCCGTTTTTCATGAGCCTCTTCTTCGCTCAACCCTGATCTTTTTTTTTCATTCTGTCATCTTTTCAGATTTTCTTTCCCCTCGTTATCATCTTCTCAAAGTTTCTTATCTTTAACTCTCAATTCTTTGAACAAACACTGAATTTCATTTGTTGCAATCCTAAGAAACCGTCAACCTAAATCATAACCCCAAACTGTCAACATAGGTTTACCTCATCTTTTTTCATCTGGTCTTGCTCACTATGTATGTATATATACATATATATATATATATATATATATATATATATATATATATATATATATATATATATATATATATATATATATATATGTGTATGTATGTATTTATCACGCGTACAGACCGCACTATTGTAGCTACGGGCTAAACATTTGAATATTCAATGCACAAAAAATTGATCTTCCTGCCCAAAAAGTGTTTTTAGATTTTTTTCCAGTGATCACTACCCCTTTTCCAAATATTTAATTGATCACCTCCAACAATGCATGCTGCCAAAAGAACATCGGTCACCTGGCAGTTTCTATTGAGTTGCTAATGAGATCTGTTTTTTAAATACTTATTCGTTTTTCTTCTTATGCGTTTTAGTGATGTCCAGCATGACTCTTATGGTTGTGGAGATCTAAAGAAAGGAAAGAATGGAGAAGAAGGAGAAAAACATACTTCTGCCAATTCCCAACGGCTGTCCACGCCTTGGAATTCAATAAAACATTTTGTAACAAGCAGACGTTAAAAATCTTTTTTTCTGATTTATTCAAAACTAATAAATTGGTCTATCCTTTGATCAGCCACTTTCCCTGTTTGAGTTGTGCTAATGGCAGAGAATAAATTATTCGAAAATGCAGATTATCGTCAACCACCACTTTTATGTAAGCCATAAAAAAGATTAAAAAAAAGGAGTCGATGTTTCTGAATGGATATGAAGTAGGATAAAAGATAAATATAAGAAGAATGGAGATGTTAAAGAACGCAGAAGCTGTGACGAAGAAGAAAGAGACGATAGAACAAAGGACAGAGAATGGGAGAGAAAATAGGGTAATAAATAGAGACAAAATATGATTTAGAACAGAGAGAGAGAGAGAGAGAGAGAGAGAGAGAGAGAGAGAGAGAGAGAGAGAGAGAGAGAGAGAGAGAGAGAGAACACAGACGAAAATGTGTTGAAAAATGTGAGAAAAATCGGATGTGAGAATGAAATAAATGAATTACAAAAAATATAGAATTGATAAATGCTGATAAGATTAAAGTGAAAACGGGAATTAATAGAACCAAAGAAAATAAGAATTAATGTGAGCATCGTATTCGTCCCTTCCAAAAGAATTAGAGTCACTGATTTCAGTCGGGGGAAAATGTGTTACAGTGTAACAACTTTAATCGAAACGTGATTCTTTTATATAATACTGTAGAACTTATGGATGACCAGAATGACAAATAGACACATCAGTTCATGAACTTATTTATTCAGATTTTTTTTTCAAGGAAATTATATGCTGGAAAAAAACACCAATTGATCATACAGTATTACTCTCGTTTGATAACACATCGTCAGACTAATATCTGTATATATGTTATTAGAAAACAGAACTGTCTCTAAAACTGTCAACATAGATTTCTTCAGTTTTTAAGATATTCCGGCTGGTTGACTCGCTAGATGTCATCGTATCGCGTATACAAGCCGTAACAATGGAGCATGATTGGTTGGGAATTTCAACATTTACTCCTCATCAAGTCTAGATAAATGATTTCGGTTTAAAAAAAACCCTCCTAAAACAAAGCGAAGAAGGAGAAGAAGGTAAAAAAAACAAAAACAAAACAAAAGACACTTTCTTTTCAGTTGGAATCCCTCGACCCCAAGAACACCCCCCCCCAAAAAAATCAGGAACAGGTCCTTTTGATTACTCAATCGAAACAGTCACGTGACTAACACATTTAGGCTGCATACTTTTGTTGGGCAGTAGTCATTAAGAAAGTTTGAATTGAAAAAAACAAAACAAAACAAGCACAAATGCTGCTGGACACAAACTAAGGGATCGATTCAGTGTAAAGTTACATTTACAATATTGAATCCCCAGTAAAAAACAAAACAAAACAAAAACAAACTATTTAAGGGATGGATTTCAAAAGAAAAACAAAATAGTGTTCTTATAAACACACAAAGGAATACATATTCGAATTTTTGAACCCTTTATCTTCGCTGTTACAGCCTGTACAAATGATACGAACAAACGAACAAACAAAAAAACACGTACATACAAACAAAATACACAAACACACAAACACACACACACACACACACACATATATATATACAAACATATATGCATACTTGTAGTTACAAATAGAAACAGTTAACCAAAACTGTCATCAAAACTGTCAACATAGATTTCTTCAGTCTTTAGGTTGTTGCTGCTAGTTTGCTGGCAAAGTATGAATTACGCATACAGATCGCGGAAAGGGGACTAAAGCGATGTTTTTTTGCTTTTTGAAAATCTTTCCAGATATTTATGCTAAATGAATAACTAATTTGTGCCAAACAGCCTTCATGCTTGTTTCTTCTTTTAAAATCGAGACTCTTTGAGTGATCACAGCTGAACGAAAGCCAAGAGAAGTACCTTTACGTTTATTGATTACCCGTCCCATTTTTACTTTGAATTGCTCACTCCAAACACGGCATGCACCAGAAGGCCTTGGTCATGCGTTAGCGTCTATTGAGGTACTAACCAGACCTCTCTTCTTTTAATACTTGGATCGATTATCTGCAATCAGTGGGTTTTTGTTTGTACTTTTTTTATTTGATTAACAGAACTTCGCTTTATATTGCAAAGCTTTTAAAATTTACTTTTATTGTTTCAACTTCACTTGTTGAACAAGTCCGAAAATAGAACTTTCTTATTATAAATGCATCAGAATGAAACAAAGTATGTTTTGGATGATAAAGCAAAATTCACCATAGCACTTGGTATTTGGACTAAAAAGAGCGTTGGCGATTATCGAACTCTATTGCCTTAATTGTGGGACATAAATCTGCCCATAATGCGGTTTACGCTCTCAGGAATAGTCAGAAAGTGGCCTGGACGGATATTCGTGTTATGAGGATATTTTTGAAACTGAAAGGAAGGTTTAGGATCCAGAAATAATCGAAAAAAGAGACAGGTATATAGTCATGAGTTGAGGACAAGGATGGATTTTTTTACTCCTGGGTGAGGCAGAGAGATGATGTAAATGTGTACGTGTTTTTGAGAAAGAACTTTGATGTTTCAATTTTATATTTTGTGCATCGTTTATTCTCAGCGATATTTGCACTATTCCTTCCTTTCAAATGCATAATAGGACGAGTATTTAGCATGACTGATATTCAACAAAGAATTTTCTTTGTAGCATAGAATTTGCACGAATACTTCCAAGAGCGTTGGAAGATGCGTTCTGTTTCGATGATTTGAAAAAAATATATGACGAAAAAAAAAAAAAAAAAAGAAGCTTTTGGTGTTATAACGGAGGGGCAGAATGTTGGAAAGTTCTTGTGTGTGCAACAGCAAATCATAATCAGCAGGGTTTGGGGTCTGCGCGCAACATAATTGCAAGGGGAAGAAAAAATACTGAAGACCTATAAGAAATTCCGTAATCAAACACTCTCTTAATAATAGTGCACGTGTGATAGTCCGGGCTTCCTTGCACGCAATATCTTGGTGTATATGGAATTTTTTCAAGTGGCACACGGCACCTCATCATCTAATTGAAACGGATAGCTTTACGAAACGCGCTGATTTGCGAGTGGTCATTATCTCGAGTAGGTTTCAGGTGGCTAGCGTGTGCCTTTCGATGAGAGAAATATGCCCCAGTGAGCTTACATTAGAGACTTTCCTCCCGACAGACAAGATAGCAATCACATTTTTCGCCCAGGGAAGTGGAAGCGTCAAACTTTTCATCTATGCACATTTTCCAAAACTTTGTTTTCTCGTTTTTCCCCCTTGAACATTGCGTCTGTCTTTTCGTAATCCATGTGCCTTGGAGGTTATGCGACTTGTCAAAAAAGGATTAATAATTGAAAAAATCCCCTTTCTATACCCTCGGCATTTTCTCTTCGTCTCAGCAATTTTTGCTCCTCTGCAATCACACAGCAGAGGTCCTATTTTATACACAACACTTTCCTTTGAACAGACTCGAAACGCAACCCAACAAAATTTGAATAGATTAATTCACAAATATATGGAATACTGATGGTTTGAAATCAGTCTTCTTGATCTTAGATAAGTTCACATTGACAAAGATCACACTTAGTGAATAAAATCATATTAGGCCCCTATTGAGCTTAATGACCATTTGGATGAGGGTCTGAATATTAGTGACTAGTTTTATGGGAAAGCAAATGGTTGTAAACATCGCCAAAGGACTTAGCATCACTTTTTAAAGAGGCAATCATCCAGTGAACCATTAAATGTCGATATTGAGATTTATCAGGGTTTCTCAACCTGGGCGATAGCACCCACCAATGAGCGATTTTAACTGCTGTGTGAGGGCAATCAGCAATTTTGCAGCCGATAGAGAGCGTTTCAGAATTTTTGTTGGCAGTGAAGGATTTCAAGTATTACACTTTATAAAGGACGATAAAAAAATAAGTTAACCAACATTTTTTTTCAATCAATTTACCAAGCGGCACTGATATATCACACATTATTGAGAGTAGAGAAATGTGCAAATATTTGTAAAGTTGTGTATTTGTCTGTACTACATCCTCTGTTGTGAGGTACGGGATACATATATACGTGTAACACTCTTGAAAGATCACTACACACCAGACATAGGGTTTGAATAGTTGACTTCAAAAAGCCGAATGTATTTGCCCAACATTTGATGTTATAACTTTACATGACCTCCACTAAGAAATCTTGTGAGGCAAATACCGTTCATTTTTATACTTTTGTAATGTTTAAAATTTTTTGGTAATCATTTGAATATTGGAATAGTGGAAACATTGAATATTGGAATAGTGGAAACATTTTCTATGAGAAAGTGGGCTGTGACTTCAAAAACATTGAGAACCTCTGAGATAGATGATTGTTTTCGAGAAAAATATGAAAGTAGGACCACCACTTAGAGACATTTTGTATTTGTCGGCCTATAAGGCACATGGTAGGATTGATTCTGGGACTTTCCGCCAAGGAGTATTGTTTACCAATACAGTATAGTAGACCATTGGTATTATGCTGCACTGAGAAATTTACAATTGTGTCAGACTGAGCAAAGTTCAATAAATACCTAGAGAATGCCTGGTTGCTGGGTAAGGGTTAGCGAGCTATTCTAAGAAATCTTTACTTAGGTGTTGCAAGTACGAACCTTACCACCATGAATTGGATTACAACTCGGGTATTAACCGGATGTAGAATGATGATATGCATGCTAATCATCATGACCTTTGCTAGTAATTCCGATCAACACTTTAAGCTAGTCTGAGCTTAGTTTCGTAAACACAAAGTCAAGTCGTTTTAGTGAATATCTACGTATCACATCGATTCTAATAAAGCAGTCAGACCGGCGATATTTTTCGAGGTAGCAGTATAGAAATACCTCTCAGAAATTCAGTCTTTGTGGTTGGGAGTTCTTGCTTTATTCTAAATGTTGGTGAATGGGAGCTTATACGAATGAAAAAAAAAGGGTTCTTCTCCAGACAATCAACGAACCTATTCCGCCCGATCACTAGCGATATAAAGACGGGGATGTTTGAAAATTCCCCCTCTCTTTCAGACTAGTTGGCATCTCCTCTGATTTATACTGTGGCTACTAGTTGCTTTTGTACGTAAGTGTTCTCGACGAATACTCAAATCACATTAACATGTTCTTCTACCATATTACCATATACTAGACTGTGTACCTGTATCAAACGAGGAAAAAATTGTTTGAGACGATTAAATGATGAAACTTTCAATATGAAAGATTTTTTCCTCTCTTACAGACTATCGCTTGATATACAAACAGTGATACACTTACGTATTATAGAAGCCTGCTATGGAATGATACTTACCTGACCTTGTCTTACAAAACTGTTCACCACTATAGTAGTTCAATTATCACCAAGAGCCCAACTATTATGGTTCTGCGTTAAGCTAAGATTCGTTAATATTTCCAGATAGGTATAAAATATTTTTTTGGTGGTCTTGATAGAATCAAAATTTCTAGTAACTAGCATTCAAAAGGGAAATTATGAATCATCATCATCCATATATACAGCTTTTTACCCCATAAATTGAGTAAAATTGTTTAACCAAGTCACCTTGGTTAAAATACCAGTATGGTTTGAATCATGAATCTATGATAAAAAACAGGTCAAGCAAGTCGTTGAGGCAAATTGGAAAAAAGAGCTGATCAATGAATAAGTTGACTTTTTTGGGTCTGTTATCACTGGAAAGATAAGCATGAATGCTGTTGGAAACAAACTAAGGGACCAATTTAGCATAAAATTTCATTGTAACCCACCTCCAATTAAAAAAATTATTTGGGATTTTAAAAAAACTGACAATCTCAGAGATAAGTAAGTGGTAGCAAAATTTTTAGTTTCAACTATGGACGATGAAGTCTGGAAAGATAGATTCATATGAATGTCAGAAAACATAAATAAGCTAAATCCAGCAACAGTGTTTAAACCAGTTTGTTCTGGGTAGCGGCGATTAAAAGTATTGACAGTTCTCACTCGAAGATACACGTGCACAAATATTAATTTTCGCAATATTGTTATTTCTATGTGATTATTTGCTTCTTTCATATCATAAAGTATTAATCATTTTTATAGTACTTTACCTGTTCAAACCAACCCGCACTCATCTGTGTTGCTTGTAGAACAATATACTCGTTGATATGTTCTCTGGTGTTTGTGGCATCTGATAAATGCATAAACCAGTGGATAAGATAAACAGTTTCACTTAAATCTTCTGGAAGGTTTTTAGATTCGACATACACCTGTGGTGGTAATGCAGGGGGGGGGTATCGAAGAGTGCTCCGATGGAATGTTATAGAAAAAGAAAAAACAAATATAAAAGCGTCAATAAAACAAAACGTTGAATAGTTGCATGCATAAAGGTATTATTTAATCGGTACGAATATAACGTGATATTTGAAAAAAGGCGATAAGGTGGTAAGGGAAACACTACTTTAAGCTAATCAAGATTCCTGTAACATATATATATATATATATATATATATATATATATATGTATATATATATATATATATATATATATATATATATATATATATATATATATATATATATATATATAGAGATAGATAGATAGATAGATAGATTGATAGATAGATAGATAGATAGATATAGATATCAATGTATATCTATCTATGAACTACACAAATCTAAAACAAATACTGGCTCCGCAATGCCCATGATAGAGATTCGTGGTGAATCCTGGGGGAGGTGTATGTCCAACGACGGATGTTAAAAGACTGATTATGGTATGTATCTAAATCTATCTATCTATCCCTTTCTCTCTTTTCTCTCTCTCTCTCTCTGTATATATGCATCGATAGATCGATAGATAGATAGATAGATGGATAGATAGATTCATACATACATACAGAGAGAGAGAGAGAGAGAGAGAGAGAGAGAGAGAGAGAGACAGAGACAGAGACAGAGAGACAGACAGACAGACAGACAGACAGAGAGAGAGAGAGAGAGAGAGATATGATAATGCCAGATATAAATTAACTCAGTATTTGTATTATGTTACAGCTCAAAAATAATATTACAAGCTAAATATTGAAATTTGAACTTGACGTGAGGTGGTGTTTGATTAACATCACTGTGAGCCATGCTAATGTAACTATTTTGTTTTTAAATCCCCAAAACGGTTGCATGGTAAACAACCAATGATCCCAATAAGAGGAATTCACACATACTGCCATAATATCCAATTTTGTGTAAAACAACAACAAATAATCCTCCAAACACATCGGAAAAAATACAGGAATTACATGAACGGATATTCGAATATAATTGACTGAAACGATCTAAATATTTGAAAATTTCGGAAAAATATGTTCAGTGCATACTGCTGTAAAGTTTATTTATATATATCTATAAATATGTCTCTATCTATCTATCTGTCTCTCTCTATATATATTTATGTGTTACAGGAGTCTTGATTAGCTTAAAGTAGTGTTTTCCTTACCACCTTATTGTATTTTTTCAAACATCACGTTATAGAAGTAACAAATGATGATTTGATTTCTCCCTTTACTCTCTCTTTTTTCTCAATGGCAAAAATTGGGCAGCAAAGAAAGATGATGGAAGGCTGAAGCGTAAGCGCGCATGACTTCGTGTTACTGTTAAATCAGGTAATTTTATGCGACAAAATCGAACGTGATTATTCCATTGGTTTTTGTAATTCAGTATTTTCAACCATGATCATTAAAGATTTTACAACTATTTCCAATCATCTTAATATTCGGTTGGTTTTCAATCGTAACCCATGTAAGGCCATCAACATACTACAATAAGCAAACAGCCCAAGTTGGAAGAGAAGACTTCGGCTTCTGCGTAAATGATTACTTTTCTATTTATTCTGTTGGATGAGAAGAAATAAAGAACATTTTTTCTATGTTGCTTATTTTGAAGTTCTGTTTTTCAAAGGCAACACTGGCTATCCTTGAAAGTATATATGATATATAACTGTAGACACTGACGTCATCATAGTATGAAATTCACACTGGTATTGAACAGAGATGTCTCGGCGAAGTAATGTGCAAATCAGTATTATCCATCTAACCTTGGATAAATATCTAATGCGACAAATATATTCAATCATATTTTTGCTTCATTAAATTATGATTTTTTCCAAAGATTTAATAACAGAATAATTTTCTGCAACCATTGCATAAAAATTAACACATTTCTGGCTTCTTTTAATGTTCTTTTAAAAATTCAGGTATTAACACGTTTTGGCTTTTACTGAAAACTTTTGCAAAAAATCTGGTATTAATCATCTTAATAGGTTACCCTCGGAAGGGTTAAGCTAGCATTAATTACTATTTACCAATAAAGTAGATTATTTCTATTTTTTAAGTTTTTATTCCCGCTAAGTGCTAGGCAGCGTTTCGTTGTCAACTGGCCAAAACGTAGATCGATAGGAAGGGAAGGAGACATGATGGATTTATTTTTTCTAAGCTGAAAGTATTCGGAAAAAGAGTGAAACGTTGGCAAGAGGAAAGAGGAAATAGAGTGTGGAGCGGGAATGAGGGGAAAGGGAAGGAGGGAAAAGGGAAGGAGGGGAAAGGGAAGTCGGAATTTCAAAAGATTCAAAATTAAATAATACGTCCGCGTTTACGCGACAGATAATACAATTTGAAATTTAAACAATACTTTTCAAGTTAAACATATGCTTCACCAAATTTAGTTAAAAGTATAATGTTTCGAGTAAATGTTATAAAGACAGAATTAAGTTCTGTGGTTGCTAGAGTAATGGAATCACGTAATTTCGTATAAAAGCTCCGAAGCTGTCAGGATACACGATCTATTTAACTAAATTGACGAAATCAATTTAGCTGGTTTGTGGAACGCATATGCACATACATATAAAGCTCCGTGCAGAAACGACAAAACCTGGCGAGTGATGAAGCAAGAAAAGAGGAGAGAGACACTGTGTGTGTGTGTGAGAGAGACAGAGCGAGAGAGAGAGCGAGCGAAGTAGAGAGAGAGAGAGAGAGAGAGAGAGAGAGGGGGCTGTGTAACTGGGACGGAAGTATTGATTGGTTGTTAGATATAGAAGACAATGACCGTTGGTATTTTGTGTTTAAATTTTATTCACATAAGTCCTACCAAATTGTTGGCGTTTGATTAGTAGAATTGAAATTTCATTCAAGGCACTTGTGTGCCTTCCCAAACAACCAATCAACTTTCTCTCTGTCACAATCGGGCGACTTGGCCTCCCCATCCCGGGCAGGAGTTTGGTCATCCAATAGAAACCGTCACGTGATCAACATCTTTTTGAATTGAGCCATGTTTGGGGTGATCAATTCAACAAATGGAAAAAAAAAGTTTGATCTATCGATTGGGCAGCGATCATTAAAAACGTCTGAATTTAGGAAAAAAAAACAAGTATGAAAACTGCTGGACACAAGCTAAGAGAACAATTTAGCATAAACTTAGATTGCAAATCGAACCCCTATTAGAAAATCTATTTCATCTGTGCGGCCTGAATCCATGTTACATACATAGCCAGCCAGCCAGCCAGATCAACTTGAAAACTGATGAAAAATATGTTTAGAGTTCTGGTTGAATGTCTCTAATAATTTGTAGATAGAGCGCTTAACTAAAGAGAATCGCACGTTTCCATATATATATATATATATATATATACATATATATATATGGAGAGAGAGAGAGAGAGAGAGATAGATAGTACAAATCACGTTTGCAATATATCATATACTATAATATAAAGTAACGTCTGATACGCAATGGATTTATTTCATTGAGTGCTCGATAAATTTAACTTTAAACTATAAATGTTAAGTTGGTTTGGAGTAGATCAGGAAATATAGTTAAGAATATATTTGCCCAAACAGGGCAGACACATGACCGTATTTGTGTAGCGAATCTACTTTCTGCTATATATATATATATATATATATATATATATATATATATATATATATATATATATATATATATATATATATAATCAGCTATTATGAGTCCTTTGCTGGAAAGGCCTTTACATCTGCTTCAAAAACGAGATTAATTGCGCCAATCACCATAAACTGCTATAAACTTAGAACTACCCACTGAAAACCTCTTTAGGGGGAATCGACATAATAAAGAATGAACTTCAGTATTTCATCTCTGCATCTTGAGTCTGGTCTTTTCCTACAACGTTTACTGTCTCACAGGCACCACTCAGGGAGATATTTTCCCCATCTGTTGTCCCCTTCTCCTGTTATGAACCCTACCCATCTCCATGTTTCTTGCTTAATTACATATTCGAGTTCTTCAACCTTGGTCGTCCCTCTGATCAATGTTGATCTTTTTCCATTGCTTGGAGATATTCCTAACATTGCACTTTCCATTTCTCTCAGCACATCATCTGGTAAACATAAAAGGAAGACAGAAAGTGAACGGGTGTGTTTGCGTATTAGAAACCGTCAATCGAAAACTATCACTCAGACTTTCTTCAGTTTTCAAGTTGGTCTGGCTGGCTGGCTGGATATGTGTGCATCAAGCGTACCGGCTGCGCTAGTAGAATTTAGAGGGCTGAAAATTTAAATATCTACTCGTTATTTATTAAAAAAAATGGTATGTTTTTCTTCTTTAAATTACGCCCCTAAATAGATTTTCAGTGAGGGTTTTAATTTTCATCATAAATTTTACGAAATTCGTCCCTTGGTGTGTGTCTAGCAGCATCCGCGCTTGCTCAGATCACTTCCACACTGAAGTCGACAGAAGTAACTTCTTCACTGATCACCCCTTTTACCAATCGTTCAATCGATCTCCACAACGGGGTATGCTGTCAGTGAGGTTGCTCATGTGACAGTTTTTATCGAGTGACTATCGATGAAATTTTACGAAAACGGCTAATCCTCGAAAAAAAAATGTATTCTGATTATTTAAATCCTAAAAAAATAGAGCTTATTGCTTACGGATAAACGCGTAATTGGAAGACCCCAATCTAAAAGTTCCCCTTTTTTTCAAAGAAAAGACGTTAAATATGTTTATTCTGATAGAAGTCAGCATTGCAATACTGAGTAACGAAGGGAGATAACCCGAGCCTTTTCTTCGAAAAAATGAACCACTGTCTCGATTTCCAAATTCGACACTATCCAAATACCTGACTTAGGTAAGTCTTAGAGATGTCGATATATTACGCTGTGAATCTTATTGTTGTCTTTACCAATAAAATGACACACACACACGCACACACATATGTACACGTATGTGTATATATATACATATATATATATATATATATATATATATATATATATATATATATATGCATTCACATATACACATACACACATACTTGCAGATATGTGTGCATATGTATGTGTATGTGTATGTGTGTGCAAGCATGTGTGTTACTTTATTTAAAGTCTCTGAGACATCCTTTATAAAACTAGTACAGAGTGGAATATAATATTTTAAGCGAAATGATCTCCACATTAACATTGCTTTAATGTAGGGTGTGTATTTATCTGAGAGAGAGAGAGAGAGAGAGAGAGAGAGAGAGAGAGAGAGAGAGAGAGAGAGAGAGAGAGAGAGAGAGAGAGAGAGAGAGGGGAAGGAGGGGGGAATTAACTGATTTGAAAATAAAACGGCTTCTTTGACGCTAACCACTTCAGGCATTTGCATTTGTATCCAGAAAATCATGGAATTTTGATCGATTTTCAAAGTGTTAAGTTTTGGAGAGACAAAAAAAAGAAAAAGAAAAAGAAAAAAAAAGGGAAGCAAACTGCGCTATCGGCAAATCATAAATAGAGTCACTTACGAATTTCTTGGAAATTTGATAAACCTGTTTGTTGCAATGAAGAAGTGATCAGGAAAGTCCGTTCCAAAAGACGAAAGGAGTGGGGGAGGCAGGAAAAACAGAGAGGGACTGAACTGAATACGAAGGGATAAAATAAGGTAAAGAGAGGAAAGAGGAAAAAAGCAAGATTGTTCAGGTACTGAATGAATTCAAAAGAAATAAGAAAAAGAAAGAAAGAAAGTAATTCATTATCCTTAAATCATAAGTGGAATCAACGGGCAAGTTTTTGTTTTTTTTAGATTTTAATTATCAGTGTCTGGAAAGCAAAGGTATTTTTATATTTTTTCGTTGACTACGAATAAGGGAGAAGAGTAGAGGGAAAAACAAAAGGCGATTACTACAGAGGAGGAAGGGGGAGAAAGGGGGGGATGAGGTTGGGGAGAAAAATTAATGATAAAATCAGACCAATCACGTAAAAATGTTAGAGAGAAAACAAAGAAACGTCTGGTTAATCACTAAATTGAAACCGTCATACAACCAATGTATCCTCGCAGCATGTTTGGGATGATCAACAGAAAAAAATGGAAAAGTGGTGATCGATGAATAAGTAACTTTTTTTGCATTTTTGGTCCAGTGAACGCTGAAAAAAAAAGAAAATTAAAAAATCAAGCTGACACAAACTAAGGGATTAATTTAGCATTAGATTAGATCTATAAGACAGATTGTGCCCTCCACACAACTCAAAACCAAATTTGATGGGGAAGTGCCTCCCGGCTACATTAGTGCGACCTGTACGCGTGGTATATTAATTGTCAGCCAAGATTGAAAACTTATAGAAACCAATGTTGATAGTTTTGGTGACAGTTTTGGTTGACAGTGTCTCATAGACCAACGAAGGGAAAGATGAAAAAAGCTACGATTATTATTAAACGAAAAAAAAGGAAGAAAGGATAAGAAAAAGACAAAACAACGAAAAAAAAAAGAGATTAAATGGAGGGAGGAATATTAAAAATTAACTGGTTCAAATTAACTTTGTATGACATCCAATGTATTGCGTCACGAATTATATGAATTATACATTTTAGAACAAATCCAGAGATATTTTTCTACAAGTTAAGGGTAATTTGCACGTATAATTTAAAACGAAACCTCAGGGAAAACACAAAATTTGAAACCTGTTTACAAGAAATGAGTGAACAAAAAATTGCTCACTACTAAGTCGGTGTGTTGTTTATAAAAGACTGAAACAAAAGATGCCTTTGCCCACTTTCTTATTACCCATGACAGAATGCTCCACTCCATATTATAGGTTTTAGTCCAATGGTTTATTTTACGGAGGCCAAAAATAAGTGTTAAGCGAAACAGCTATAAACAATATGCCCACAAACTTATAAAGATTCAATTTTAAAGGATTAAGAGAATTGTAATATTGATATCATAATCATTATAATTACTATGATTATCATTGATGACAAATGTGCAATAATATCTCCCTTGCTAAAAATTTAAAAGAAAAAGGGAAACAAGACTGTTAACGTTTTTAAATTTGTTTTACGTTGGAATTTTGACTGAAGATTGTATGCAATGTATCGAAATCTTTTGTTTCGAAAAGTTTTGTTTTATTAAATTCATTAACTGAATACCTGCTTTGTCCAAAACCAGAATAGAAAGATAAATAGAAACCAGATAGCATTTCATTCAATTTATATTTAAAATCGATTTATATCACTTTTTGCTCTAGAGGATAAAGGGGGTTTGGCTAATTTATATAAAGAATGAGGATAATATTAAAAAGGATCATGGAGGCATAGTTAAAAACGGACGTTAATGCAAGAAAAAAGCAGGGCTTACTCCCCAAAAGAGGTAGAGCTGATGTAAAAAAGTGAGGGTCTGATGTTAACAAGTCGTAGAAGAAGGAGAGATATAATGTGAGAACTGGGGGAGTAATGGTAAGGGGAAGGGGAATGGTGTAAGAAAAAGTGGACTGTATTTAAAAAGGGGGGTTAATGATGAAAAAATGGACCAACTGTGAAAAAAAAAAAACCCCAAACGTTGCAGGTTGTAATTGAGAAGGGTTTGATGTTATAAAGGAGAGAAGAGTTTACACTTTATTTTGACCCCGTAAAACTAAGGTAAATGTCCCCCTGAATTTAGAACCTTAAGAACAAGACTTCCTATGAAAAATTTTACCCCACGATTTCAGAAATTTCAACTAAATTTTGACTTTTAAGAATGAAAATAAACGTCCCCTTTAGATTGTTACATTTTGACCCCCAAGAGCAAAAAAAAAAAATTCTTTTGATTTCAATCATTGGAAGTGGAAAAAAATCCTCCCCTCGATTTTGACCCCCCGAAAGTGAGGAATATATCAACCCTCAACATTAACTCTTGATTGTAAAAATGGAATTTCCTTTGATTTCGACCCCTAAAAGTATGTGAAAAAGTTTCCCCCTCGATTATGACACCCTAACAGTGAAAAAGCAACTCCCCACTCAATTTTGACCCCTAAAAATAGAAAAACTTGGCTCCCATGTTCACCATTTGAAGTAAAGAAATTCCATCGATTTTGATCTTCAAAAGTGGGGAAAAAAATTATCTTCCGACTTTTATCTTTAAAATCAGAAAAAAAATCCCTTTTGATTTGATCCTTAAAAATGAAGAAAAATTCCTCCAATTTTGATTGTTAAAAAAAAAAACACTTTTTGAATTTGACCCTGAAAATGAAAAAAAATCCCCCCATGAGTTTAGACCCCTAAAAAAAACCCTTATTTTAACCCATAAAAATAAAAGTAAAATCCCTTGGAT
This sequence comes from Thysanoteuthis rhombus, assembly GCA_963457665.1. Classification (NCBI taxonomy): domain Eukaryota; kingdom Metazoa; phylum Mollusca; class Cephalopoda; order Oegopsida; family Thysanoteuthidae; genus Thysanoteuthis; species Thysanoteuthis major. The sequence continues at coordinate 14,734,633 of OY735211.1, forward strand.
TTCAATATCAAAAAGTGGAAAAACTTTTTCCTTCGATTTTGATCGCAAAAAGTGAAAGGAAAAATCTTCCCCCATTTTCTACTCTTGAAGTAAGATAGATCCTTTGCATTTGGATCCCTAAAAAGGGCATGGTTTGCTCTTAATCTGGACCCCCTTAACTCGAAAAAAAATTCCTTCCTGATCCTGACCCCTGAATGTAATCCTCTCAACTTTAATACTGAAAAAAAAACCCACAAAAACAAACAAACAAAACAAATACATCCCCTTTGATTTCTACCCCTGAAAATGGGAACAGAAAATTTGACCGACCCCATTCTGACTACTGAAAGTGAAAAAATCCCTTGGATTTTGACTCTTAGAAGTTAAGAAAAAAATGTTCCCTCGATTTTGAACCCTAAAAGTGAAGAAAAATCACCCTCTCAACATCGACTCCCGAAAGTAAAGAAAAAAATTCCCCTCGATATTGACCCCTAAAAGTGTGAAAAATACCTCTCAATTTTGAAACCTTAAGACTGAAAAATCTTCCATCGATTTTGGCTCCTTAAAGCAAACTAAAAATAAATTCCCAATGATATCGACACATGAAACTACAAACCTATGTAGAAGTTACCCCCCTCCCCCACTCAGATTATGACTCATAACAGTATGAAAAATCTCATGGATTTCAACCCCAAAAAGTTTAAAAAAATAATCTTTCCATTTTGACTTTTAAAAGGGAAAAATCCACCAAGAAAAGAAGAATAGAAAAGAGAAAAAGAAAACAAAACAAAAAAAAAATCTGATTTGAACGCCTGAAAAGGAAAAGAAAAATGAATTTCCCCAAGATGTCGGAGTGAAAATTGAAAGTTCCTCATTGATTTTGACCTCCAAAGTCGGAAAATAAAAGTTTCCCCCATGTAATTGACATAACCTCTGATTTCCAAATTTCGTGTTCTGAAAAAAATGTACTTTAACCATACTACGTTAAAACACACACTAATCAAAACACCGTCATTTAAAGTATACAATTACAACTAATAAACATCACGATATGAGATATGCTAAAAAATATTTCAGTTTCTTCCTCAACAAAGAACGCATTTTTTTTTATCTCGAGGATTGAGTTAAGAAAGAAAAGATTTTGTTACGTCAAATTTTTATCTCCGAGGATCGAGTTAAGAGAAGAGAATGAAAAAGATTCTTTTCTTTTGTCATCAAAAGGTATTTTTTATTTTACCATTGATGAATAATCTTATAAAAAGACCCCTTCACTGATTTGAAACCACCTAAACCCAAATTTTGGTGAGTGGTTTTCAAAATCTGATTTGCCAAAAACACTTCTGGCAGATCAAATCCGTACCCACGAAGAAGTTTATTGATTTACATGAAGTAATTTTTATGGTAGGCGAGTACATACATATAGACAGAGGAATAGACATACACACAGACGGACCTTTGGTGAATCGTAATGAGATTATATCATATTTGAAAAGATCTACACAGTCTAGTTCTTTTTCTTCTTGTATTTTCATGTCAGTTTCCTGCTTGGTGTTGCTGAAGACTGAGGAACACGAAGTCTCTCCATGTCCTCAATCCTCCTCTCAACACTTACAGCCAGCAGCTGTGCTGGGGCTTTCAGTTTCACACCAGTTGCCTGGTGGGCGTCGCTGAGGGTTGAGTGACAAAAGGACTCCTCAGGTCTCGGGCCCTACTTTCATATCCTCCTCACATCACATCATTGATTTGAACCATCGTCATCACGCCTCTTCCATCCTTGCTGTTAAGCCATTACTGACAACTGGAAGTCGTTGATCTCATATTTCCATTACACTCCTCAGTATTCGTGCAGTTTCCAGTAGTGCTGAGGCCTGCATACTTTCAATCCTCTGTTTTATTTCCAGTTGCTCAAACCTTGTTAACAGGGTCTTTGGTATGGTTCGAAGCACACATACCTTTAATGGTACTAACCTGATTTTCATGCTCCTCACCAGTTCTTTTGCCAAGTCCTGGTATTTCCTTAGCTTTTCACTCTTTCCTATTTACTTTGTGATCCACAGGCACAGTCGTGTTTATTATTTGTCAGTTTCCATCTCCCTTGTCCATGACTACCAGGCCCAGCTTTTCTCGCTTGGATGGGGTGGTCAGTTTTGATGTCAAGGTCCCAGTGCCATTATTGGCTTCCATTTTCTAGGATTGTCTCCAGTTTGTGCTGATGTCCATTTCTGTACTTCTACTGGGTTAGTTAACTACATTCACTACTTAAGTGGTTTACATTTTCGTCCTATTCTCCTCATAAGCTGTATTTGCTCTTTGTTTGGGCTCTGTCAATTTTTGTCTTGACATAGATTGTCCAGATGCATTTGTTTCGGGCTGGCATGATGAGCTATCCCCTTTCTCTCGTCATGTTGCTTCTTTGTAGCCATAGGCACGATCTCTCCTCGGCAATATTTTGTATATGTCTTTTGAATTCACCGTGTAGTTCTGTTCTTTTCCCATATTCTCTTGTTGTCTTGAGGCACTTTTTATAATGTCTTTTCTACTTGCTTGCACATTTGCATTTTCACACCAGTTGCCTGGTGGGCGTTGCTGAAGACTGAGTAACAGCAAGTCTCCTCACGTCTTCAGCCTCCCTCTCAACGCTTTCACACTCATCAGCAGTGCTGGGGTTTTCAGTTTCACTGGCGGGTGCCACTGAAGGCTGTGACGGTAAGCCTCCTCAGGTCTCCAGTCCTCATCTCATATCACAGCAGCGATGTGATTCGTATCGTCTCAATCTACCTCAGCTTTACTTACACATGCCTTTTTTCATCCTAGCCCATTGCTGGCGACTGGGGGTCACAGGTCTTATACCTCAAGTACCCTCTCCAGTATTCGTGCTGACCTAAGCAGTACTGTGGTCTGCACAGTCTTCAATGTTTCCAATGTCTTTAGGACAGTTCCCAGTGCGCCTATTCTTATTAGTACTACCCTGACTTTAATGTCCAACATTTTTTTTTGTTCACTTGCCAAGGTCACATTTTCCACATAGACGGTATTTGCTGTTTCTTTGAGTTTTGTCGATCTCTGATCTGACATAGTTTATTGCATTTGTTTTTGGCTACCATTATGAGCTAGTTTCTCTCATTGGATTTTCGTTTATGTCCATGATCTTTTGTTTGAGACATTTTCTACCTATCTTTTGATTTCCGTGTAGTTTTTTTCTGTTCCCATTATTCTGTCCTTGTTGTCTACTACACTACTCCCTCGTTTGTTACATTTTTTTCTTGTTTGATGGTACTGTTTCAAGTGCTTCGTATAATATCTGCTTGCCTGCACATACTCTCCGAATTTAGTTTTGGCATTTTGACATATTCTTCGATACTGATGACTTCTCTACCGTTTTGTTCACTCCTCACATGAAGTCGATCAGTATCATCTCTTGGGGTTAGAGCCTTGTGTATTATCATAGGTTTCTTCATTCGGTGGTAACGATTGGAGTTCTTCTTTTGTCCATTTAAACAATGGACCTGTGTATCTCATTAACGATACTGACAATATGTCCATTCCTTTTATCAGATAAAATCATTTTTATCCTTGGAAGGTATTCTTCCCTTATTTTCTCTTTCATTTCATCCTGTTTTATCGCGTGTCATTCCAGAACTTCCGGGTATTTATATCGGTCCAGTATGGTCAATGCTCAGATCTTTTTGTTGTCCGGTAATTCGATTCCTTCTGCTGGTATTATTATTATTATTATTATTATTATTATTATTATTATTATTATTATTATTATTATTATTATTAGGAATCTCACACCAGTTGCCTGGTGGTAACCGCTGGAGTTTGAGTGACAGCGAGTCTCCTCAAGTCTCCAGCCCTCCTCTCCTAGTACTAGCAGGTCGCAGTAATTCTGCGATTTACAGTTTCACACCGGTTGCCCAGTGGTTATCGCTGAGGGCTGAGTGACAATAAGTCTCCTCAGGTCTTCAGCTAACGTCTCCTCCCTCTTTCGCATATCATGACAGAGCTACAATTCGTTGCAGTACTTATATCTCTAGCACCTTCCTCAGTACCCGTGCAGTTCCCAGTAGTGCTGTGGTCTGTACGGTCTCTATCCTCCCCCTAATCCCGATCTCCTCCAGTCTCTCCCTCAGCGTTTTGGGGACAGTTCCTAGTGCTCCCACTATGACTGGTACTACCCTGGTTTTCATGTTCCACATTTTCTTTAACTCCCTTGCTAGGTCCTGGTATTTTTCCCTTTTTTCACCCTCCTTCTTTTTTACTCTATGGTCTGCAGGCACAGCCACGTCTACTATTTGGCAGGCCTTCTTTTTTTTGTCTACTATTACTAAGTCTGGCCTTCTTGCCTGGATGAGGTGGTCAGTTTGGATGTCAAAATCCCACAGTAGTTTGTGGTTGTCATTGTCCAAAACTGCCTCTGGCTTGTGCTGATACCACTTTTCCCCATGGTTGAATCCCATTTGTTTACTTAGTTCCCAGTGTATCATCGTTGCTACTCTATCGTGTCTATGCTTATACTCCTTCTGGGCGAGTTGACTACATTCACTAGTTATGTGGTTTACTGTCTCATCTCTTTCACCGCACATGCGGCATTTGCTGTTTGCCTGTGTTCTGTCGATTTTAGCTTTTATGTAGTTTGTCCTTATGCTTTTGTTTTGGGCTGCCATGATGAGCGATTCTGTTTCTCTCTTAAGGTTTCCCTTTCGTAACCACGTCCATGATTTCTCGTCTGCTATATCTTTTATCTGTCTTTTAAACTCGCCGTACAATTTTTTCCCTTCCCACTTTTCTTTTCTAGTTTGCTGTACCGTTCCATTGCTTTCTACTTTGTTTGTTGCACTATCCCTCGCGCTCTTTATGATTTCTTCACTATTTGTTTGCACATATCTATCTAGGACTACTCTAGCTCTCTGGACACAATCTTCTATGCTGATGAGCCCCCTACCACCTTCTTTTCTCTTAACGTATAGTCTATCTGTATCATCCCTAGGGTGTAATGCTTTATGCATCGTCATAAGTTTCCTTGTTCGCCTATCCATTGATTGGAGCTCTGACTTTGTCCATCCTAGGAATGGTCCTGTATACCTAACTACTGACACAGCCCAGGTGTTCATTCCTTTTATTAGATTTCTGCTATTTAATTTGGTTTCTAATATTTTCCTTATCCTTCTAAGGTATTCCCTCTTAATTTTCTCCTTCATCTCTTCCCGTTTTATCGTGTCACATTCAAGGACACCTAGGTACTTGTATCGGTCTTGTGCAGTCAATGCCCTAATCTTGTTGTTGTCCGGAAGTTCAATTCCCTCAGTCATTGAAAGCCTTCCTTTATGCATCACCATTATTGCACATTTTTCTATCCCAAACTCCATTCCTATGTCCTCACTATATTCCCTTACTTCGTTGAACAGAGTCTCAAGCTCTCCCCTGTTTTTCGCAAACAATTATTATTATTATTATTATTATTATTATTATTATTATTATTATTATTATTATTATTATTATTATTATTATTATCATTATTATTATTATTATTATTATTTGGAATCTCACACCAGTTGCCTGGTGGTAACCGCTGGAGTTTGAGTGACAGCAAGTCTCCTCAAGTCTCAAGCCCTCCTCCCCCAGTACTCATAGGTCGCAGTAATTCTACGATTTACAGTTTCACACCGGTTGCCCAGTGGTTATCGCTGAAGGCTGAGTGACAATAAGTCTCCTCAGGTCTTCAGCTAACGTCTCCCCTCTCTTTCGCATATCATGACAGAGCTACAATTCGTTGCAGTACTTATATCTCTAGCACCTTCCTCAGTATCCGTGCAGTTCCCAGTAGTGCTGTGGTCTGTACGGTCTCTATCCTCCCCCTAATCCCGATCTCCTCCAGTCTCTCCCTCAGCGTTTTGGGGACAGTTCCTAGTGCGCCCACTATGACCGGTACAACCCTGGTTTTCATGTTCCACATTTTCCTTAACTCCCTTGCTAGGTCCTGGTATTTTCCCCTTTTTTCACCCTCCTTCTTTTTTACTCTATGGTCTGCAGGTACAGCAACGTCTACTATTTGGCAGGCCTTCCTTTTTTTGTCTACTATTACTAAGTCCGGTCTTCTTGCCTGGATGAGGTGGTCAGTTTGGATGTCGAAGTCCCAGAGTAGTTTGTGGTTGTCATTCTCCAGAACTGCCTCTGGCTTGTGCTGATACCACTTTTCCACATGGTTGAATCCCATTTGTTTACTTAGTTCCCAGTGTATCATCGTTGTTACTCTATCGTGTCTATGCTTATACTCCTTCTGGGCGTGTTGACTACATTCACTAGTTATGTGGTTTACTGTCTCATACACCAGTTGCCTGGTGGTTACCACTGTAGGTTGAATGACAGCAAGTCTTCTCAAATCACCAGCCCTCCTCTCCACATTCTCCACCAGCCCTCTTCTCCACATAGTCCAGAGCAGCACTGTGGTTTACGATTTCACGCCAGTTGCCCGGTGGTTATCGCTGAATGCTGAATGACTGTAAGCCCCCCCCCCGGTTTTCAGCCCTGCTCTCATCTAATCACTCCCTCACCTATGACAACAGTACTCTGGTTCGTACCTTCTGCAGCATTTGGGTGTTTTGTTTTCGTTTTTTGTTTCTTGTTTTTTCTTTTCCCTCCTCTTCTGTTCGCCCACTGCTTATAGCTGGGATCGTAGACCTTATATTTTTAGCATTTTACTCAGTATTCGTGCAGTTATTAGCAATGCTGTGGTCTGCACAGTAAGGATAAGAATAATGAATGAATCAATAAATAAAATGCTTCCATGGGCATCTGCGTATCCCAATTTTTTCAATCAAAATTACCATCACCATGGATGAAGCAACACCAAAAAGCAATATATGTATATGTATATATATATATATATAATATATATATATATATATATATATATATATATATATATATATATATATATATATATGTATATATATATATGTATATATGTATATATATATATATATATATATATATGTATGTATGTATGTATGTATGAATGTATGTGTGTGTGTACACTGGTTGTTCTTAAATGAAGAGATGAAATTTAATATTTATTTCTTCCTAACAAATCGATAATCCCAGCTATTTTTAGAAGTACACACAAAAGGAAATAATTAAAACATACAAAGAAAGGAAGGTTTAGACGAAAATAGAAGAGGGTAAAAAGAAGGGGTGAGGATCTACGAATATATAGATGAATAAGGCAAAGTGAAAGTTTTGTTAAAAGAAATGAAAGAAGAAAAAGTTTGAAAATGCAGGAACATATAAAGATGAAGAAATAACGGGAAAAAATACGAATAATTAAGAATTTACGAGTCAAAGTAAAAAAAGGAACAGAAGAAAAGGTACTCATGACTAAAGAAAGAGAGAACGAAGAAAAGAAAAAAGGAAAGACACAAGAGAAGATAATGTTTGAAGAATAGAGTGAGTAAAGATTAGAGAGACAGGAAAGAGATAATAACTGGAACAAATGAAGGAGTTCTGAAGAAAAAAAACAAAAAAAAATACAACAAAAAACGAAGAAAGAAAGAGAAAGGAGCACAAAATAAATAAACAGTTAAAGAGAGTGAGGAAGAAGAGGAAAAGGCGCACGGAATTTATTTTTATAGAAAGCAAAGTAGGTATACGGTAGATTTGGGTTTCGGGGACCAGGTATACGGTAAAGTCTCCATTTCTACCACCAGACCCACAAAAAAGTAACGAAGGTTTAGCAGTCGGGAAAAGAAGATCATGAACAGGTCAGAAATAAATAGCGAAACAGAGAGTTAAATAAACAAACAAGAAGAAAAAAATAGAAAAACGTTTTGAAAATCAATTTAAATTATCGATCGCTTGGATACGAGAGTAAATGTCCGATGTGGTTTCGTGAAAAGTAAAGACATCCAAATCCAAATGTCTTTTACTGATCTGCAGGTCTGAGAAAGAAAAGTCGAAGGTAGTTACCTTATGTATGGTCAGGATAAAGAGATCAGTTCAGTTTTAAATTCACTTAAACTTATAGACATGACATCTCACCAAGAGCGACCTAAGAAAACAGATGAGTAGATAAGAGAAAAAATAGAGCTTATGAAATTATAAAATATGCTGAGAATTAAATTTCACTCTCGGTACTCAGAATGGTTTTTATAATACTACTACTAAGTATCTGTACTTATATACGTAACAAAGTTAGAAAACATAAACACATATAATCATATATATGACGGGGTAACATAGAGCATCTGCACAAATTCTTATAAAATGTATATGAGAAAAAATCATACATTACCACATCGTATGTATACAAGTTATCTTGATATGAAAACATAGTAGAGAATATGTGTGCACATTTTTATCTATTTGGGTGCGATAGTCACTTTATTCTGGTAAAATGCAGGCTTGACTAAATAGCAGTTTCACCTGAGAAGAGATACGCATATATCAGTATGTTTATGCATGCATCTGTGAGTGAGTATGTACTCTATGTGTTCATACACATGCCGGTTGTGTTCAAAGCTGACGTATATGTGTGTGCTGGGCAACATTTCATACTGACAATCACAATGTTCTTAGTAATTGACTTTTCAGCATTTCACCGATGGGGAGGTGGCATTTAATCCAACTTGGTTAAATAATTTGGGCCCTGCAGATCGTAAATTTGATCATTTTTCAGTGTTTTTTTTTTTACTTCAACCTGGATGCATTGACTTAATTAAATCTAACAAACGAATTTTGCATGGACATCGGTCTGATGAAATCCTTTGGCCAACCTGAGGCAAGAATTGAAATGAGCTTATCAGTACGCAAAAGTTATTCAATGTAGCAAGAGACTTTTTCGGGTCAAAGTCCACACGGGCAGCGTCACGAACGAGCAAACGTTTGTCTATGTGGGAAAGAGGAGCGCTCAAAGAATACGGGATAGAGACAGAGTAAATGGATTTCAGAAGTTTTGTGACCCACGTTTTTGTTATTCAGAAAAATAGCGCTACCAGTATGAATTATCCGTTTACACGACACCTGTCTCGATCTTCTGCTAACGCTATAATGCGAATCCAGGTTCTGTTGACGGCTTCGACGGCAGAAAATTATGCAACTGAAAAAAAACAAACAAACAAAAAAAAACAAAAACAAAACAAACAAACAAACAAACGGTATGCACATTTCCGGCTTATTCTTTTGAATCATCCGAATTCGCCAAACTTATATTCCCAACGAGCTGGCACAAGTCTTTATTATACTGCACCCACATTTGAACATATATATGTACCGGTATTGGGAAACACAAACACATATACTCATAGATATATGACAAGATAATACAGAGCATCGATGCACATTTCTATGAAGATATATAGAAAGAGAAATGTTCGTATATCACCACGTCATACTCATTTCTTTTTCATTCTATTTGATCCTTAATTTCATTGTACCCAACTTGGATCTTGCAGCTACATCACCAGAACTGCACATGCAAGGCACAGGGGCCATTTAACTTTTGTTTGAATTTCTGGAATGATGAATTAACCAACGTTTTCGCCATCAGGCCTACGAGAAGTAGTGTAAATCTGATGAAGAAAGGTAAATTTTTGCCAAGCCTAATAATACAGGTGTATGTGAAGCCACGAAAGTATTTTCAACCCGGGATTCTGCCAAAAGCTATGCAATTTCTCGTTGCCTCTATATGCATGTTTCTCTTTTCAATTCAATCGTTCCATTGTTCATTAACTTAAAAATTCTTTTTTAGTAATTTGAACAAGAAAAATCATGGCATTCAGCGCACAGATCACACTATAGGACAAAATTAAAATTAAAACGTTACCAGTATCATTTCCTTTTCCAAATCTTCAATTTATCATCACCATCATCATCATATCCATCTTCATCATCAGTCTATTAGCGTCCTTCGTTGGACGGCAAACCTCTCTATCATGGGTGTCACATACTTGCTGTATTTTTATAGTAACTCATACCATCTAGTCACGGTTTCGCATATGATCTCTAGTATCCATGTTTCCCCATTAAACAATGTATACATAGAATATATGTATTGTACGGACATAGATTCAGATAAATATTGAAATAGTATGACGTCCATGGTTTTTTTCTACATTACATGACGAAGCCGAATAGGTGAGTCATGTAAAAAAAAAATCTTTGTATATGTCATAATTCTTTAACATAAAATACGTGTATATTATGCCATGACCTCAGCAGGTGAAGCTCACTAATTCTTGTTAGGTTAACTTACATTTCAACGATCTTTCTGCAGTTTACAAAGACGTTCTTAGCACAGGTGTTCTCTCTATACAGAGTCATTATTCACAGGTCTACATTTTAAAGCCTTTCGATGTTTTCAGTCAAATGTTACAAACAAGACACATTCTATGTATACGTTGTTTAATGGGGAAACTGACAAGTACACTTAACCTTTTCTTTGTTCTTATCTTTTGGTCTAATAGAACTATACACAAGTATATACGAATATCTCGCTGTATCTATCGATCTGTCCACACACACACACACACACGTTAACAAATGGATATATATGATCCGACAGAATAATTATAAATTGCGTTATATCATATAGTAACCCTTATTTTAAATGATCTCCCGTCGTTACACGGTTAATGAATCACTTAGACTAGACAACGCTAATAGAAAAAACAATTAAAGAAAATGGGGCTACTGCTGGAATCGTTTCATTTCCCGCTGCAGTTTCATTTTCTTTAATTGTTTTTCTGTTTTCGTTGTCTAGTTCGAGTGATACATTAAGAGCGTAACGACGGGAGATCACTTCAAATAAGAGTCTCTATATAATATAACACAATTTATAATCACACTCACACACTCACTCACACACACACACACACACACACACACATATATATATATATATATATATATAGAGAGAGAGAGAGAGATAGATAGATGGATAGATAATGTACGTAATTCCTCAATTCTCCGGCAAAGTAATTTCGACAAGACTAATATCTACTTGATTCCGACAGAGACCAAAATTCGCCCACTCGTAAAAGAAAAAAAAAATCTCTATTGGCTTCGAATCCAACAGAAAGTTAAGCAAACATATATAATTGAATGAAACCATCACGACTTTTTTATGTTTCATCACTTTACATTGCACGCCTACGTATTAACTGAGTAGAGATAAAATTGTCTCAATGGAGCAAAGAGAAAAGTGACAATGTTATAAAACACAGTAGTCTTTTTTTCACTGTAGGGTGACACTTGCTACTAAAGTGGCCATTCTCTTAGTATGATCATTAGTAAGCTTCTCTTGCAGGCTATATTCCTAACAATGTACCGAGTTTGGCCCGTCATGGGTTCAGTATTAATGTGGTTTTGCGGAGAATAAGCTCTGTAAATAAAGGTTTCTGAAACAGCATTCTGGTTAGCAAAGGTAAAAATTACTAAGAAAGGTTCAAAAGACGGATACAAAATGTCGTTGACGAAAGATCATGGACATGGCTACGCAAAGGAAACCTCGAGAGAGAAACAGAATTGCTCATCGTGACAACCCAAAACAAATGCATCGGGACTATTTATCTCCTGGAAGAATTCTAACATTCCAACAAATTTCTAAGCAAAATGTCGCCTATGTGGAGAAAGGGACGAGGCTATAAACCTCATAACCAGTGAATGTAGTCAACTTGCCCAGGAAGAGTACTAAAACTGGCTTGACAGAGTTGCAACAGTGATACACTGAGAGATGGGCGAAAGATTGGGATTCGACTGTGCGGATGAATAGTATCAGTACAAGCTGGAGATAGCTCTGGGAAATAAAAGCCATAATTTATTCTGGGACTGTGACCTTCAAACTGACCACCCAATCCAAGAGAGAAGACCATGCCGGGTATTCGTGGACAAGGGAAAGAAAACTGACCAAACAATATGCAAATAAGAAAGAGAATGAAAAGCTAGGAAAATATCAAGACCTGGAATGGGGCTGAAGAGAGTATAGACCATGAAAGTCAGGGTAGTACCAGTATAAGTAAGTGCACTCGGCACCCTATTAAAGACATTGAAAATAAAATTGGAGGAGTTAGAGATATGAGAAAAGATTGAAACTCTACACAGTACAGCACAACTGGGAACTGCATGAATGCCAAGGAGAGTGTTGGAACTACGAATTCCTGCAGTTAGCAGTAGCCTAACAGCTAAGAAAAAGGCATAATGAAGGCAGTGCTGTGAGAGGTGCTATAAGAGGTGAGGACATGATGAAGGTAATGCTGTGAGGTGAGGACGATATGAAAGGAGGACTGGAGACCTGAGAACTTATTTACAGCTTTCAGCAATAACCACCTGACAACTAGTGTGAAACTGTAAACCGCAGTACTGCTGTGAACTTTGTGAGTGCGAAGAGGAGAGCTCATTACTTGCTTTAACTCAAAGTCCAGCGGTAATTACCAGGCAATTGGTGCGAAAAAATTTAATAATAGTAATGATATTATAAATAATGATAATCAACACTGGAACATGGGCAAATATTATAACGCCCCATATGCTAAGAATTGGTACGAACACCGACCGAAGCAAAAGATGTGAACACAGATTTGGGACTTCAGTATAGACACTGATTGGACTATAATTGCAAACAGGCTAGATGTTATAGTGAAAGACTGGAAAGAGTGCCTCCGAGTAGATATGACTGTCTCGGCGGATAAAAACATTGCTGTCAAGAAAATTCAAGGAACTCTCAAAGTACAAAGACCCTAGAATAGAAATCAGTAGTATATGGCAACTCAGGAGCAAAATAATACGGATTAATGTTGAAGCCGTTGGAGAACTCAAAGAAGGGACCACTGAGGATGCCAACAGAGTATCTGGAAAGCCCAACATATATGAAATACAGAAAAAAGCTTTTACCTCTACTGCACACATTATTAGAAAATTTTTGCGAATGCGATTGTACGCACTAGACCCAGCATCCATCACTTTATGTATATATAGAAGTATGACTGGGAAAGTGTTGTATTGTCTGTATAAGTAACCCCCCCTCTTTTTTCCTTCTCTCCCTGGCTGACATAATTTACTACGTTGCCAGACTTAGGTTGATGTATGAGAGCCGGCTGATGACTTACATAAACTGAAATCCAAGCTAACAACAACAACAACAACAACAACAACAACAACATGATGATGATGATAATAATAATAATAATAATAATAATAATAATAATAATAATAATAATAATAATAATAATAATTAGACAAGAAGAGGAAGACCTGCCAAATAGTAGACGTGGCTGTACCTGCAGACCATAGAGTAAAGAGGAAGGAGAATGAAAAACTGGAAAAATACCAGGATCTAGCGAGAGAGCTGAAAAAGATGTGGAACATGAAAGCCAGGGTAGGGCCAGTCATAGTGGGCGCACTAGGAACTGTCCCAAAGACACTGATGGCGAGACTGGAGGAGATCGGGATAGAGGGAAGGATTGACACTGTACAGACGACAGCACTACTACTGAGGAAAGTGCTAGAAATATAAAGACTGCAATACTAATTGTAAACAGCGACCTAACAAAGGAAGGGGAATGAAAGCGGGAATGCGAACCATAGCACTGGCATGATAGGCGAGAGAGAGAACAGACGTTGGCTGAAGACCTGAGGAGACTTATTGTCACTCAGCCTTGGAGGACGATTTTGCTTTTAAAACTAGTGGCTGAGTGCTGACCAACCTACAGTGATTCTTTGCTTGATTTATTTTTGTTTTTTTAGAATTTCATAAATATTCAGTACGTCATCATCCTCGTTATTAGAATCCCTACCATACTCGTTACGGCATATTTGAAATTTATGGATTCGTAAATGCATTTTATATACGTGAATTATAGAGAATAGCGTATTGCTGACCACAAAAGAGTTTTTATTACCTTCCTCGAATGTTCTTCAAGTACAATATTCTTACAACTTCATTATATATGAATGAAATTCTATTTTTGTACGTCAGCTGCAAGAATGAAATACTAATTCACTACGTCAGTTGCGTTCCTTGACATGTCAAAGAAATATTTGCACGTTAGTAATTATTATATGTGTGAACTGTCATCTCTGCCTCATTGTCAACTTTATTACCATTATGAACTATGCTTCCGTTGTCAATATCATTTTAGATTTTGCTTCTCTTTTGATTATATCTACTGATTCTGGCGCATTGGGAAAATTGTGGTGCGTTTTTAAAGAGAAAGTTATCAATACAACAGACTATTTTCGAGATATTTGAAAAAAATCAAAGAAACATTGGAATTTTTCATTTAGTCGCCACCAGAAGCTATCGTCGATAATTTTAAAGTCATCATCATCATCATCATCATCATCATCATCATCATCATCATCATCATCATCATCATCATCATCATCATCATCATCAGTCTTTTATTGTCTGTCGCTGGACATAGACCTTCCCCAGTATTTGCCCCACCTGTCTCTCGTAGGTGTCGCTGAGCTTATATTTTTTGAACCTGTCCAGTTTGTCTCGCTGTCTCATTCTGCCAGGCTGTGTTCTGGATTTGATCTCAGGGGATTCATGTTGTGAGTCATGATGACCATTGATTGCCTACCATTTTTGCAACATGACCTGCTCATTGCTATTTGAGTCCCTGATGGTTTCTTTGATGTCTCAGACTACCCCCCTTTTTTTTTTATCCCTGATGTATTTTGCTATCTCATGATCTCTCCATGTGAGTTTGTACACGATTTTCTCATGTGCACATTGCATGGTTCTCAGTCTGCGGGTCAACTTCTTGGTTATGTTTCATGATCAAAATCCATGACCAGTTCATCTACAAATCTGAGGTTGATCAGGTATTCGTCGTCTATTCTTATTCTCTTGTTATCCCAGTATAGGTCTCTGGAGTACAGAAGCCCTAAAAAGAAAAAAAAAAGAAATAATTGTTGCATTTTTCTTTTCTTGTCAACTAGAAACAATACATCATGTTAATCTGCAATCAAATTCCAACAGCAATTTGATCAACCTACCCCCTTCCGCTTGTAATTTGTTGCATTCTCCTCTTACCTGATGAGTCAGACGCCGCTGGATCTACGCTTGTCTCAATAACTTAGAAACTTTAAAAACTTGCTTCACTTTCTGAGATCAAGTATTACGTTCTCTTTTTATGTTATTATTGAGATTCATTTTACCAGTGCGATTCCTTCAATGAATTTGATTCCGATTGCTTCGGTACAGAGTAAGAACTGTGAGCATTTAGTTTTATAGTGCATACTATTTGGTTTTATAGTACATATATAGTTTTATAGTACGTATTGCTTTTCTTTCCTTATCTTCTACAAACAGCATCCCATAGGAATAAACTTATCATCGCTGATCGGCAGTAATCCGATTCGTCATCGTCAAAGCTCGTCCGTTGCGCTGCTCACCAATGAAACTAATACAATATCTCAAGACTTTGCCTTTTCTGTGAAAATCTTCAAAATAAAGTCTGACAATCTTTTATTATTGTTCAAAATGCAATAAATATTTACTAAGATTACTTTAGTTAGGAATAAGAGCTGCAATCGTTGTGCAGTCAATTATTGTAGGATTCTCTATCAATGACCTGCAAAACAAGCTTGTTTACCATTGCTTGATGGCAGTTGCGTACATTTAAACTCAACTTAGCCATGTCTGGCAAAGGGCAACAATAGAGGTTGAACCAATGTGGTTCAGGCATGCTATCAATCGCTTTTGCGAATGGCTTGCCTATCATCTTTTTGTAACG